>VIBL01000096.1:1270000-1642598 GCA_008271625.1 Lutraria rhynchaena | reverse complement strand
CAACGCCCTCAACGTCAAATCCTGAACTGGCCCCTGTTGTGAATCGACTGTTACATACCCTATTTTTCTACGGGGTCAAAATTTTATGCTACTGCTACATCCGTTCCCAATAATGCAGAGGGGAGGGTACATGTCCGAAAACAGACGATTCAATAGCCGCAATTAAAATCTCAGAATGCATATATTGAATACTTTTAACACTTTGTAACAAAGATAAAAACTGTACCATGTAAAACACTTACAAATTACATTCAACGTTGGTTTTATTTTTGACGTAAGTGTAACATTCGAGTTGTTGGCCTTGCAATAAATGTACTTGTCGTTGTCACGTCTCGAAGGTAAGTACCTTAGAATACTTGTAGTTAATCCGAGCCCATCACTGTCAATGTCTGTGGCAGATGTTGTATTCGAAGTTATCATTAAGTGATCGCCAGCATCACCTGGTGTCGACATAGCAGAGTACCAAGACAAGCTAGCTGCAGGCCTACCTCTGGATGTTTTGCACGTCAACTGAACTTCTCCGTTTTCAATAACATCAATTGTGGATGTACGCGGCGTGATATCAACAAATGTAATTGGTACTGAAACGAAAATAGAACATGTGAATTTTGCTTGTTCGTTGACTTAGTATTTGTCATTCTTTCTTTAACAAAAAGTTCAATAAATATATCCCAGGACAGACCGAACCATTCAGGTAAATGCATTGACAACAACAGACGCGCATTGTTCCGTTCTGTCATTTACATTTGATTTTCAATCTGATCTTTAATTCAAGAACTTTTCATGCGCCGTCGGGCTGTTGTACGCACAATAGCTTTTCGTTATGTGTGATTGTGATTCAACGTGAGAATAATTATAAAAACTTCCACTTTTCGGGAAAGTGGATGAATTATCTTAGGAAATCAAAATATAGTACATGTATTACCTTCTACATACAAAATGAACTTTTGCGTCAGATATCCTTGATTTGGGAGTGTACCAGTCCATGTAGTATTGTGCCATTTGCGTGATACATTCTTTAGTATCAATGCATACTCGGTATAGGCGTGACAATGCCATGCAAACAATGATGGACTGTGGCCTATCATATCTGAGGCCATACATTGTCTATTCCTTTGTATAATATAGCCTAAAGGATTTGAATAAACAGAAGACTTCCACAGGGTTACATTCGTGGGTTTTGTGGTTTTCAGTTGCAGAGTAACATCGTTCCCTTCTACGGTGGTCCCTGTGATAACTTGTGGTTGTTTGGAGTTACTAGTATGAAAGAGAGCTAAAATAAAACATGGGAACAATTATCAATAATGTTCATGTTTTCTTGGTAAAAAAGCCTCAACCTGTAAAATTATACAAAAAAAACGACACCCTTACGACGACCCCTTTGATTCGTTGTGTTACTGGAATGTACATTGTATGTTGAATCCTGGTACACAGTCATGTTTGTCCCCGATTCACAAAAATTGAAGGTTACACAATCTACTTGTTTGAAACGAAACATGTTTTAATTGACCCATGCACTTCAGGATATATAGAGTATATTATACACAGAATATAATGTATTCATTTATTGCAGAATACGGACGAAAATAATATACAGTATATATATGATTACCGTTTGCTGTAAGAAATCCGAAGAACATTTTATCACTCTATTTTTTTTCATTTATAGCAAATAAGTACAACAATAAAATTTATAGCAGTAGTGTGTAATAACCGGTTAATAGACCAAACCCCACCAAGAAGGGACAAACATCAATTTGTCCCTTCTCCCCCTCCCAAAAGGTCAAACTTCAACCCCACACCACCCCCGAGGTACAAACTCTCAACCCCACACTATCCCCGAGGTACAAACCCTCAATTTGTACCATCTCTATAGTTCGAACCTTCTCCCAGAAGGGCAACACCGCGCTCATCCTCTCAAATTTATAAATACGAGGTTTTTCCCCGTATTTATAAAAAAAATCTTATCCGCCCGGTTTATAATATAATTTTATGTGTCCCTTTTCTCGAAAGGTAAATTTCTTATACTCCAAAGGGGTGATTGATATTATAGAGTTTGGTTTCGTAATATTAAATGAGAGCGTTTCCGCTATACGCTCTCTCCCTATCTCTTCCCAAAATATTTTCGTCGCTTTACCTTCCATTACCTGAAATATTCGTTTTTTTCGAGCCGGTTCGTTCGTTATATATTTCAAATCGACGTCGAGCGTGTAAATACCCGGCTCGCGACTCGCGGGATGCGGATACCCAACCACATCATCGTGTTTAATATACTCGTTCGGCGACATATTAAAGGCAGCCGTGAAATGCAAGAATCGTGTACTTTTCCCATCAGTGACCTCGATTTGATTTTGGGCTCGACGCACTTTGATAACGGCATTTTTATCAATATTGAGCGAAAACAATAAAACGGTCAATTGGTTGCTTTCAATATTTAGTATAATCGAATTTAGTTGTCTAATTTTCTCATTTCTTCCCGCGATGACTTCGCTAATATCAGCTTGCATCCTATCGATAATTATCTGTAACGCCTCTTCGTCTTTTTTATCTATTAGCTTTACTATATCATTTTTAAGAATGTTTACCCCTCTTTCGATATTACTCATTATTTCCCGCGTAATTTTTTCTTCGGCAGCTTTATCATCCAACGTCCATTCCTTCTCGAGTTTATCTATTTCGACTTCCAATTTTTCCTCATCGATATATTTTTTCAAATTTTTTCTCATCTTTTCCACAATATCTATTTTTACTCGTTTCAACTCTTTTTCGTCCAAACAACTTTTTATTCGTTCTTCCACAGTGCCCAACGTCCGTTTTAAATTATCCAAGTCGTAATCTTTTATAGCTTTATTTACTCTCTTTATCACAAACGATTTAGGCGACGCATCTCCCCCATCCGTAGGAGTACCAACATTTGTAATTTTTTCTCCAAACATGTTAATTTCTCCCCTTTTCAAGAAATTATTATTTATATAAGCCAATGACACGTCCGATTCGGGAGCTGCTTCCACTTTAGGCATTCGACCAAATTTATCAACAGGCATTTTTTTATTTCTTCCATATTTCGTTTAATACGTATAAACACAAATGCCCGCAAATAACCGTCCCTTTCGGTTGTACTTGATCCTCGTTGTAAAATATTTTCGGTTTTAAATATTTTACCAGCTCTTCCGGCGGACGTATTCCATATCCGTCGAAATAATATTTTTCTCCCTTTTTAATCCAACAAACCCAAATGCGTACCCCCAGCGTCGTGGGAGCCAATCCCATCATTTAGGTTCGTATCGTCCAAATTTAAAATGCCGCATTCTCTCTCTCGCGGTTTCGCGGGGAGTCGATCTCGCATAAAAACGCCGCGAAAGTGGGGAATGTTTAACTCTTTGACCGCGTTCTCCAATTCGAAATTGGTTAGCGGTTTGATAGGTAAGTCGTTAATTTTCATTTTTTAAAGATTCTTCCAATTCCTTAATACGATAATCCTCGAGCGCGTAAGTGTCAATTTCGTTCGGTAAAATATACCTTTTATCATCGTCCGCGCTCAAGGCGATTTTATTTATTTCTTCCGTATACATTTCGTGTTTATGATTTCTTAAAATACTCATCTTTCTTAATTGTTCTTCTCCCGTGAATAAACATTCTTCGTAATCCTCGAATCCAATACTTTTTTCCACAACACCCTTTTTATCCCCTTGCATTTTTTCTCTTCGAGTCCTTCGAACATTTTATAGGAATATAATTTAGCCCTCAATCCCACAAAAGCCTCTATGATTTTTCCTCCCGTCTCGTCTTTCATCATACCGATCACTTTTTTGTTACAATTTGAAAAAATTCCAGATTCGGGGTCGAAATTACTCGTGTCAAATTTTTCTTTTATATCCGGGGCGATATCTTTATAAAAATCTTCCGTTTCAATTTCGTACGCTAAACTATCCGTATCCGTAAATAACAATTTAGCCTTTTCTCCGTATTTCTTTTTTATATAATTGTAGTGAAAATCGTACATGAGAGTTTTGCTTAAATCCAAAATGCATATTCCGAGATAAACCGGTTTGTCAAATTTCAATTCAGTTTTTTTCATATGCATGGCGATTAAATTCTCGTTGAAAATGGTGAATCCAATAAAATTCGGTTTGGCCGCCTTTTTTTTCGCCTCCCTTTCGTTGGTAACTAAATTGATATTCCTACGATTTCTAATATTTTCTATCGTTTTTCCAAAAACGGAATTGTTCATCAACTTGAAGAAATCTTTCTCAAACTCGTTTTTCGCTTTAGCTCTCAGACTCGTATTTAGATCGATATATTTCTTCATAAAAGCCGATTCCTCGAACTTAATACCCCGATGAATTTTTACGAGTTTTACTCCTATTTCCAAGTACTGTTTTAAATTTCTATGATGGGTCACATAATTTTTCTTATCTTTTAAATTCGGGATTAATTTCTCTACGCCGTCCCTCTTTACGTGTTCCGGAGCGAGAGGGTACTCGGTGTGTGATGGGTGTAATTCTTTCGGATATTCCAAATCGACTTCCAAGATACAAGGAATATTTCTCCAATTTTCTAATTCTTTCTTGTTCATCCATCTAAAATTTCCAGTAGGCAACGGTTGTGACATCGCCCAACCGTATAGATTGTTAGCGTCTAAATACATGATATATTTCGAAGGTTTACTCGGGTCGTATTTTTCTCCCATATATTTATTATTCGCCTTAGCGTACCTCTTCGAAATCATAGAGACCCCACCCCTCAAACCTTCTTCGAACATGAGCAACATATCCGGGTCCGTCAACAAATCTAGTTTTGCCCTCGTGATTTTCAACATGGCGTCGTAAGCTAAACCTGGTGCTGTATAATACCACGCGGGATCCAACCCGTAATTTTCGTGACAAATATCTCTGAAATTCTCGAAAACGTCCGCCAACAACAAAACGTCCGTTTTATTATACAAATCGTGATAGTCTCTAAACGTTTTACACCCGAACGTTTTCCACACTTTCTGAGCGTGAGCGTATTGTTCGTCGGTAATATCTTTCTCGTTTAATCTAGAGTAAAACGCTTCTTTCGGTGGCAAAGACGTCGCTTTAAATTTCTCCGCGGAATCTACCCATTCGTACGGGTATATACCTTTTTTCACGATCAGACGATTATCTTTAAAATATTTTTTTATCGTCGAAAATTGACCCTTTTCCAAATTACCCGCGAGTCTATCTAAACTAGAAGCCATAAATTTAAAACTGTCTATAAACCTAAGCTCGTGTTTTATTTCCGTTTCCTTTCCTTTATTCGGACCTTTTTTCGGAATATAGGTTTTACCCGTGAGCACCTTTTTCGAAAAACTAATATATTCTTCCTCCGTTTTCGCGATACAGTCGAGATCGCCCGGAGTTTTCCCCAAATTTTTGATAAATAAATGACTATCGTAGCCGGCTAGATTGTGAAATATCACGGGCGTGAAATTCGGGATTTTATAGCCGAGATTGCACGACTTATGCGCCGCTCCTCTATATTTTCCGGTAAAATGACAGTGATCGCGAACCTTATCGTTTCCGAGCTCTTTATCGCAGACGTGACACTTTATCGCTCGTTCGAAATTTATTTTATCATTTTCGTCGAATATCATGAATTTCCTCTTTACGGCGGAAATTTCTTTCGCGATTTCTTCGATCGTCTCTACAAATTTTTGGCCAACGTCTTCATCGTCGCTCTTTGCTGTATAGACGATAGGATCCTTTTTATACACCCTGTCGTCGAAACACTTGACGTAAATGCAAAACCCGGCTGGAATGTGATGTTGATATTTTTTAGTATAACTCTTTTCGGGATTTGAGGCACATGTGTGGATTGGCACGAGAAAAGATTCGAAATCGGCGTAAATGACGAAAGGAACTCGCATTTTATTACTATAGTTTTTGAACTCGATGAAAGAGCCGTCCTCGGGCAGTTTGATCGCCACAATATCTCTTTTGTAGCACCATTCTTTATGTGTATCCAACGCCGTTCGTTTTACGAACGCGTTTAAACAGTTCCAACAAAAAAGTTTTCTATGTTGATCCTTCGAAAGCTGCGAAGATAATAATCTACTCGGATTTTTTATCCAAGCGTAATGCGATTTTTCACCATCGTCAAACAAATAAAGAACTATCGGGTTTTCTACTTCTCCCTTCTTATTGAAATAGAGGGGGTAAAAGTGATCCACGCTTCCCCCTATAACGACTATTCCAATTCCCGGATTTTGCTCTTCGAATTTACGTATATCTTTGACAGCCACGGGATACTCGATTCCCTCCATGTTTAACGTATTTATTTTACTTTTTAAATCGTTGTCTATACGTTCGGGGTGTATTTCTTTCGGGTTTAAAGCTCTCAAAACGCACCAAAGAAAACACTTGTTGTCAGTATTTTTCATATTGATAATAGCTTTCTTGTCCGCTATCTTTTTCGGCAACGAAATATAAGTACTTCCTCTGAACGGTTCGTAAACTACCGTGTGAATTTCGAACCGCTCGATAGAATGAAATATCCAACCGCTGCCCATATTTTGAAAAGTCGCCATATTTTCCAATATTCTTTCGGTTATATCGCCGTCGTACAATTCTTCGACGTTCGTCGCTTCGTTAATAATTTCTAGATGAGAAACGAAAGGCGCCTCTCTTACGATTTCTTCGCCAGTCGCGAGGTTGGGTTTTTTCATCCGACATCTTAAAACCGCCCTAATTTTATGTCGTCGGTGGTCATCGAGATGAATTATTACTCGCGGTCTAACCGCTCTTAAAAACGCCTGAGGGTCGTAACCTGGCTGCCCTTCTATTACGTCTACGGTCGTAAATTCCCGCAAAGTGGATTGGCTTCTTACCATCGCGAAAGGTGGAGACTGTCGCCTCCTCGTTTCTTCCGAGATCTCTTCCAACACTCGATTAATTTGACCTTCGTCCACGTTATCGGTTAACCAATTCGTAAAACGATTAATATTTTCTCGCGCTCTCACGCCTAAAGCGCGGGCGTTTGATACAACGTTCGACGCGGTACGTTGCATCGCGTTACTAATTCTTCTGAGGAAATTCATGTTTTTTATAAGAAAATATTTTTTTTAAAACCAATTTCAAAAAATAATTTAGAACGCAACGTCCTAGATTATTTAATTTTTTCGAGCGTGATAGAATATTTTTTCTTGTAAATTCTCCCATCGTACGCTTTTATAGTATGTATCGTCGTGTTTAAATATCGCGCCGCGGCGCGAATAGAACGGAAAGAGATCGTTTCGTCGGTATCTATATTTTTCGCGCTAACTCGAACGGGCGTGCTATCGATCGTTTTTAAATAATCGTATTTGGGCGAATAAATTTTTCGCTCTTTTACCGGTTTCGTCGGTTCGGAAATTATATTTTTTTCGACCAATAATCGCGTCAATTCGCCTTTATTCAACAACGAGCGACCGACGAGATCATTTTCTTTCGCCAAACGTTTTAGTTCCGGAAGAGAATATAGCATTTTTTATAAGAAAGAATATTTTTTAAATTAATTCACTTTTTCCGTTTCTCAATCCCGTCGCTAACGCTCCGAGTTATTTTACCTCCTTTCTCCGATTCGAAATTGGTCGACGGTTTAGTATTAAAGATAAATTCTTCGATGCGATAATCTCCGCTCTCGATTCTTCTTTGTTCGAACTCGTTTTCCGGAATTTTATCGAACGCGGGATTGCGCGGATGTTTAATTCCTCTAAAATTTTCGTCGCTATTCATTTTTTAAAAATTTAAAAATCGTTTAGGTAAAAATAACTTTTTTTCTTCTCGCTCGATAAATTTCTTTATTTAATTTAAAATTTCAACCGTAAACCGCGCTCAACTTGTTACCGTCCGATTGAAAGGTCATCAACCTATCGCTAATCACCAACGCGTAAGCCATCGTGTTGGCCGGCACGTTATCCCCGAATCGAGCTTTGACGTTGATGTCCGTTACGGAATGCTTTAACCTCTCGCTCTGTTTGCTCACGTCGAAAACGAAAATCGGAAAAAGAGTTTTATAGTCGTAAGGAGAAATGTTGGGATTCGAAATGAGTTCGTCGGTTCTGTAAAACTCGGATCTAAAATTGGCGGCGTCTCCGTAAGCTCTAGAAAATTGCAACTGCGTAAAATCCAACTGATAATCCGTTTGGGGGTATCTCTCCGAGTTGAGAGTGACGTACATGTTGATCAAGTTGACGTGGTCAAAAAGCGCGGGATTTCTCTCTTGGCTGCCTTCTTTGTCGGTTTGAAACCCGATAATAATCCAGCGAGGTTTTTCCGGGCTGGATTTCGCCGACAACCTCCAAGAAAAGCTCGTAGATTGCGGTACGCTGATCGAGTCGCATTGTCGCATACGATAACCCACGGGGAGAGTAGCTTTGGATTCGATCGTTTTGTACAAAGCGGCTTTTTGAACGTCGGCGGGCTCCACGTGAGGAACGTACCAAGAGAGCTTGGAGAGAGTCACCTTGCCAGCATCCACCGCGCCGCCTCTAAAGATGGCATTATCATCAGATTGTCGAACCAAAGTCAGCGTTTGTTTCATCCCGTACAACACTTTGTCGTAATCTTCGCAAAACCCGAAAATGTGTTTTAAGGGAACTCGAAAACTAAAAGTGCCTTTCGGATCCGGTAAAACGATTAAATAATTTTGACGAATTCCGAACCCGGTATTGTTTCCGCGATGCGCTTCGGGATTCGTATCTTTATACCACAATTGATTTAAACCCTGAGATTTGGAAAAATCGTCGGGATATTTCAAACACCCGAGCATAGTCGTGGCTTGACCGGGATTAAAAAGAGATTCGATTTCTTGACTAGAAAGTTGATAGCGGATATTGTTGAAAAGGTATAAAAGACCGTTATTCGTTAAAGCGACGTTATCCCCGTTGGCGTAAGCCGTGCCGTCCGCTTTCGTCAGTCGTCCTTCGATTTGTAAAAAACTTTCGCTCGGACGAGTAAATAAATCTTGCGTTTCGATGTTGATTCTGATTTCTCCGGGATTATTTAGATTCGTGCCCACGATGGGTTCGTATTCGTGAAATTCGTAACGCTCCGTATTTTCGTCGATCGCGTAAGATTCCGTTAAACTGTACATTTTTTAAAAAAATGGCGAAACCCTTTAAATTACTCGAGGAAAATTTGGGGGAAAGATTTATCGTCTTTGACGAAAATTCGTTTAATTTTTATAAATTTGTATTTCGTCGAGTCTTTTTCCACTTTGGGATAAATTTTCCCTCCGTAGTAAACTATTTTGACGGGGGGTAAATTATTTTCGAGCAGAAAACAATTGAGGTCGTCTTCGAGATCGATCATGGCGACTTTTTTCTCTCGGTCAATTCCACGATCGCTTTCTTAAACCCGAAATCGGTGTCGTGCGTTTCTAAAATCTCCGCCCCGTCGAATCTTATATGCGCGGCGTGGATATAAACGGAAGCGGAATCGTATTGCGGATTTCTATAAATTTTATAAGTCGGCATTTTTAAGTTTTATAAAATTCTTTAACTAGATCGTCGATTTTACCGCCGTCGATAAGCGAGCCGATGGAGACGGGTTCGACGGGATCGAAATGTTTAGCGATGATGGCTTTAGATTTCGGAGTTAGAGCGCTTTTAGCTTTTTTACCGACCACGCTCAAAGCTTTCTTCCCCGCTTCCGTAGCGGCGGATTTCCCGGCTTCTAGAGCAGCTTGACCCACTTTTTGAGCGGCGGTTTTCATCATACTCTTGGTAAAGAAGCTAGCTAAAAAATCTAATAAACCGCTTCCGCCGTAAGCGTAGCGCCTGACGAAACCTCTATTTTTCGGAATGAGCATTTTTTTAAATTAGAGACGTCGCTTTAAATTGGCTCGATCGTAATAAATCGTCGCACACGGCTAATATCTCGTCGCGTAATCCGGTATTTCCCGCGGCTTTGCTCGCCAATAAAAGTTCCAATCTCTCGAGAAGGTCGTTAAGACCGGAACCTTTCGATCCGAAAACGTGTTCGAAAAACCGAACTTTGTTAAACGAGCGATTCGTAACCAATTTGCCTTTAGGATTATACCTCTCGTATCGAGCGTTCGTTCGATCTAATAAATGTCGATAATTTTCTAAATCTCGGTCGGTATATTTTTTACCGCGACCCGGATTTTTAGAAGTAATAAGATCCCACAATCCTGGGGTGCCTTCGTATATGATATCGTCTACGAGTAAATCGTTGTTTTCCATTATTCGAATAGGTTTGTCTCCCATAAAATATCCTCCTACTTCTTCCCTCACACCAAACTTTTTGTCGGAATCGCGATCTCGGATTAAAGCGCGGAGTCTATCGCTAACGAAGAGCGTGGAGGTGTCGACGGGTTCACCAGGTTCAACGTAGGGAGGGGGAGCGTCTCGGCGTAGTTCTTCCTTGATTTCCTCCGAAGTTTCTCTCTGCGCTTTTATTAAATCCTCGGTCGTCTTCTTTTGTAAATCCGTCACGGGTTTAAACGCGACGGACAAATCCTCTTGCAGCTCACGTTCCGCGCCGCGTTCTTGTAGAAAGTTATCTTTGAGTCGTCGTTTTAAATCGTGAAAATCTCGAACCATCTTATCTCGCTGTTTAGGATCCGTAATTTTTAGAAAAGCCATATTTTTCTAAAAATTATAAACCATTTAAGACGATTTCGTCAAAGGCATTTTGACTCCGTCGTCGATTTCCCCGATCGTCTTTCGACTCGTTTTACGAATTTCTTCCTTTTGGGTTAAAAAATCTTCCAACTCGGAGCGAATCGCTTGAAACTCTTCGTCCGAAATATGTTCGTCGTTGAGCGCTTTGGAGAGGAGGGAAGAAACGGTACTCAGTTTGCTCGCCGCTAAAACTCGTATTTTTTCGTGTTTGCGTAGTTTGGTAAACAAACGTTTGCCGACGTATTTTCCCATAGCGGTGAGCGCGCTGAATCCCACGGCA
This sequence comes from Lutraria rhynchaena, assembly GCA_008271625.1. NCBI lineage: Eukaryota > Metazoa > Mollusca > Bivalvia > Venerida > Mactridae > Lutraria > Lutraria rhynchaena. The sequence continues at coordinate 1,631,670 of VIBL01000096.1, read as the reverse complement.
ACCACTCCCAAGACGGTCGCTTCGGGTATGGCGACCACCGTAGACAAAAGAATAACTCCGCCCGCGGATAAGCCGGTGGTGGCGAAACTAAAACCCATGCCGATAAAATCGACGAATTTGCAAACGCGTTTATATTTTAAACTCGTGGCTAATCTTTGACTTTCTTCGCGCGAAAAAATGGTACGAATTTCTTTAATTTTGTTTAATCTAAATTCTTGCGACTCCATTTTTTCTAAAAATGAAATCGTTTAACTTAAAGAAACATTCCGAGGAGGGGAATATTTTTAAAAGGACTGTTAGCACCGAGTAAAATTCCGGCTCCGTCGTAAATCTTACCACCTTTTTTCAGATATAATCCTTCTCCGACGGATTCGAAACCACTGCCCATAGCGGGTTGTAAATACAAACCTTTCCCATCAGTTTCGACTCGACAAATATTGCCTCCTTTTTTCAGATAGAGACCGGAACCGAGAGCTTGGCTGACGGCTGTACTCCCTAATCCGGATAAAGCGCCTATTCCCAAAGCGGGTAAAACTTTGCCAGCCATCATAGGGAGGGCGCGGGCGGCTAGACCGGCCAAGAGGGGTAGAAAACCTCCCTCGATAGACGAATTGTATTCGAGTTGGGTTTTACTCATTTTTAAATCTAAACCGACTCCTTCGCTAGCGGCTCTTTGGATCCTAGCCGCTTGAGTGTGAGTGACGGCGATTAAATCGTTTCCAGTAAGATCTTCTCGACCGAGGCGGATCGTTGTGGACGTGCCGTTTTTAGCAGCTCGAAGAATTTTGTCTTTTTGACCTTCGGAAATATTTACGCGTATATGTTCGTACATTTTTTAAATTTTTTAAAAACCTTTAAATTTCCCTAATATGAAAACGAATCGTAATATTTTCTCCGCGTAAATTTAACAAGTTTCCGTTTTGATCCGTAAGACTCGTTTCCAAATTGTTTATCGTCGATATAATAATCGGGAGATATACTAAATTTCGCGGCGTTTCCACAATTTTGTATCCGGGACTCACGTTGGGGAAAAAGGTGTAAATCGTATTTTGAACGAGCCCATTGACGTAACTTCCGGAAATTATATTTACGTTGACTCTGATAGTGTTGATGGATAAAATGTCGACAACGTTTTCCGATTCGTGAAGCCCGCTCCTGTACACCGAAGATGCGAAACCGAAAACTCTACCGATAGAATTGAGATGACGAAAATCGGCTATAAAATCTTCGGCGATATTGATTCTGGATTTCAACGTATTCGGATTCGCCGTCACGGAAATTTTATCGAGATGATTATTTTCCTTCATTTTCTCCCGAATCACACGGTCGATATCCAAGATATCGTAACTTCCTTCTGGAATAAGAAACGATTCCCAATCTTTCCCGCCGTTGGGGGAATAGCGAAAGTGATTGTTGTGCGAGCTAATATTGGGGAAAGAATAATACGTCTCGAGGTTAACGAGCGCAATTTCGTATCGTTTATCTCTATCGAGCTCTAGAGGCGGATGAAACATTGTCGTAAATTTAGTTTTATTGTCGGAAACGACGATCGAAAAAGAACTTTTTGGCGCTGTGTTTTTAGCGATATCGCGCAATAAGTTTTCCATATTTTTCGTATTGGGAAAATAGTTTTTAAATGATATAGAATTCGTCGAGACCGCGCCTGTATTTGCCAGCGTCTTTTTTAGAAGAGAGGTCGATGACGACAAATTTATACGGTTTCGCCCAAGTTTCGCGGCACAATTTCTTAAATTGATCTTTGCTCATGTCTTGGCTCACGTGGTCGTTGTAGATGTGGTTTATATTTTTCAAATCTTGGGGAAAGAGGCAGATAAAATTGGCGTTTTCTCGAATCGTCTGCCGGGGTAATTTGAAATAATTTTGAGAGAGATAAAAACAGTCGACGTTGCTGTGACGTCCTCGAACGTAATAACATTCGCACTTGTTTTGTTTTTCCAAGAGTAGATCGTCAAAAATCATTAAATTTTTATCCGAAGGAGTTAAATCGCGCGGATCCGGAACGTCCGAAGCGTGTTCGAAAAACTCGCAAACGAGTCCTTCCCGCTTAGGGTCTTGATCCCGCGTCAACACTTCGATAAATTGGGAAGGAGTTATATCTCTAGAAACGATCTTGTCTCGCATGCTAAATAGACGCAAAATTTCGCTCTTGTTCAATTTCTTTTTAAAAGCTTTATGAATTAAAGCGTATTCGGGTTGGAATAAACTTTTTCCGAAAACTCGGAGATTGTCGTAATCCAACCAATCGGGTTGTAATAATAAATTTAACAACAGAGTCGTTTTACCGCAACCGGATTTACCGACGATAACTCCTCGAATACTTTTCGGCAAGAGGGGACTATTGAAGCGTTTGGTTTTGTTCGACCAGGACAAATCTCTAATTTCCATTTTTTGTTTAAATCGAACAAGTCGTTAAATAAAAATGTATTGCGTTAAATGTAAAAGAGAAACCGAGACGGAAAAGTTGGAAAATGTAATTACTAAAAATAACAGACCTATGAAAAGGGGAAAGTGTGTTGTCTGCGGAACGACCAAAACTCAATTTACGAGAATCGAAGGAGGTTCGCTGTTGAATAGGGCGATCAATAATTTGCCTTTCGAAATGCATCTCCCCGGGCATAATTTCACGGGACCGGGAACGAAATTAAACAAGAGGTTGAATACGGATTTTACACCGAAGAAGTGGAGTTTGCCCGTAAATAGGGTAGATAAAGCCGCGTATCATCACGATGTGTGCTATTTAAAAAATAAAGATACGGCGACTAGAAATAAAGTTTGCGATAAAGACATGTTGGAAGAGATGGAAGGGATTTATAACCCGACATTGAGAGAAAGGACGGATCGGTCTATCGTGCGAAAAATTATCGGAACCAAGATGAGATTCGGGATGGGATTAAAAAAAAAAGTTTAAAATGGACTGATAATTTAGCGGAAGAATTACACAAACCCGTCGTTAAAAAATTTCCTAAAAGACGCGTGCGTGTAAATAATATTGATGAAATATGGGCCGCGGATTTAGTAGATATGCGGGTATTCTCAAAATTTAACCGGGGAATCAAGTACCTGCTTGCCGTTATAGATATTTTTTCCAAATACGGTTGGTTAATTCCGCTAAAAGATAAGACTGGGAAATCGGTAGCGACCGCTTTGGGAAAAATATTTAAGGAAAGAAAACCGCAAAAAATATGGGTTGATAAAGGTAAAGAATTTTACAATAAAGAAGTACAGGGTCTAACGGAATTGTATTCTACCGAAAACGAAGAAAAATCTAGCGTGGTGGAGAGGTGGAATAGAACGATGAAGGAGAAAATGTGGAAATATTTTTCGGTAAATTCTACGCGGGTATACATCGACGTGTTGGACGAACTCGTTGATCGATACAATAATACGAGACACTCGTCGATAAAAATGACGCCCGTTGAAGCTAGTAAAGAGAAAAATAAAATTAGAGTTTGGCAAAATCTTTACCCGGATCATTATAAAATAAAAACTTTTAATCCGCGATTTTCCATGGGTGATAAAGTGAGAATCTCGAAGAAGAAGAAAACGTTCGAAAAAGGGTATACGCCGAGATGGACCGAAGAAATCTTTACCGTGACTGCCGTACAAAAAACTACACCGGTGACGTATAAAATAGCGGACTATAATGGGGAAGAAATACGAGGCACGTTTTACGAACAAGAACTACAGAAAACCGATCAAGAAATATTTAGAATCGAAAAAATAATACGCCGTAAAGGTAATAAATCGTTGGTAAAATGGTACGGCTACCCCTCGTCGTTTAATAGCTGGATTGATAACGAGGATCTCGTTTAAAAAAACAGCAAAACTGCCCCCGGTACTACATTACTTTTACCCCAACACTGGGTAGATTCTTTTACGTGCACGCCCAGTGCTGGGGTGAACTTCAGTCTTTCTTAAGCGCTCTCATCCGTAGGCTCACCCCCAGACCTTTCTTAATCCCTCCAACCTGTTGGCTCACCACCAGTATTAACCTCCACAAATCACCTTAAACCCCACAACCCCATAGCTCTCGAAACGAAACAGAGCTACGAACGAGGTAAGGCAAATTGCTATGTGATTGATTACCAACTCCATGGTAAAGAATCTTTTATGTGCACAACCCATAGAGCTCATAATCAATCGCATTAGAGGTATTACCTAGCAGCTACCATTAAACAGACCGGAAAGTGTCATACTCAGCCCGCGGCTGCCCTTAAACGAACAGAAGCGCGTCATACCGGACTTCAGCCCATAACGTGTACCGACGACAGTCAAATAATACAAATTTCGTTCCTGCTTATATACTCTTATACGCGTTATATACTGTAGTGAAGTTAAAAATATACATAAGTATATTAAAGTATGTAAATAAATTGGCGTGTTCATTTACATAAAAAATTAAATAAGATATTACGTTAAAATAGTTTTTTTATATTCACTTAATTAAACTCATTACCAAATAAAATAAGAAATAACGACTTTATTTTAAAAAATATATCATTGTTCGAAAAGGGAAGTAATAACTACGTTATTAATATAAATAGCAATCAGGAATTTCCCAACTCGTGAAACCGAAACAAGATTTTTTAAAACCGAAACTAGAACGTGAAACAATTGGATATCTTATATTTTCTAGATTTAAAAAAGGTTTACGCGTGAATCGGAATATACAATACGCTAAAGGGTAAGTAAATTATATTATAAACCGGGCGGATAAGATTTTTTTTATAAATACGGGAAAAACCTCGTATTTATAAATTTGAGAGGATGAGCGCGGTGTTGCCCTTCTGGGAGATGGTGTGGGGTTGAGGGGTTGTACCTTGGAGGTGGTATAAATTGAGGGTTTGTACCTCAAGGATGAGCGCGGGGTTGAAGTTTGACCTTTTTGGGAGGGGGAGAAGGGCTAAACATCAATTTGTCCCTTCTTGGTGGGGTTTGGTCTATTAACCGGTTATTACACACTACTTATAGCCAACAAACCATCCGAGAAAAATGTGTTTGCTTCATTCAAAGGCAATTATACATTGAATTTATTTTTGCTCAAGCAATGTCAATTGTTATATGACAAACATGATCAGCTGATCACTACGTAGTCATTTTAATACGGAAATCGGGATGTGGTCTGTAAAAACTAAGCTAAATAATACACGCGCTGGTTGACATAAGGTTGTATCATAAAAGTAACCGCCACGTGCTTGACATTGAAAATGACGATCATCGTATGCAGTTTTGTCATAATTAAAATGTATAGGCTCTGTACTAAATAAGACTTAAGGGGTACAAATATTTGAAATTCTCTATTGTCCCAACTAAAATCGTTGTATTTACAATCAAATTTCATTGTAATTTTGAAAATAGCCTGCATGTAGATGTAAGTCCTGTACGTGTTTATATCTTCATGAAATGTGTAAGTCAACCGCTTTCTTTATTTTCATATCACATTTTGTCTTTCAATATTGTGCAGGCACGCGCGGCATATGTGTGTAAATCAATAAGAAGCTGTGCGACAAAATATTTTACTGAATTGAAATATGTAGTTTAATTCAATTTTGTAAAATAACACCAAAAGGTTCTGCAATTATCGACTAAGGTTCTGTCTGTTTTGTGATCGCTAAGATTACCGGTCTACGAGACAGAAGGGAAAACCTTACCTTTGTAATCTGGATTGTAAAGGCCGTGATTTGAAGACGGTCTTACATACCCAATGTCTCGCATAAAAAGGATATCTGTGCATGAAACATGAACGGAATATTAATAACCGAAAACTACATGAAGTTATAAATGTGTGTGCAACACGGTGTACCTCATAATTACAGATACTTAATTGATTTTTATACAATAGCATTATGCTGTGTAAGCACATTAAGTAAGAACTCTGATACATGAAAACAAGTACTTGTCAGAATTTATATTTATAGATACTTATTTTTGTTTAAGCATACATGTACATTTACTTGTACAGCAAGTGGTTTACTTTTAAAACCCCACTTAGATTAAATATTGCCACTTAACATGTTTTTTTGTTCAAATCAAAGTAAAAATAACTTCCATGAGTCAATATGAAACTGTTTGAATCGCTTAACAATCAATTAATCTATTGTTAACGTTCAAACCAGGAAATTAAGTGCGCGATTATATAATTCAGTCATGAATTTAAAAGGTGCAGTATTTGTGAAAGATTAGAACTATATGTTTAATATGAACTAAATTGCATGATGTGAAATTGGCAACGCTTTTATTGTCTCAATCAATTTGCATTGCTATCGAGTGCGAATTTCCAGTTAGTACTGGTTAGTATACAGACCAGGAAAACTGGTTATGTGAACCGGTTGCCGTATATGACTGAACAATTGTTGAAAAACGGCGTTAAACCCCAGTGACAATTAGTCACATAAAACAAACAAACAGACAAGCTAATTTCCATGATTTGTCCATTACGATCCTAAACTGATTCCCATTGCCTCTGGCTGGTGCACTGCAAAATGGAACGTAAACTGGTTCCCGTTGACTCTGTTTGTACTTCGGTGTACTGCAACATGGAACGAGGACCAGATTACATGGAACGGGAACGATCCACTCTAACGACATTTAGCCATAACGAAGTCAACACAACAACAACAACAAGAAAATAATTTAGAAACTGACTGAATTGAACTATTTTACCGCTTTCCGCTTAAAATGAGACGAAGGGGAGCTGGTATCGCTGCAATCAAAAACAAAAATTTAGCTCAGGCAAGTTGTTAATTAGTTGTGTATTTTATTCGACGATAACTCCTTTGACAGTTTTTACCATCAGGTATTCGGATAAGGCCATTTCGGACAAATTGAACGAATTTCATTTTTTCTAGAGAAGAAAATTATACTGATGTTATACTAACATTATCAAATATGTTCTTCATCGAAAATTACCCTATATAATGAACTTTATTTGTAATAAATTGAAACTGTGTTTGTATTTTAATAGTAAGTTAGCGTCTGAGTTATTATGTCAATTTACGGTAGTGCGGACATAGTGCATCCAATAATCTGCTATTAATCAACTTTAAGCAAATGCATACTATAAATATACAGTATATGTATTTGCTCAAATTGAGTTTTAGGTGTTAATTGCAGATTATTAAAGAGCACCCACCCTACAATATACACTACATTTTAAATTCAATTTATATATCATATTATGCTTGTTCTTTGGTAAGTTTCATCCTGCACCACAAAGTAGATGGTCTCTAGTTGTATGAAGCCTGTACTATTTGAATGGGGAACAGGTTGATATCGATAGGTACCTCAAAGGCTCTGTTCTGATGACTGTAGTACAAATAAAACATCTATTAAAAATAACTTACTTTTTAAATTGATAACCTACAAAAGTAAATTCGCACTGTGAGCAAATACTATTGAAAAGTTATTCTTCTCAACTTGCAGGCTAAATATAAAGACAAAGGAAATGAAATTGCAGAAGATCAAATAACGCAGGTATTATTATACATTTATTTCTTACTTGAAATCAGCTCAAAATGTATTCACTATGTAGCGATGTGTTTTCTTCTTAAATTTTAAAATGTTAGCCATATACTTTGTGACTCACAGACAACTTTAATTTACTAATCAGTTATCCTTTCTTCTAATTTGAATTATGATTAAAGAAAATTCATTAAGCTGTAAAATGATAAATCACGACTAAGTACTGTGTTCATTTACCAGGTTTTAACCAAAGGAAAATCTGCTTATTTATTGCTGCATGTCGGCGGGCATCAACAATTGGTTTCTGCTCAATAACTTTTGTTTTAAGAGACAGATTCTCACCAAAATTTTTATATAGCATGCTTACATAAAGACCTATGTTTGGATTGTATTTGGTGGTTCTGGGTTAAAGGTCAAGTTCACTGTTAAGGTCACTGTTACAAAGTAAAATAAAAATTCTTTGCGCAACTTCCCGTACAGTTCTCATTTCAACCAAACATTTACAGAACTATGGTCAGCAAGTACCCCAGCACATATATTCTGGGTTTTGTGATTTGATCATTTTGGGCAGAATTACAGCCCTTTGCTTATTTTGACCATGTTATATTCTTTGTGCAACTCCTCCTTTATTTCTCAAGGGATTTTTATCAAACTTTCATAGAACTGTTGTCATCAAGTGACCCAGTGTGTATTGTTGGAGTTTGTGATTTGAACATTTTTGGCAGAATTATGGCTATTTTTTTTATTTTGCCTGTATGAGCTATTAAAATCAAACTTGCGCATGTCATAGGCAAAATGTCCACCCTATGAGTATGACTGAAGGTAGGATTGGGGTCAGCATCTGGAGAATGAAAACCTGGTTATGTGACAGTTTCTGTCATTTCTTGTTTGTATTTATTTTAAATCCACTGTATAACATGCTGACCTGTTGTGTTATAGATGACCAAACAAATGGAAACATTTAAAACTTATTTAGAAGATTTTGCGGCCAAGCACAAAGATGAGATCAAGAAGAGTCCAGAGTTTCGATCACAGTTTCAAGAAATGTGTGCTTCAGTAGGAGTAGATCCACTAGCTTGTAAGAATTACTTATAATATCAACAAATAGTTATTATTGTATCATTATAATACATCGTATTTGATTGATCATTTTTGGTATCAATTATTGATTTATTCGTTACGTCCAATGGGGATCTAAACTGACCAGTCTATGTTGTTGTAAGAAAATCATGACTTTAAATATTCAACTAGGGCAACAGATAAGCAGTGAATTGGGTATTACTCCATCATTTCATTTTGAATTGGGTATTTGCTAAGTATAATTGGGTTTCCTGAAACCTGTTAGTCTATGATTTTTATATCAAGTGGGAATTCATGCTCTTACTTATCAAGTCTAAACTGTACATATTTGGTTGTTTTTTAACCGCATCGCTACAACGTTTGTCCGAGACTATGAGGAACGACTTACAGACGAAAATGACTATATGCATGTATATTCATGAAAGTTGATTTCGATACGTATCATAAATATTTTAATTTGGTATTTTGCTTTTTGTAATTGCTTTTTGATACGCATCTGAAATAGTTTCAATTGCGTATTTTGTAAATTTAATTGAGTAAATACGCAAATACACAGCTTATCTGTTGCTCTATTCAAAGGATTCTATTTTTAGACTGTTTTTAGAATAATAGAATAATAATTATACAAATGTTATTCAAGGCAATATTTTAGTAAGTGCATGTTTCTTGTAAAGAATATGTCTTGTTAGGGACAACATTATTTTTGTTACTGAGTGACAAAAACTTTTTACATGTTACACTTTATGTGTATTTTATGGATACTTCTTGCTTAAAATATTTTGAAATTGTATGTTTCTAACTTTCTGCCACCATCAGTTACACTTGAAAAAAACTTTCAAAATGCAGTATTTAAATTTAAAGTTCCTTTATGAATATCTAACAAGCTTTACTATTGTTCAGTGTTCCCTCCCTATACATCACCTCTCAAGAATGGTTCCCTCTCTGAAACAGCGTTTCATTTCCCTCCCCAGCAATTTCAACATATTTTCCCTCTAGAGAACGACAACTCTTTATAATGATAAACGGCAGTCAAAAATCCGTACCGATATGACAGTTTACCTCTCCTAGGCAACATCGGTAAAGTTTGTTAAAGTCGGAAATTAACAAATCATAATTTATTTACTAATTCATCATGGTTTTCGAATCTTACCTTAAGTGTTTAACCTTAGAGGAACCAGGAATGTGTAATTGCTTTAGGCATATATAAAATTGTACATGTTACTATGTTGTTTTGAGTAAGAAGTAAACAGAGGCGACTGAATAGTAACTAAAGTGTGGACCGTACTTTGCCTTTGATCTGTATCAATTGTTTTTCACAGGATGATTATGCATTGTTTATTCCAAAGAGCACAATCAGTCATATTCTCACGACCCATTAATTATGTTTATGATAATTTTAATTGCCATAATTAAGAACGCCTGGTTCATTTCAGTACAATAATACAATACGAAACAGAATTTCAATTCATGAATTAGTTCACAACTGTTTTGGAGTGGAAAAAACTGAAGAAGAAAGTCATTTTAACGTTCTTTTCACGCTTTTATCTCATGCCAAGTCATTGTGCAGATACAAGGTTTTTGTACATTGTAAATATTGAAAATATAAATTATTGGTCTTAACACATAATTATGTACACTTCCATACAAATGACAGAAATGAATTGTTCCCTCTCCAACTACTACCTGTCTAAAACAACCAATTTGTTCATCCCCGCAAAATGTTGCTCAAGAGAGGAAACACTGTACTATACTTAATTTTTTTAGTGATTTGAAATATTGTAAGATCAGTGACAGTACTGATATAAAAACTATTATATTCACATGCATTTTTAAACCTTTTTATCAGCTTGTTTTGAATAGAGATCGATTACAAATTAAACATAGCAATGTAAGTACTGATGTGAAGTAGCTATAGTTCATGCACTGCTATCTAACTATTTGTGATAATTCTGTGTTGTTGTATATTATAGCCAGTAAAGGTTTCTGGGCTGAAATGTTGGGTGTTGGAGATTTCTATTATGAACTTGGTGTTCAGATTATTGAAGTTTGTTTAGCAACCAGTCATAGGAATGGTGGTACGTATGCTTAATATGAACTTGTCAAAGTATTTCATTTTAAATTCCTTCAAGTTAGAATGCTAGTTGAACCAGACTTTGCAACTGTTTTAGTTGTGGGTTGTAACTTTTAAGCTTGAAGGGGACACTAATCTTGTTTCTGATGATTCTCATTCCCCTCATCTGGTTCATACTGCTGTAATATACCAGTATTAGGACATTGTTAGCTGTTTAAAGCAGAAAGCTTCGGTGCTGGCCAGTTATACAGGAAGCCTGGTTTGGTGAACTGACAGTTACATAATTCATAATCACAGTTGTATAACCAAACCCAACAAAAAACTTTTGTAAAGTCAAATTTGCTTAATATTAAATCTTACTTTGATAACTTTTTACAGTGGAAACTACATATGTTGTGAATTATTCACCTTTTCTGAAAAGAAATTAGTGTTTTTAGTTCTTTGGTCCTAGTAAGTTATCAGATAATTGACATTTATAATATAAGAGCGGTTCATGGGTGTCAGTGGTATGATACATGTATTTATAGGTTTGATTAGTATAGAAGAGTTGAGGGAGAAATTAATAAAATCCAGAAGCAAGAAAAGTCAGGATGTTAGCTAGTAAGTTCTCATTCACATGGTTTAGTAATTCTCTCCTACTTTTGTTATTGAATTTTAAAAAGGACTTTTATGGTATTATCATTCATGTCTATAAAATCTGTCTATAAAATTCTTTGGGGAAGACAAATCATCATTCTGTGTTGTCTTTATGATATTAGATTTGTTGACCGAGAAAAAGGCTTGTTTTTAGGGACAATATGGTCTCAGGTACTCAGGTGGTCTTTAGCTCAGATAGAATTTTCTGTACTGAAAAGTCAGTGATGTTTATTAGCAAATTTTTGGATTCTTTCACTGTTAATCATTTTGGTGATCACTGTGTTGCTCTGTATTAATGTTGTGTTATCTTTTTCTGTGTGCTTATTTTCTGAAGTCATTTAGTAATGTTTTTTTTTTTTTTTTGTTATTTTTCTTCAGTGACGACTTACAGAGAGCTATAAAGAAGTTGAAAGCATTGGGTAGTGGTTTCTCTGTAATACCTATTGGACAAACTTTCATGATACAGTCTGTTCCTGGAGAACTCAGCATGGATCATACAACAGTGATACAACATGCACAGGTAAGGATAAAATCAATCAAATAGCAGATGTGTCTGCCTTTTACACATTATGTATTTGCATTTTTGACATTGATAACGTGAATGTTGATGAATCAAGTTTAGTTCCAATAATAAAGACGAGTTTGTTGTCAACTTGGCTAACTTAAAAAAGTTTTCTTAAAATCTTGCTCTGGTGCCAGTTTTTGGACAAGAGTTCTCAATTTCAACTGTTGTCTTTCACAACCACAATACTATACTAGTAATAATTTGTAAGAAAGCAAGATAATATTTTCTACATATCCTATTACAGTGTTAATCTTTTGTCATTAACATTACAAGAAATTACAAGATGGCTTGTCAAACTTATTTTTGACTCCATGAAGTGTTTATTAGCTATTATGCTAACAATCATAATGCATGAATCTGGTAGTCTAGTAATTTTGGTTCATAATTTTACTGATTTTTTTTTTGTAATTTTAGCTCACCTGAGCACGAGGTGCTCAGAGTGAGCTATATAGATGGGTCTGTGTCTGTCGTTGAGCAGCGCATGGCGTCAGCATTCATCTTGTGAACACTCTAGAGGTCACATTTATGGTCAAAGTGTTATGAAAATTGGTCAGTTGCTTAGCCTTGATGATATATCAGATGAGTTCGAAAAAGGACTGTGTTGGGTTAAAAACTAGGTCACAGAGTCAAATCGAAGAAAAAATTTGCGAACACTTAAGAAGTCACATTTTGGATTAAAGGGTCTCTTGGGGTCCCAGTTTTGATTGAACTTTGTCAGAATGTTTGTCTTATTGATATCTTGGTTAAGTTCTTGAAAATTGGTCAGTGGCTTGGTTTTGATAACAAGGACAAGTTCAAACTTGGATTATCTGGGGTCACAAACTGTGTCACCTGGTTAATTCATTTAAAAATCTTGTTAACCCACTTGAGGTTACAGTTTTGATTGGATCTTAATTAAACTTTATCAAAATGCTTGTCTTAATGATAATCTTGGACAGGTTTTAACATAGGTCATCTAGGGTCAAAAACTAGATCACCAGGTCAAATTACTGGAAAACCTTGTTAACACTCTAGAGGTCACAGTTTCGATTAGATCTTCACCAAACCTTGTCTGAAAATTTGTCTTAGTGATATCACAGACAAATTCTGACATGGGTCACTAACTAGGTCACCAGATCAAATTATTGGAAAAACCTTGTTAACACAGTAGAGGTCACGGTTTTGAATGGATCTTCCCAAACTTTGTAAGAATGTTTGTAATAATATATCATGAAGAGATTTGAGTGTGGGTTGAAAACTAGGTCACCAGGTCAAATCGCAGGAAAACCATAGAAGTTGCAATCTTTAATCAAATGAGCAAAAAGGGCCATCATGGGCCCTGGTTTTATTAATTTTTAAACAGTTGGATTGAATAAACTACATAGGTAATTGTTTAGAAGATTGTTTTGTCTGAGTATTTTTGCATATATGATAAAATTGTTACATTGTATGTATTTTGCTACTGTCTTTTTTAATGTTTCGTCTGTCTTCAGAATTCATAAAAGAGAATTTGTGTTGGTATGTTTTGGAAATAAAATGTTGTGTGATGATTCCTATGGTTTCTTACCTTTGGTCACATTGTTCCTTGTGTGAAAGACATCTAGTTAAAGTTAAATTTGTCATTACAGAGCACTGGACACACATCTAAGAGTCAATTAGTGAAAGATTTAAAATGGGAGGAAGAGAGAGCTAACAGAGCTTTGGTAATACACAATATGTATATTTCTTAGTATATGTATATGTCTGTATATTTTGATTATAATTGATAATTCCAGAGATGTTGATAATATTGATATATTGTCACAATTGTTGCGTATCTTTGGTGCAGAAAATATCAAGATTTTTTCTATGTCTAATATAAACACTTGATATAGTTGAGTTTAACTTCACATGGTTTACTGGTATATGATACAATCAATTTAAGATGCTATCATTTACACTGAAAGAATTCAAATTCTTTCAAGTGCTATTTGGTTTATCAGTGAATCTGCATATTGCTGGGTTGTTTCTCAATATTACAATATCATGTGGTTGAAATAAATTGTTATAGCATTCAGTGAACAGTACTGTTATTATGCCCCCCCCCCCTTTGAAAAAGTAGGAGTATATTGCTTTGCACATGTCGTTCCATCTGTACACCAGAGCTTGTCCAATCAATTACTAGAGAATGCTTGGGCATATGACCCACAGATTTGGTATGGGGGTTGGTTGTGTCTTGCAGATGACCGCTATTGATTTTGTGGTCAGTTGGTCTAGTTCAAGGTCACTTGGCCACTAAAAGCTTGTCCAATCAATAACTAGAGATCGCTTTGGCCTACAGCCCATAGAAACAGTGGGGCAGTCAGTTGTGGCCTGTAGATGACCCTTATTGATTTTGGTCAGTTGGTCAAAGTCAAGGTCACCATGTCCTTGACTACTGAAAGCTTGTCAGATCAATAACAATAGAACGCCTGGATGTACATTCCTTAGATTCGGTATGGATGTTTGTCTGGACCAGTATATAACCTCTATTGATTTTAAGGTGACTAAGTCAAATGTCAAGTTCATAATGAATGGTCAAGGTTATAATGACCTTAACAAAAAGATTGTTTAATCAATAAGAAGAAAATGCTTTGGCGTACAATCCTCAGAATTTGTATGGGTGTATGTCATGACCATAGGATGACCCCATTTGATTTTGAGATTAGAAGGTCAAGGTTAGCTTAACACCAACCACTAAATACTTGTCTGACTGATAACTAGAGAACACTTAGCAGTCCATAGATTCAGTGGGGAGGTAGGTTACTATAGTGTGCAGTAATCCCTGTCTCCTTTTGTCTCTGTACTCAAAATAATTTTATCGGATTTAGTCAATCGTACCCGAGTGTTTTGACAATGATAAGGATTTTGAAGTCAAGTTGTTTTATATCATGTTGTATCAGCATTATGTAGTTGATGTTAGGGGGGGGATACATGTTTCACAAACATTGTTTACAGAATATTTTATACTTCATTTCAGAATTACATGGTGAAGGAAGGTTTAGTTTGGGTAGATGAACAAGCTGATGGTGAAAGACATTTCTGGTTCCCAAGTTTGTTCAATGCTAATGTTACTGTGAATACTTGATAACAGGTCTTACACTGAATACTGGACAATTCTCATGCTGTATGAATATGATGTTGAGCTTGATTATCAACAAAATAATGATAACTTTATGTGTCATCTCCATTTATTATGATGAAACTTTTCACTGAAAAAAGTACTCCTGGATTACCTTATTTCAGTGTTTATGGTATGTATATTCTCAGACCAGCTAAAAGTTGTGCATATTTTGCGCGGAAATGAAATTAGATTTCTCCTAAACAAGGAAAAAGTGTAACAAACTTTGTGCGTAATTGTACGTGATGAAAGAGGGTTATAAACTTAAATCCACTTGAAATATTGTGTTAAAATCATCATTTTCTTTGGATACATTTATAAATGTTGCTGCTCCTGTAATTTCTCATTAAATTTTCTCTTATTTACTTACTCGGCACATTAAGAAACTCTGAACCCTCATAATCATGAAAGACCGCCTGTAAGATTAGATTGTCTCCATAATTGTATACAATGAATGGCAAGTGGGTCTCATTTTAATCCTAGTTATACTGTTTAATGTTTGAGTTAGCTCAAAACTCCTGTTTAATGTTGTAAAATTCATGTAATTTTATAAATTTTGTTGTAGTCTGGTTTAGCATGGTGTGCATGGATGATAATATTTGGATAAATATTTCTTAAATATAATAAAATAAAAATAAAAACTTCTGATATTTGTTTTAAACAATGCCAGTAATTGTTGATGTTAGCTGGACTATTCAGAGATTGATTCAAGGGATTGCAATCATCCCAGAGTTGTTTAATCTTTCTTTTAAATGTTTTATTTAATGACAGGCTACTTATTTTTATCATAACCTGTCACTATGACTTTGACACATACTATGACTGTTTTCTTCACATGTGCTGATATTGTTGTTGGGGAGATATCTATTGTTCTATGAGGTGACTAATTGTCTTTTACAATAAGTCTATATTATTTCAGAACTTTGGAATGAGTGGATGTAAGGGAGATAAATGCAGTATAACTATCATTTATTATTTGAGATCTTTCTGAAAGTAGGCTGCTAAGATGAAGATCATTATGAGTGATTTTATATGCAAGATTTATGTCTCTTATATCATAGCAAGTATTGGGGTGACTGATGAATTAACTTTATACTAGTGTATAGTATTGATTTAGTATTACAGTACATTAAAGCTTTCATCCTGTATTAAGCACAAGCCTAATTGGTTTTGACCTTGGTACTTGTGTATTGTATTCTTGAACCTGCCAGGTTTATTTATTGTGACTGCACTCAGCACAAAACACACCTTTTACATGGTTACATTTGTATTTGATAAAAGATAATCAGTTGAAATCAGAACTTCTGTAATATTTTATATCTACATTCAATTATACTGGGAACACATAGTGACTGGGTAGGCCTCCACTATAGTTGTCTGCTCTCTATGTTGAATAGCTCCTGTCTAATTTTCACTAAACTCGGTCAAAATTTATATTGGCATATTATCTTGGCCAAGTTCGGTAACCAGCAAAATCCCCGTCCCTCTTGAACCACATCCTTTTCAGCAAAAAATGATGAAATAGACCTTGTCTGCCAGGGATTTCCCTGAAGCAGGTTTCTTGCGTCCCTGACATGATATTCAGATGAGGGACTCGCATTGAGAGTGACCACCACATCCTCGGGACCCTTTCCAACTCGGATTTGTCCTTGGAATTTTCTGTATGGGACCCCCAAAAATCCCAAGGGACCCCTAAAATGTTTGAGATGGAAGTCCCGGGGACCCTCGGGTGAAAAATCTTAGGATAAATTCTGTCTGCTCTCCAAGTACAACAATTCTTATCATCAGATAATTTTTGTTGGGCGTATATATACTGATAGTTTGGTAGGCTTGTCACTTATTTTGTAAGGAAATGATGAACTTAGGCATTTTTTGTATATTACGTATTAGAAGTGTCCACTGCTTCTGTTGATAATACCTAGTACATGTATATTCTTTACGTAATGATAATTACATATAATTGACAAAAATTGTTTGCATAATTGGAGCTTGATGTAAAGTCCCAATTTTCTTTATTTTGTGGCATGATTGTAACACACTGTTATGAAATGTCATTTGTATTCATGTTATTAATAATCTTGTACCCAAAAATTAAAATCTGTTTCTTTGTAGTAATTTACTTCCAAACAGATTGTGACATGGTCAGCTTGAGTTATGATAGCTCAGTTCTTTGCCTGGTGTCATATTGGTCATTTTACCTGACCAACATATCAATATCATTATGTATGTATCTCTTCTTCAGTGAATATAATTTTAGGTCTGCATCCTTAAAGCAAATCAACAATAAGTCGCAACTACTTGCTGATCCCATTTATTCAGTTTTCATAGACATAGCATATATTTGACACTAAATAATCCATGCAAAATACCATCAATCAATCAACAACAGAGAAAAGCATTCTAAGTTTATTATCATTTGACACATTTTGGTGTGAATTTTCATTTTCAGGAGAACATTGCTCAAAAAATTGAATACAACTTTAATTTGAAATACTTGAAAGTCAACTGAAGTGAAAATGAAACATCATGAATTACTAAAATGAAGCAAGTTCGTTAACAAAAATAATCATAAATAAACTTTTTATACATAAATTAATAAAACATTATGAATTGATATAACTCATTTACGACATCAGATACATTTGTGTGTTTACAAGTCATGTGAATTGACTAATAAGATGTATTTCAGGCGAATACAATGCAATACATGTTTATGAAAGCTGACTTACTCTCATTCAACAATTTTCACTCTAAATTTTTATGTACTATTACATTCACACAATATGTAACCATACAAGAACAGTCGGTGAAAGATTGCACATGGGTTATATCTATTTATACATAAACACAAAAAAATATAAAACAAATACATGAAATACATAAACACTAAATAATCTCTAACATTATATTAATGAGGATGTCTTGCTGGGTATAAGAAGAAAGTATGAAGCACTGCACCAATAATATACAAACAAATTCAACTATAGAAGCAACCTTATTCAATGTCTAGATTTTTAATGATTAGCGATCAAAATTTTGTTTTGAACAATTATCCTGTTATAAGCAAATAGGAATTTGACATTCTGAAAGTTTTAAACAGTTTTAATAAAATACTGAAACAATTTTCAGTAGTGAACGTTTTTTAATCATGAGATGTTATCCAATAAAATACTAATCTAATCTATATCTAGCCAAACACAATAATAAACATGTTAAGGTTGGTATCAGAACATAACACACTTCCTTGTGTATTTTCTTGATGCAAAATCAAATATAATAATAATGTGTAAGTTTTCTGGCTTAAAACATATCAATTTTATACCACAATAAGTTATTCACCATATAAATACTATCCATTAAGCAACACAACATAAATATTTCTAGTCAACATAAACTTATCATGATATAGAAAACAATGTAAATTTGCAACAAAAATTGTGTCTTATAAGAAAATAACAGCATTTGCCAGTTGTAAATTAATAACAAATACCTGGACATTATATTTCAGTATTTTTTTTTGTATATGACAATTTACTATGTTACACATATACTCTACAACATGAATAGTTTACAACAACAATAAAATATGTCCGCAAAACTGTGAAATAGAATGGAATTCCATGGAATTGTATATGATTTTATATCACAAAGACATAATAACTTAAAGCAGTAACAAAAACTATACGGAGAATAGCAATAACAATGTGCTTTAATGGTAACATTAAGAATTGTCATGTTTGTTTCATTGAAATTTCTATCATCAGAGAGCAGTACCTTTGACAAAGATGGAACTTTCAGCTCAAATATGTGGTCGTAAATATCGAAGAATATTTCATTAAGTTCTGGGGTTTTCACAAAAAAAACTTTTTGTTAAATCTTCAATATGCAAATTCTAACAGTAACCTTCCAGAAGCTACAAGATGATACAGTAATGTCGAAAAAGTTAATCAAAAATTTAGCTGATGAACACATCTACAAAATGTCAACCAATGCACATTGATGTTTCATCAAAGGAGAACACATGTCTGCTTGATGAAATGATTTTCTTTGTGGCCAATCAACCGTTGCTGACGATAATACAAGATTACAAAATAAGCATGCGTAAATAATATCCTTATTTAAAACATCTCCAGACATATTATTAGTTTTTCATTTACACGTTTGTGAAAAAAAAAACATCAATATCTTAAATACCATCATGTCAAGTACACTGTTGTTCAAGTAGCTTCAGGTGATAATAGATTTAGTAACCTTATATCCACAACAAAGCACAACCTAGAATGTCACAGAAATGCCCTCTGAGACTCGGATTAAATCGTCAATGACTTTTCTCCATACCAAATGTCTTCTGAAAGTCGGTCAACAAAATAAATTCAAAATGAAATTAAAAATAAAATGTCTTGCTAACCATTAAATTTCTAGTTAAATAAACTTGAACATTAGAAAGTACAGTTATTAGATACATTTTCACAAAAATATCTTTTTTCCTGGAAGAAAAGCCACACTCCTCAAAGAGCATATCTTCCGTCATGAGACCATGTGACATGAATTAGGTTACTATGGAAATAAAAAATGAAGAGCAGAAAGTCTCAAAAACCTAGCAACAGCCACCACTTCTTCCGGCATCACCACCACCAGAAGGCATGCTGGGATTACTAGGTGAGTGTTGTGGTCCAATTTTTATTCCATTGGCCTGAAAAAACAATAAACAAAGTTACATGAATATTGCTTAACAAAACTTTAATTAAAAAAATACACATACAAGATGATACAACAATTTCCTTCTCTTTATTAAAACAAGAGGGCCATGATGGCCCTTTTGTGCTCATCCTGAGTCAAGAATGCAACCTCTAAGGTTTTCCTAAGATTTGATGAAGTGACCTAGTTATTGGCCCAAGTTGACCCATGTTCAACACTCTTCATGATATCATTAATACAAACATTCTGACAAAGTTTGAGGAAGATCCAGTCAAAACTGTGACCTTTAGAGTGTTAACAAGGTTTTCCAGTAATTTGACCTGTTGACCTAGTTTTTGACCCCAGATGACCCATGTTCTACTTTGTCCAAAATATCATTGAGACAAACACTCTGACCAGGACTGATGAAGATTCACTCAAATGTGTGACCTCTCTAGTGTTAACAACCCCCAGGTGTGGATGACTGACTGATCACTGTATAACACGGAGCATTAAGTGCTCAGGTAAGCTAAAAATCCATACTGATTACCAGACCTAATGAAATTTAACATGACTTAAACAATCAGCATCAGTCATTCTATTAGGATCAATGACCTATCTACTAATATAATATTCAAATAAAAATATTCAAAGCTGACAGAAATGAAATTATAAATCAACTCTAAAAGAGACATAGTATGTTATGGGCAGAATATATCTTATTTTGGATTGGATGTTTACTTATCAAGTAATATTTTGTGCTCCAAATATTTAGATAACACAGTTTAGAAATACACACCTCATTGTTAATGTCAAATACTCCATCTTGTATCTTTTGGTAAATCTCCTTAGCTGTATTTATAAATGCCTGTAATATACAAGAAAAAATTCATGTTTGAACATTAATGAATTTTAATGTTTCATGTTCATAGTTGTTATTATTAATAATCAATCATGCAAGAGTAATAAAGCCAACAACATGATATATTTAACAATATCATATATTCATAACAATATGATATACATGACAATATGATGTACATACCTCTTCTACATTAGCTGCAGTCTTTGCAGATGTTTCCATGAAAATAAGACCATGCTCCCGAGCAAATGCCTCACCTTCTTCTTTCTTCACATCTCTTCTTGCTTCAAGATCACTAAAATAGACAATATATCCAATACACAAGGAACAGATCTCAGACGCATGAGTCGAATAACAAAAAGAATGGAGAAAGATTAATGAAATACCCTAAGTTTCTTCACATGTTGACATGAAAAGCATAGTCTTCCCTCAGATTTTTAAGAAGATGCAATAAAACCTGCCTGTCCATCATGTATGTAGAAAGGGTATCTATAATCTAAGTACAACAATATAAGTAATGAATAAGAAAGAACAATTTTACAAAGAAAATATAAGATGGAGCAGCACAAGAATGTCTTTGGCCTCTTATTAAGAGGCACTGGTTTCAAAATTCATAAAACAAGTCATTACTTTTCATCATCAAATATAGTAGAAACCTAACAATCATTACCTTTTGTTACCTATCAACATTATAACCATATTAGAATTGGAATGTTGTCTGGCATCTTCCAGCCATGTTGTCAAGTGATTAAATGTATCACGTCTGAAAATGTATAGACAATTATTCAGTTTTGAAGTTCAATATATCCCAACATTATATTTTGTCAAGAATGTTAACATTTTGATACATTCAGATGAACCATCATATTGTATAAATTTACAAGAAGGATTCTAAAAAAAGAACAACCACAACTTTAAACAAAAAACAGAGGAACTCATTTAAATTCATGACCAAGTTGTGAAAAACTTCTTTGATATATTAACACTATTACATGAACTAATGCAGTTACAAATAGGTATGCAAACCTTGTGATGTCATATACAAGGAGGGCACCAGCCGCCCCTCTGTAATATGATCTTGTGATAGATCGAAAAGATTCTTGACCAGCCTAGAACATATACAATACAGCAGATCAGTTTACATGCATGCATACACTAAAAATTAAGTTCAGATGTGTAAACTTAGGTAGTCATTTCAAATTATCAACACAATTAATATTCATTGAAAGACCACAAAGCTCATACAACTAAACTCATTTTCAAATTAATTTGCAATAAGGGTATCTTACTGGAATAAAATACACCAGTTGACTTCATTCTAGCGATAAAGCAAATTGGTACAATAAAACAGATATTATGCAATGATATATTCAAAACGAACAATAGCCAAGTTTCCATTAATAAAGGGCCATAACTCTAGAGGAGGTAAGGAAACATAATGTCTCTTTTTTCTACGTTGTGTACGTTTTATAATGAATGTATAACTAAAATGATATAGTTCTATACATTTCAAAAGAAACAAACAGCAAAAATAATTTATTTTTCTGGAAACTTCATTACAAGAACATTGAAACTAGACACTTTCATTAAATAGTCCAAAAACAAGCTTTATTCCCACTTCAACTGCCAACACTGACTATTTAGTTTCAATCATAATTTTCTGCTGAAATATTGATATTTTGAAACGTGTATTGAAAAATCGTGATAAAAAATGGTGATATTTTGAAAGCATCTTAATAAATGACAGTCCTAGTGCTGATAAAAATTACTTAAAATTACAGACAGACTGTGATAATTACATGTACAGGAAAAAACAGAACAGAATGATGTATAGTTTTTGTCTCATTGAATTAAGATGCATACTTTGTTTTCCACTAAAACTAGAAGTCGCCAAATGGTAACATGTAGAGCCCCCTAAGACACTTGTTATTGTCCTGAAGAGGTTTTTCAGGAAATGACCTTGACATTAGAACAGGCCCACCATAAGAAATAGAGAAATGTGTTGAATGCTTTGCCCTTTACACCCCAACTGTGACTTTGACCTCTAAAATATGGCTAAGGGTCTCGTGCATGATATACCATGATTGTGCCAAGACATTTTAAAATTGATTGGTGCATAGGGAAATTATGGTCCAGACAAAGTCAGATGGATTAACACATGGACGCAGATTGACGCACGCGCACGCACGCACACACACACTTAACCGCCATTTTGACAACTATGTCAAGATCACTGCAAGCAGGCTCGACAAAAATTAGCCAAAAGTGTTTATGATAAATACTTACAGTGTCCCAGATTTGTAATTTGATTTGTTTACCATCAATGGAGATCATACGTGCACCAAACTCAACTCCTGAAATATTACAGTTTGGATTATATAGACATAATGGTCCATGTAAACAAAAAAAATAGTGGTAACTAAGAATATAATAGCAAGTATGTTTGAACTGACCAAATTAAGATCTCTGAATAAGCGAGAGTCAAGTTTATTATTATTTATTCTGAACTTCCATAAACAATTTACACACTTTCTTTACCTGTACTTGACTAATAACGATCTATTTAACTTAGTAAATAATTGTACCTCAAATACAAATATTAAAACATACCTTCATCTGTAAAAAAACAAGACTAAAGTTCTTAAAAAAGGGTATGAACAACAGAATATACTATTGCACAAATGTAAATGCCTTTGGATAGTCATATTTACTGTTGATAGTGTAAAGATGGACAACTATGAAGTAAATTAATTTTTACCTATCGTCAAATCATGAACTGGTTGAAATCTTTTGTCTGTGAATTGCAGTAACAAACAGGACTTTCCAACACCTGAAAAAATATAGTACAATTAACTGGAAGCAATCAGAAACTGTCACAAAACCAGGTTTTCATTCTCCAGATGCTAACCCCATTTCTACCCTCAGTCATACTCATAGGGTGGACATTTTGCCTATGACATGCACAAGTTTGAGTTTAATAGCTCATGCAGGCAAAATAAACAAATAGCCATAATTCTGCCTAAAATGATCAAATCAAAAAACCCAAACAATACAAACTGTGTCACTTGATGACAACAGTTCTATGAAAGTTTGATAAAAATCCCTTGGGTAATGTAGGAGATGTTGTGCACAGATGAGTACTTCTCCATATATTGCATATGAACAAAATAAACAAAGGGCCATAAATCCACCAAAAATAATCAAATTACAAAACCCTGACAACATGAGTTGGGTCGAAATGTAGGAGTTGTGACAGAATATTACATGGTCAAAATAAACAAAGGGCCATAATTCCTCCAAAAATGATTGAATCACAAAGTCCGGAATATATGCAATGGGGTACTTGCTGACAGTAGTTCTGTGAAAATTTTGTTGAAATCTCTAGAGAAATGTAGAAGAAGCGAACAGAAATTTTATTTTACTTTTGTGTAACAGTGACCTTGATCTTTGACCTAGAACCATCAAATACAAAAGTAGGGCTTTATGAAAGCATGCTTTACAAAAAATTTGGTGAGAACCTGTCACTTAAAACAAAAATTATAGAGATCAATTATTGCCGCCCACTCATCTGCAGCAATCTAAAAATCAGTTTTCCCTTCAGTAAACCTAGCTATGAATACCGTAATAACTTTGATAATCACTGAAATTACATCTAATGTGTTAAAAAAATGTTTAAACAGTAACGTGATAAATTCTGTGAAATGCAACCTCCTACAATCATTGAATGATTTTATACAATAGCAGGGTTTTCACTACATGTCAAAAGCTGAGTGTCAAAAATGACCCTTGACTGGTAATAGTTTGAAGTCAACATAATTTCCTTCTAATTTTACTGTAAATTTGAACCTTTGGTACAAATTCTCAAGAGTCAAAAGCTTTCTCTTACTGATTTCAAGAGTCAAAATGCTGTTTTAAAGGTCAAATGAAAACCCTGTTCAAGTACTATATTTGATACAAGCATAATTAGACAAATATATAATCCATTTAAATGTTAACGCATTATAACAATGTGCAAACCAGTGACTTTGTGTACATCTGCATCAAGGTCAGTGTAGCCAGTCTAAATAGAAATTAGAATGCAGAATTCCATCAAAAGATGCAAAGTCATACATTGCCACATGGTAATAAACCTATAAACCTATCAACACAGTGATCATTATTGTGAAGAATTAAACACAGCAGATTACCATTATGTAATTTCTATTTCTTTGATGTACTATGATCTATATTCATGAGTAAACCTAAAGACAACAAACATCAGCTTACCATGACAGCAAAACTTAATTCAATATTAAAAATGGTTCAATATTCATACCCAATCTTTTAAAAGCAAAATTAATGGGTAAGACTGAAAAAGTATAATACTAGTACTTGTTAAGAACTGGTTAACCATATAGTAAGTCTTAGATGCTTTCAGCTTTTGTCAAGGCTTTTTTAGAGAATTCTAAATCAATTATTCATGAAGAAATCAGGGGAACAATAGAAAGTTATTAGTACCAAGCACCCAACCACACATTTATCTATCAGTTTTGATTGATTTAACACAACAAAGGAAATTTGCATTTGTCCCCATACCACCATATGTCCTACTTATTGATTTTCATGACATAATTATCTCCAATAATTATTGAACAAAGTAAATAATAATAATAGAGTGAAAAGCAGTGTATAGACTGGTCAGAACAAAGGAAATAGAGACAGGATTTATTTTAGTAACTTTTGTTGTTCAATGTAGATTATACTAGATAAAAGAAGACAAAGAAAATCAGTGACAAACATAATACAAGAAAAGTAATTGCACTGTATTAATTGTAATAAATATAGATCTGATACTTGTAACAAGATGACAAGAATAATGAATGCAAGTATAATTAATTCAATAGTTTAAAAATTTATGTATACACAAAATTATATCAAATTCATTAATATCAAACAATGCACCCCTGTATAAGACAAGTTTTGAAATTAACACATGTCATATTTATATTAAAGTAATATACGTCTTTTAACAATTCAAACACAGAATCATTTGTTTCACAAAAATTCCAATTTTACGGTTTTATTCAGGTTTTTTCCTTCTTTGGCACCTGTCGGATAATGGCCCTTTCCCTTCAGAAATATTTTCCCCTCTGTCAAATTTTTACTCATGGTACATGCATTGTAATCTTAAAATGACAATTTGGTTTTAAAAGACCCATTGGTTGCCTCAATATTGACACAGTCCACAATTTTATGATGTCATTCCAGCTTGTCATTCAGCTGAGTGGAACTTATTTCAAAATATGTATATCCTACACATGTAATTAATGACACGTTTCTTGGTCATATGAATACTATATTCTCACATGGCTCTGAGAAAGATATATTTAGTGACGATGTAAAATCTAGTTTTATGGTTTCCGAGATTTAATAGTCTTATTGGATTACAAGTAAGGAGGATTTCTAGCCTTGGCTATTTTTCATAGCCCCGGGCTTGGACTATCTGTTTAACTCCTAGACTGCCATATGGTGAAACTTCATCAATGGCATATTTACATTTTTTCCTGCACTAGCAATAGTTAGCAAATTTATGGAAAAAACACTCCTATTTTTCATTTTTACTCAAATTTTGCGATTGTTAAATTTGAGCCCTGCCAGTGATAAATGAAGTGATACAGTTTTCATATTAAAACTGAGAAACAACATCAATCTCAAAAACACAGCAAAGTGTAAAAGTGCAGATCTGAATATTGTCAAGATTCGAGTAGATTTCAGAAGTTACATTACTGCTATACTGATTATGCCCATTCCATATTACTGATGGTCAAAGATAGACAGCATAATGATTTGATATGACTGATAAATGGATGGGTCGGTGTATAGTCTCTATAGTCTAACAGTTGCAACAAAGCATACCATAACAATCAGTAATCATGATCTACTTTCACAAAACTTCTCAAAATCACTGATCACTATTTTTTGAAGAAATGCATACAAGAATATGATTAAGCATGAAGTATATATCAGATGCTACATGCATGAAGTCTTAATTCATCAGTTGTGTGATCAAACTGATGTTTCAACAATTTCAACAAGATTTTCCACTTTTCATATCATAAGCAATACATCTATGTCTTCCATTTATCTGTTTTACAGAGACAATATACATGAATCTTCTCATGAAAGATATGTAACCATCATAATAACACTTAGAAAACTGATATTTAACCAATAATTGTACAAACAATGTCATGCTGGACTGGTTCACTGACTACATCTACTTACAATTGTGACTCAATGTAACACATGACACTTACGTGTAGGCAGCGGGGTCAACAGTCAATTACATATTGTAAAAAATACAAACAGAATGTTGAGCATAAATCTATTTATATGATAAACCAAGAGAACACAACTTATTCTCTATGAAATGCGCAAAATGACAACTTACGTCGCCATTTTTCATGTAAACAAAAATCGATAAGAAGTCGATGGTCAATATGTCAGTCAAATTGCCGACGTACCGATCATTTTTTAAAACGTGATGAAATGCAACAACATAATATCATTACCTGTGTCACCAATGATGATGTATTTGAATAAATACGAGTAGGACATCTTTTTTGTTGCTGGAGCTTCCTCTGATGATGTCAATGATTGACCCGGAAATAATTCTTGAGTTCAACAATGGCGAACGCCACCTGTCCATAAAAGAACGGCTACTCTTCGGTAATACGGACCGGACGGGCTTTAAACTATATGGTGGATAAGTCGAGTACGAAGAAGGAAACAATGAATACTCTATCGGAGTGTTGTAAGTTGAAATAAACATTACATATATTATTTTCATCTCTGGTATTGAACAGAAATTTCTTGGTGAGAAATATTTGACTTCACCGACTGTTTTTTTTTCTTCATAAACGAAGGAAAATATTTTTAATTACCATTCGTCCTGGGACGTTTCGTACACAAATATTGCACATTATTGCCGGTCAGAATGTGAGTCAAGATGGATAAAAAATTTCTGCAAAATAATGTTCCCATTTACGGGCTAAAACTTTTCATCTATCAAAAAACGAATGGGGTCAAGAAAGGTCCAAAACCAAAGAGGCCTGAACCAGAAATTCCCATGACCAAAAAGGCCCTTAATTTTAAATTTAAAATTTACGTTGGAATAAGTTGACATGTGACCACGGTTAGCTTTTAAAAAAAGCTAGTTGTGGCTCACTTCGTTTTTTATTGCTTTATTGGCAGTGGTGTTAAGTGTTTTTAGTTACACTGTATAAAAATGGATTGTTGTTGTTAATCACTTGCCAAGAAATAGAAAGAAAGTGTAAGTTTTGTGTAAGTTAAAGCATATATTGGAATGCAGATAGAAATACCCTTTCAATTTTCCATTAACATTTTATTGAATGAAATTATGCAAATTCTTCATTTTGTAGAGTTTTAAGGCACATGGTTAGCCTCTGATTTATTTGGGGGAACTAGTCAATTAGTCAAACTCGTCCCCATTTTGGTCAATTCGTCTTGAAAACTTGACCAACTTGTTCCTCATTTTAGTTGATACACTTAACTGATTGATTTAAATTATTCATTACATGAAGAGGAAATGACTGAACGTGAAGTTTGTGTTTTTGATTGTATTCACTTATCATTTTCCATGGACAAATGATGCCAGGCTCTTTCTATACTGAAAATATTAAAGATCAAAGCGATACGTGTATATCTTTATTAACATCTCTTCATAACACATCTACAAACAATAATCAATTCTTAATAACAAGGATAAGGAACAATACTAAATGTTAATCCAGTCATCACTGTTTAATGTGTATAGTCATTAAATCTGTGGGTGTTAATCCAATCACCACTGTTTAATGGGTTTAATGGGTTTAAGTATCACTCAAGGTGATAATCCTACATTTCATTAGATACATAGAAAACGACAATTTAGGTTAATAATGCATTATAAAGCATTTTACTTATTGTGCAAATGATGGAAAATCCTAAGTAAAAGTATGTGTTCAAAGTAACTTCACTAAATTTAGTTTTCGAAAGTGATGGTGTTTAACATTTGTTTTATTTTGCATAAAAAATGACATAAAATCATCAAAAACACTTATTTTCAACATACAAAATACACATGCATAATATACTTAAATACAGCATAAAAATATGTATTTAACGAAGACTTTTCCTTACATATCTTTTCATACATGTATGACTGAACTAATAACACTTAGTTTAAACATTCTTTCATAAAAACACCTAAACTAATTTAAATATACCCTAAAAATTCGGATTTATTTCAATTTTTTGTTGGTACAAGTGAGCAAAATATCACAAAATAACCCTTAATCTAAAAATTCTCTTTATCAAATAAAAAAAATACAGCATATAATAAATGATTAAAAAATTTATGTACTTTCATATTTTATAAATCTTCATAATTTCTTATAAAATGAATGTATTATTCACAATTTTGTACATGGGTATACTTAACAGTATTTCATCACTAGCATTAACTAAAATTTGTTTAATACCAAATATTATAAAAATATCATTTGTTTTCAGTAATCTGAATTTGTTTTTGGTTGATTTTGGTAAATGTTTGTTTTCAGTATTCAGTAATACAGTCTAAAGTTTAAAACTGAAATGATTATCTGCATGTTCTGTGTTACATTTTCTTTTTTTATAATCATGGTCGTAAAGACAATTAGTATTTTATCCATTTTAGATGAAGGTGAAGACATTCATATTTGTGGACTTTGTAGAGCCCAGTTCAGTGATGTTGAATTATTCATTGAACACAAGAAACACAAATGCTCAGTTAGACTTGGTAAACAAAACAATCAGGTATATTTTTGCGCATTTTTTAGTTATATCCTATAACATAGATTATTCTTAAAAATATGTCTATATTCTGTATTGCTGTATCAACACTTTCACTTAAATTCCTCAGTTATAAAAACTGTTCTAGTTTATTCAAAGTGAATAAGTTGAACAGGTTCAACACTTAGACTCATTATTGATTATAAAACAGAGACAAAAATCAGAATTTGCAAACTGCTGTTGTTTGTCCATCTTATACGTTACAGGAGTGTTTTTTAATATTCCACAGTAAAATGTGTACACTTTATTGTACTCAAATAAGTAAGTTAGTAAATAAATTTTCCTCTCTTTAAGTTTCAGACTGCTCAAACGGATGATCCAACTACAAGGATTAACCAACCAACCGTTGCCACACCTTTTCAGAATAACCAATTACCAGAGAGTTTGCAACCAGTGATAGGTAATTCGCAAGATCAGGTTAGTTGACTTGTTACAGTTTTTAGTCTACTGGTATTTATTTCATGATACTCTGCCAGTAGACAACTGTACTGATAATCAGTGATAGGATAAATGTATCAAGGTCTTAGAAATGTTACCATTGTCAAACATGCATGTAAAAGAACACCTGTGTATAGAAATCTCCTCCTCTTACGTAACTTTTGTCATGGCTGCCACCTGGTATACAATCAACATTTTTGAACACTTACTGTAGTATGAAAGCATGAAGACAGGAATGGTAGCTTGTTACAGGGTTTTATACAACTTAACAACAAATTTGAAATCCTGTTAACTAATTATTGCTGATTACTTTGTCTTGAATTTCAGCCAATTAATGATGGGACTATCCCTGGTCATTTGGAGGAAAACAGTACATCTATGGGATATTTTCCAATGACTAGTGTTCAGCCAGAAACCAATGGTATGGATAACTTAAGAGTGATTAAACTAAATTTTTGTACTTTTGTAAATTATGATTTAGATAATACTAACTGGTTAATTTTGTTTTCATTTTGGACTGATGCCACTTTGACTTTTTTCTCTCCATTATTATGAAGGTAAAGACATTGAAAAAAGTGATGGATGTAGGACTTGACATACATTTTATTTTTTTTGTTAGTTTGTTTTTATGTGACATTGTCTCTTGGGTTTAACGCCATTTTTCAACAATTTTTCTGTTTGATACGGTGACTGGTTCACCTACTCAGGTTTCCTGGACTGTATACTAACCAGTACTGACTTACCATCCACAAGGAGCTGGCAACTTCTCCACATATGGAAGAAAATCGACATTTTTGTTAAATTTTCATAGGAGTGTATGACCTGTCACAACCGGGATTTGAACCCGGAATCCCCGGGTTACAAGTCCAGTGTACTAACCACTGGACCACAGTTGCAGCTGACACGCATTTCAAACAAATCTCACGACTGCACATTGTATAGCAAAAAGTTTAA
Organism: Lutraria rhynchaena; assembly: GCA_008271625.1. Taxonomy (NCBI): domain Eukaryota; kingdom Metazoa; phylum Mollusca; class Bivalvia; order Venerida; family Mactridae; genus Lutraria; species Lutraria rhynchaena. The sequence continues at coordinate 1,600,916 of VIBL01000096.1, read as the reverse complement.
ATAATTTCATTAATTCAAATTTTTATGTTTTGCTTAATTTTCCTCATATGATATATATGTTGTCTTAAGCCTTGATGTTGAACTAAAGTATCAGTGGTTTTGTAATTTCACCATTTTGTATCGACAAAAGGTAAATACATGCTAAGTTTTTTATCGTGTCATTTCAGGTATTAGTTCTATAACTCAGCATCAGTATGTGATTTTACCGTGCCCTTCTGAGGACGACTCTGTAATGTCAGGTACTGTAGAGCAGTCAGATCCACCAACTTATTCAGGAATTGAGACTGTGTACACATTGAATTCTCCATCTTTACAACAGACATGTAATGCTACAGATGAAGCAGTCATCTGTAAGATACCTGGATCTGCTGAGGAACAGGTTACTTACAGAAAGACTCAACCATTGTATCTATCAAACGAAACTTTTAGTGACCAAGTTAGTGGATCATTGGATGAGCAGTCTATAGAATCTGATGCATTGACTTACAATCAACCGGAGGAATCAGTTTTCTATAGAACTACTAATGAAAACATGCAACCAGTCAACTATAGTAAAAACGATCCACTTCAAAGCAATGAATCTCAAGTAATATTACATAATCTAAGTAATGTTGGTGTACAACAGGCTGGTTCCATGATAGAGGTTTCTCACAGTGAGTCTTTGATACATGATGGAAACCAGTCTGCTTTAAAGGAGCAGTTAATTTGTTCAAGAGATAATATTGATAGCACAAATGCTGTACCAGGCCATCTTGTGTCTAGCTGGAATGCACCAAAGAAACATAATATGAAGAAAAGTGTTGACGAAGTGAAATCCCAAGCTACAACAAATCAAGATAGTTCTCAACCACCAAAGCAGGGTAAGATGATAGTCCTGACAAGCTTGTTATGATTATTATTGAGAATATACATGTACATGTCTTTTATATATCTGTTCTTTTACTTCTGTTAATATTCTGGTATTCTTTCACAGGATCTGCTAGTCATAAATTTCTTGGATTCCATTTCTCTTCTGGATTCTGCATATATTGCGACATAAGTGTTTCAGTTATCTTGTAACATGTGTGTTAGTTTTTTATTTAAGTATAAACACATTTGAACACATATATTTCAACAATGGATTTGTTAGGAAACATTGTGTTGCAAAATATTTCCCTAAAATAAGTTACTACAGTTATTTGAATTGTGTAATTTGAATACCCAAGTGATGTGCAGGTTCCCAAAATCATTCAAATGTTTATATAATTATTATCACACCTGTAACCTGAAGTCCCCAATTAATATGGTCAGCCTGATTTGTCTGTTGAAGGAAATTGAAGGTTGAACAACAAACACAGTTATTAAACTATGCTGAATTATGAACTATTTTCAATAATTGCAAGATTAATTATCATACTATGATGCAAATGTGTAGATGGTGCTTCTGTCTTGTTTAAACACTCCCAGTGAGGCCTATAAGTAAATGGATGGAAACATGATGATAAAGCTTATCAAAGTGTTTATATTACACTGTAGGAGACATGTGGTTTTATTGTCAATATTTCACTGGTACTTAGAATATTCTTGGGTAGGATGGCAATGGGGGAATAGTACAACGAATTAATTACTAAATATCATTAATTATATCATAATTTGACTTTAATATGCAATTTCCATTATAAGGGATGACTTTATTTTTTGCAGTTTGCTCCAAAATGTCATGAAATGCTAAAATTTAGTTTTTGTTTATATTTATTTACATCAATCATTTTGTATTTGGGTATGATCTCTTATTTTCACACAATGTGGTCATGATAAAATCAAACACATTTGGATTTCCCATTCTATGGAATGTCTCATCCCCTGAATTTTCCGGCATAATATTTCAGAGCCGTCAGTTTCTGATAATCAAGGTTCTACGTTGTGCACTCGTAATTTAATTTGAAACTGAGTCGTTACTGATTTGGTTATGTACAAAACTTCTATTCTGATTGTAAATGTGTATTTATTACAGCCTCAAAAGCTGAGAAACGACCTGCCGAGAAGAAACACTGTTGCACATTTGAAAACTGCACATTCAAATCAGGTATAGTTCATTTATTCAGAATGATTGTTCAATGGAAATTACATATTGACCTACTACAATCAGCATTCACTAGACTCACCTGATTTTTTTTCTTCTTTTGTAATAAATTTACTTGCCTGTTTACTAAACATAATTGATTTTGATTGGACATAACATGCTATGAATAACTTTTCAATAAATTTTGGTACACTAATTTTTTGTAATTCTTTTGGGTTATAGAGAAAAAATGTTATTGAAAAAATTCAAATTATGGTTTCCATATTACTATAACTAAATATTTGATTTGTTTTCTGTATTGAAGTTAAAAATAACAAACCAGAAAAAAGGTGCAATGTTACATTGCTTAATATTCTATAAGTTAATGTTTCGCATAGTTCCTGTCTACATACTAATTACATAGTTTACAATATTTTTGAAGCTTGTTGTTGTGTAAAATCTTTTTAGCATCTGTGAAAGACCTTGAGCGTCACCGTCGAATTCACACTGGAGATAAGCCATATAAATGCACCCAGTGCACCAAGGCCTTTTCTCGCTCAGATAAACTAGCACTGCACATGAGGTACCATCTCGATGACCGCATCTTCAATTGCAATTTTTGTAAGTACATTATTGAGCTTGGATTAATAGAATAAATCAAATAGTGTAGATATTTTATTATTTGATGCCATTATTAAGCTTGTATGATTGTTGATTAAGAATTTATGTGCTAATGCATGTAAGATAAATTGGGAAAGCCCAGCTGGTGGGTGTTCAGATTGTGATATTTCTTCTGCTTAATCTATAATTTAATATACTTGAACTGAATAAATTGTCTGTTTGACTCTAAATCATAGCATGTGTATTTTTTCTATTAGGTGATTACAGTGCTGTTGAAAATGGCAGTTTGAAGAAACATTTAAAAACTCATTTAGATGAAAGACCATACAGGTATATACCCTATTTTCGCTGTTGTGTTATTTCATGGCATTTTAGGAGTACAAGTAGTCTAGCAGATTAGATTTTTACTGCTCAAGCTGTTTGTTATTTGAACCCCACTATGTTACAAAAAGTGGTTGCACTTCCTGTCATTACAGTTGAGTTTTGGTAGTCGGCACAAAAGTTACAAGATTAGATAACATTCTATTTATAATTGAACTCTTAGTATGTGTAAAAACATGTTTGATGTACTAAATTTTGAACATTGAATCTTATACAAGCATTTTGGTCCAACTTTAACTAAAACAGGGTTGTAAAATAAGTTGAAATTTTTCATTTTAAAAACCTCAGTGCTTATTTCATGTTTCAGTTGTCAAGTTTGTCCGTACAAGTCCCGTTCATCAAGCCAACTTCGTATTCATCTTCGTATACACACTGGTGATAGACCGTATAACTGTAAAATTTGTGATGCAGTTTTCAAAGTGAGTTCGGATCTTCATAGGCATATCCGAACGCATACAGGAGAGAAACCATACGAGTGTAACATAGAAAACTGTACATACAGATGTGCTGTAAAAAGTGAGCTTTGTTTAAATGTCTCCAGTAGAACTAAAAGAATCAGTGACTTGCATCCTTGCAATAAGTATTATGTGTGGATTATGTTATTTGTTGCTATAGTGTTTATTGAGTGAAACTTTTTTGAATGAGTAATTGCATCTCAAATAATACATCTCTAATACATGATTATTTCCCATACGTTTCTGGTTAAAGTGATATACAAGTCATTATTAACATAAATACATTTGTTAGTTAATTTTACACATGCTTTCTTTTAGGCAACCTTAGAAGTCATTACAAGACGCATCATGGAAAACAACAGGAATATAAATGTCAAACTTGTGACTTTGTTTCTGCAAGTAAGAAAGCTCTTTATGAACATAAGAAAATACATGAGTCCAATCCTGACCTTCAGTGTAAAGTGTGCAACTATCAATGTGCTAACAAGAGTGCATTGCGCAATCATTCACGCATACACTGCTCAGATGAGAAATTTAATTGTAGTCATTGTTCCTACTCATCAATACAGTTAGGGAATGTGCAAGCTCACATGAAACGTAAACATCCAAATAAAGTTACAAGAAAACCAAGGAGAAGAAATAAGCTGGGGTCTTCTGAAGTGGTAACTAAGCAAATAATGGATGATACAGTGGATAGCAAAGAGAAGAATGTTAAGATTAAACTACCGCCTAAGTGTATGCGTAACTTCAAATGTGATCAATGTTCTGCAGCTTTTGTGAGAGAAGATTCTTTGAAATGCCATCTTAAACAACATAGTGAAAGTAGTCTGTCTACAGCTTATGCTGTGCTTAAGCTTCAACAACCTGTTATAAACCCATCAGGCTCATTGTCAAAACTAAGGACATTGCTAGAAAATGCAAAATCAGCCCCAGCTGAGAACAATGGAACAGACAAAGAGAACAGTTCGGTTGAGAATGCCGTGGAAATGGTTAATAGGATGCCTGATGACATTAAGACAACTGTGTCTATTGGTCATGATCATATGCTTACTAGTCATAGTCAAACTTTACAAAGTTCATCTGTTAACTTAGGAATAAATGATATACTAATGGCTGCAGGGATGTCAGGATTCAACTCTCTTGGGAATTCTCCAAATGATAAATCAAGGAGTGTGAGTAATCTTCAGGTACAGGATTTATCTGTTAACACTGGGGTATTGCCTGGTAGTGCATTCACTTCTAGTCCCAATATTCAAAGCTCTGGAAACCAGGTTAATTTACAGAATGTTGTAGTTGGCCAATCTCCGCAAAATGTGCCATCTGTTCAAGTTACACAGAACATTTCCTTACCGTATATAAGGCTACCAAATGGACAAGTGCTTATCCTCACAGGCCAGACATCAATGAACCAGATTGTAACCCAACCTGATGGACCTATTCAGACAGATTCTCCAAGTCATTTAGCGTCAAGACCATTAGATTCACAAGTTGTTCAATGTGCTGCAGATTCCACTGTCCCCTCAACTGAACCCCAGATTTCAGCACCACAGTCTCAAGAAGTCATACAAAACCAATCTACATTTATAACAACTACTGATAGGACAATAAATCAACAACAAGATGCTATACCTATACAAATCATCCTACCTAGTGACTCACAACAAGCGGCACCACTTGTTTCACAATTACTGAACAGTGCAATGAATAGAAATTCTAATGAAAATATTAATCAAACTCAAAATTCTGTAGTTATACAAGGCTTAAATCCATCTGGTTCAGATAGTGTACAGAACTTTGTTCTTCAAATTCCTCCACAATCTGGGATTTCTCAAGACTCTGCAGGCCAACTTACTGAAAGTCAAAACTTTGTATTGCAAATACCTGGTCAATCAAATTTTAGTTAAATCCTTATCAATCATTAATGAGGCCTCATTCCCTAATTCAATCACTGCAAATGGTTAACATGTAAGAAATTCAATTTGCAGAACGTGGATTTCATAGTGGCTGAGAGTATCAGTGTTGATAACAAAACTTGATTTGCACTTTGTATTAAATTTTTAAATCTGATCCAACAATAATGAAATGTATTTCCCGAGGACATGGTCTGCATTTATTTGTCACTGTTATTTATTACTTTGTAGAAAATTCATTTTTTTTAACATAAGTGGTTCAAAATTTGAATACTTGGCCAAATAAAAGTCATAAATGTACCATACTTATTTTGTTATGTAATGTACCAGTAATACAAGGCTGTATCTTCAGTTGATGTTCATCAATGGATTGAAAGTGAAATGAGTGTTCAGTCGTGTTATAAGAAATATAAATAACACCAAAAGAATTTATTTATTAGTACTGGCACTAGAAATAATCAGTCCAAAGCAATATACAAGATGTAGTTTACAGGCACATCATGTGATTAACCAGTAAATTGGTGAAAGCAATAGTAAGCTTCATTTTATTCTTAAAACAACAAAGTATTGTGATGTTTTTATCAGATTTAATCATGTATGATGGTAATTGATATGTTTTATAATTAAAACAACACAGTATTGTACTATTTTTTTCAGATTTAATAATACATGATGATACAAAGCATTTCAATCAATGGATTAAATTGTTCACAAATATCTATGATCAAAGAATAAACTTGTTATCTTCAAAATCATTGCATACAATTTGTACAAAAAAATGGACTAACAAACAGAAGCAAGCAGGCATATCAAATAACAGGAAATATCTGCCAGAATTGTTGGGAGTAAAGTTTGATATTTTCAACAAAATTACCAGAACAGTCCTACAAGTAACACTGTATGGAGAACACAGGTGACATATCAGATAATTAACAACTTAGAATGTGCCAAAAATATAGGGATGGGAATGAATATCTAAAATGATATTCAAATATTTGCTTTTGATCCATTCTTGAATCTGAATTCGTTGCATTTGAAAACAAGTACAGTTTGTAGCTTTCATTCTGTGGGTTTAGGTGTTTGTATATATTCTTTTTAGGACTCTTACCTGTTCACATGTGGAATTAACAAACTGTATATTTTTGAAGGGTGCTAAATTATTTGATATTAGATGTATATCAACAGAATTATTTTGAATGATGTTGCTGTTGTTCATACAATGCTATTAGTGGTGTTCTAAATATTGGAACATACCAATGTCATCTTAGTAAGTTATTCCTCATAAGTTCTCTAATCATCAAGTATACCAAAGTGCTACAGGAAATACATAATTTATGTTAAGTCATGTTATAAATTGAATCCAGTTTCCTGGTTCTATTCATATTACATAAAACAGACGAGGTACGAAACGGTAACTTAATAATCAATGAGGAATATCAGTAGCATTAATAGAAAAAAATCAGATTGAAACAGAAGCATAATTATTAATTAAACATTTATTTAATGAGCATACACATGATTGAATAACCTATAATTATTGGAACAATCACTTAAATATTCAGTCCCATCCCGACAAAAATATTAAGGAATTATTTAAATCTGAAACGTACTAACTTCATCATTAACCAGAGCTAAAAGAAGTACATTATATTTACTAAAACTACATCATTAATGATGAGGATATTATTCATCACATACATCATAACATAATGTTCGCATGAAAAACTGAGTAACTTATTTATTTATCCTATTAAATATTTAAATATTTCAAAGTAATGTGTACTTCATGTATCAGCTGTCTAAGCCTGTTTACTCATGTATTAATAAATAAGGCTTTTAGAGTAGCTGGAAAACCTGAGTATAAAAAGAATAGCATTAAAACCTATTAATACAGTATTATTAGAATAACTTTATTTCATTACAATGAGTGAGCAGAATAACACATAATTCATAAGGAGTATATTGTACATAGCACTGTATGTAATGGTAATTTTGTAAGCGTCAGAAAAATAGATTTGCACCAAATCAAATGAATTAACTGCACTTTTTATACACTAAAATGACAGCCTGAGTTTAGTGATCAACTAGATCAACACAATACTCAGTACATTGTATATGTGATATCAATCAAGAAATAAATTCAGATAATATGAGCTACATCTTGCAATCTTCACTCTAAAGTCAGGGTCAACACGAATGTTTTTTCATTCTCACATATTATGCAAAGCAAGTTGGAAAACTTCATTCTGAATAATATAGCCATTATTACAAGGCTTCATAATAAAAGTGTGATTAAATCCAAGTGGATTATCTTCTCCTTCAGTCTGAAATTAAGAATAAAATGTAATTAGCTACATCAAATACTAGTATAACATAAGTTACAAAACATGGTTAAACAAACTCACATATGTTTAAAATATTCAATTAGAAATATTCTTTATGATAAAAGGAATTGCAAAATAGGAAGACTATGCAAATTTCTATACATGTATAATCAAGAAACAGTCAAAGACTGCAACCTACACATGCAAACTGTTGATGCAATGCATAATGTCATGCCCAAAATGATTTTAATAGCTCATACAAGCAAAATAAACACAAGAGGGCCAAGATGGCCCTTTTTCGCTTACCTGAGTAAAGATTGCAACTTTTATGGTTTTCCTGTGATTTGACCTGGTGACATAGTTTTTAACCTAAGTTGACCCATGTTCAAACCTGTTCATGATATCATTAATACAAACATTCTGACACAGTTTAACAAAGATCCAATCAAAACTGCGACCTCTAGATGGTTAACAAGGTTTTCCTGTGATTTGACCTAGTGACCTAGTTTTTAATCCCAGATGACCCATGATCCAACTTAACCAAGATATCATTAAGACAATCATTTTGACAAGCTTTGGCGAATTTCCAATCAAAAGCGTGACCTATAGAGGGTTAACAAGGTTTTCCAAAGATTTGACCTAGTGACCTAGTTTTTGACTTCAGATGACCCATATTCGAACCTGTCCAACATATCATTAAGAAAGCATTTTGACTAGAATTGGTGAACCAAAAATCAGAACTGTGACCCCCTAAAGTGTTTATCTATGATTTGACCTGGTGACCTAGTTTTTGACCCCATATGACCCATGTTCGAACTTAACCAAGATATCATCCAGACAATCATTTTGACAATGTTTGGTGAACGTCCAATCGAAACTGTCACCTCTAGCGCATTAACAAGCTTTATTTATGATTTGACCTGGTGACCTAGTTTTTGACCCTAGATGACCCATGTTCCAACTTAACCAGGATATCATTAAGACAATCATTTTGAAAAGGTTTGGTGAACCTCCAATCGAAACTGCAACCCCTAGCACGTTAACAAGGTTTTTCTATGATTTGACCTGGTGACTTAGTTTTTTAACCCCAGATGACCCATGTACGGACTTAACCAAGATATCATTAAAACAATCATTTTTAAAAAGTTTGGTGAAGATCCAATCAAAACTGTAATACCTAGAGCGTTAACAAGGTTTTTTTCTATGATTCGACCTGGTGACCTAGTTTTTGAGCCCAGATGACCCATGTTCTAATCTAATTGAGATATCATTAAGACAAGCATTTTGACAAGGTTTGGTGAAGATCCAATTATAACTGTGACCCCTAGAGCATTAACAAGTTTTTTCTATGATTTGACCTGGTGACCTAGTTTTTGAACCAAGATGACCCATGTTCGAAATTGTCCAAGATATTATTAACACAAACCTTCTGACAAAGTTTGATGAAGATTCAATCAAAATTGCAACCTCTAGAGCATTAACAAGGTTTTCTGGTGCACTGACCTAGTGACCTAGTTTTTGACTGGAGATGACCCATATTCGCCTTATTTTACAAGATCATTGATATAAACATTCTGACAAAGTTTCATGTAGATCCAATCAAATCTGTGATTTCTAGAGTGTTCACAAATTTTTCATTCTATTTGACATGGTGACCTAGTTTTTGACCCCAGATGACCCATGTTCGAACTTGTCCAAGATATCATTGAGACGAACGTTCTGACCAGGTCTGATGAAGATTTGCTAAAAAGTGTGAGCATTAGAACCCCCAGGTATGGACGCCAGACGCAGGAGTAGACTGACTGATTACAATAGCTCACCGAGCACCTACGTGCTCAGGTGAGCTAAAAAGGCCAAAATTCCGCCAAAAAAATATAAAATAACAAAACCCTAACATTAACAATATGCACTGGGTCACTTGATGACAATAGTTTGATAAAAATCCCTTGAGAAATGTAGGAGATGTTGTGCACAGATGAGTACTTCTCCATATATTGTATGTGTGCTAAATAAACAAAGGGTCATAAATCCGCCAAAAATTATCAAATCACAAAACCCTGACAACATGAGTTGCATCACTTGATGAGAATAGTTCTATGAAAGTTTGAATAAATTGCTTGAGAAATATAGGAAGCATTGTACACAGGAGAGTATTATTCCATAAATTCTGTGTGCAAAATTCACAGAGGGCCATAATTCCACCAAAAATGATTGAATCACAAATCCAAACAAAAAACGCTGGGGTACTTAGTGACAATAGTTCTGCGCATATCTCGTTGAAATCCCTTGAGAAATGTAGGAGTTGTACACAGAATATTACATGGCCGAAATAAACAAAGGGCAATAATTCTAACAAAGATGATCAAATCACAAAATCAGGAATACATGAGCTGGGGTACTTGCTGACTACAGTTTTGTGAAAGTTTGGTTGAAATCCTTTGAGAAATGTAGAAGTTGCGCACAAAAAATTGCATGTGCAGAAATTAACCAAAAGCCATAATTCTGCAAAAAATGATTGAATCACAAAACCCTGACAATATGCACTTGGGCACTTGGTGACAATAGTTATGTGAAAGTTTGGTTGAAATCCTTTGAGAAATGTAGAAGTTGCGCACAAAAAATTGCATGTGCAGAAATTAACCAAAAGCCATAATTCTGCAAAAAATGATTGAATCACAAAACCCTGACAATATGCACTTGGGCACTTGGTGACAATAGTTATGTGAAAGTTTGGTCGAAATCCATTAAGAAATGTAAGAGGAGTTGCACGCAGAAGAAATTGTGGATGCCGCCTGCCGACATTTGCCAATTTAATAACCAGGATTTTTCCTTCAGTTATCTGTATACAGATGCAAGAGCTGTAAGGCTATTTCGTATAATAAAGGAAACAACTGAATCACAAATGTGATTATACCTTTAACAGTCCTAAAGCAACAGCCATAATATTTCCACCTGGTAAAGGCTGACAATCTATTCTCGTTACTGCATGTTTTGACCTTGGCAACAACTGCAAGAAGGAAACAGTAATGAAACAACATTATATCACTGACACATACTTACATTCCTTTGACTAAATGGTACATTAAATATGTTAAGTATGTTAAAATACATTTCTAAAATTGATAATAGCAAAGATGAAAGCAAAATTAGACAGATGATCTGCAGATGCAGCAAGTGCTGCTGGCTAGTTACAATGGAAGGTAATTATACATTTTTTTATATATTTCCTGATTAACATTGCTATATATAATATATTGAAATGCCTATAAAAATTGGTTAAAAAACAAACCCGGACTTTTTCCATGATAGAGTCTCTGCCTTGTCTTTGCTCACTTTCATACGTCAATAAGGAATTGTTCTGCAAGTAATAATAATATTAATAACAATTCTTTATTTAACAATGGTGTATACATATATATGTAAAAAAACATCTAAGATATCATAAATTACAACGTGGCCATTAATTACAAAAGTAAAAAAGAAAATAAACGATAGTGTTATAGATTATAAAATATTGATAAACACTTATAAAAATCTTATAAAAAATTAGCCTTTTGTTCAATAAATAGATATTTTAACCCTTGTGTATATAAAAGAAACTTTAAGAGAATTTTTATAAAATAAAATTGTATATTTTGAACCTACATTAATCAGGATATTGTTCCAAATTTTCAAAGATATAAATGAGAAAGATCAGTTGATGTAATTTCTATTATGTTTAGATGTTACTAAGCTATTGTTTGTATTTAACGTAAATTATATACAATGCTATCAGAAAATGTAAAGAGTTCATCCAACAAGAAGGCCATGATGGCCCTGCATTGCTCACCAGAATAAATGTTAATTATCTTGTTACTAAAAAGGTAATAAAGGTGCACTTGCAGGCAAATAAATGTGAAAAAATAATAAACTTGATAAAGGACCATCAAGGGATACTACAAAGGAATATATGTGATGACTGAGGATAAAACAGACCAAATTTGGTGATGATCCTACCATTGGTTCATGAAAACAGGTCATTTTAAGGTATTTCTATTTTTAGCTCTAGCGGCCCCTAATTGGGGCATAACATTTTTATTTCAGCAAATCTGATAGAACACAATCTAAAGATGATAAAAACCAAGTTCGGTAATAATCCATCTATAGAATCATGAGAAAAAGTCGTTTTAAGGTATTTCTATTATTAGCTCTATTTTTAGCTCTAGCAGCCCCTAATAGGGGCCAACCATTCTTATTTGAGCAAATCTGATAAAAGTCCATATAAGGATGCTACTGACCAAGTTTGTTGATGATCCATCCATTGGTTCATGAGAAGAAGATGATTAAAGGTTTTTCTATTTTTAGCTCTAATGACCCCTAAAAGGGGTCAATTGGTATAATGTGAGCAAATTGCAGTTAGAACGTCAAAGGGCTTCTGCACAGAAATTTGAAGTAAATCCGACTGGTAGTTTCTGAGGAGAAGACCATAGTTGACACCAGACGATGGACGCTGGAGCATTCAACAACCCATCCTAACAGCTCACCCTGAACCTTTGGTTCTGATGAGCTAAATGCCATCTAACATTACTACCATTTAATATATCGCTTTCGAACTCCAGAAATGGAGGCATAGCTTATATCACACTCATTACAAACATGTTGTTTACGTGACGCATTTTTGTCCTTAGATTTCTTTGAGCGTGCTGGTTTAGAATTAAGCTTAGACTCATCATCAGAATTACTGTCTCTGTGAAATCACCTAGACCCAGGACTGCATTTAAATCCAAGTCTAAAAAAAAGTTGAAAAAATTCGTCCTAAGAATAACATACGTTTAATTTTACAGATCGAATTTCTGGATTCTTTTAACATTTTGTTGGAGGTAACATTTGTTGAAAGGAATGCGAAAATAAGTTTTAAATGTTATTTGACTATGCGTTGAGTAATAATATAATATTACTGTTGTAACATTAGTTTATAATTTAGTACACCTTAACCCAAATCAAGACCCGAAGTTAATTTTGCTTTCGCATTATGATTATATTATATTTTATAAGTTTATCAACTTAATCTGTCAAAAGGTGGTCATTAAACATACATTTTTATTGCAGAATAGTAATAAGTTCTCTTGACCTTCTACTTGTGAATACTATAGTCACAAGCTTAGTTTGTGGAATAGAAAAGCAGCAGAAACTAGAAGCTTATTGGGTGGTTTAGTCTCTCGTGTGTGGAGCACTTCATCTCAAACTTTGTTTGCTGTGTTTTGTGAAACCATGAAGAGAGGCTACTCAGCATTGTTCTGTGATATTACTGTACAGGCATCGGGATAAATTTAAGTTTTTATAAGAAAGTCTATTTTATACAGCCAATCTATTTCTGGGACCAGTTTTAACAAGTTTATTATTGAAATATTGTAGGTTCATTTATTGATTACAGTTGATCATTGACATTTTTTTATCATATTGTTCTAATCAGTCAGCTAGGTAGCCCAGAGGAAAACTTTTATTGTAGGGTAGATTTTTTTGTGTGTTTTGTTTAATCTACCACCTTGCAAGTTACACTGTGTTTGTTTTGTCTAGAATTATACAGACTTCATACAGAAATAAGTTTTGATATATTTTTGCATTCATGAATGCACTCATATATATATATGTATAATTCCTTACATGCTGTAAATTTTTACAAGGACTATATACGTGCAAAAGTGCTTCTGGATTTAAAGAAATATGAACATGCAGTAATAAAACAGGTATGCGCTGAACGAACTGGTGTTTAGGCGAAACTTCGACTCTTCACAATAGTTATCTTCTTCCGTGCATCCGGTAGAAAATAGTCCCACAATATAGCTTTCAAAATCACTTTATGGATGACTTTTAGATATTTTTTTTTATCAATTATACATATTTTGATGATGCTGAACCCGAAAATGACATTAGAGTTCATGTATAAATACTGTATTTGTGTAGGTCTTACGTTGGTCTTCTGTTGGTCTTCAATTTCGTGTAGGTCTGCAAATTAGGCAGACCCGTTAAAATAACGACATGAATGGAATATCAGTAAATGCTTACATCATATATAACCGCAAGTTCCTCTTTATTTCCCTCGTCAAAACATAGATAGATTTGTTTCACAAGAGTTTCTCCAATTTCCTTGAATTGTGGATTCATGCTTTAAAATAACTAAAAAAAATGTAGGAACTAGTTATTAGCAATTCAATTTTCCGAAATCAGCCTGCTATATGCTAAAATCGTCACACGACGAGAAAATAGTCGTTCGTTTCACCGCCGAGCTCTTCAAAGGGAGGCAAATTGGACAAAGTGTATTCTCCGGCCCTATAGTTCTGAAAATAAGAAAAAAGTACACGCAGTTTATTTTTCATGGCCCGGGTGTTTTATTTTTCATTTCCCTACCAATTTTTTATAAAACATATATCAAATTAAAGATAAAGCTCTCAGCTGTCAGAAAGAGTAAAAAATAAACTTTTATTATATCTTACACGAAAATATCTATATATTTGCACAAAGAATATTTTTTCGCACGTCTATGTGATGGAAAATCCTACTGTAATTACCCTGATACCGTTTAAATTTTAATGCTGGTCAGATCGATAATATAACGATGCGCCCCTTTTTCAATTCGCCCCTCCACGACTCGTCCCCCTTTTTATAACGATTCGCCCCTCTTGAATAACGATTCGTCCCACATATTCCATAACATTAGTTATGCAACAATGTTTAGAAATCAATAATTCACGAATAAAAATGTGTAATATGAGTATCAAAAAGACAGATATGATATATATTGATGAATTAGTGCTATCTTCTGTTTGTTTTCGATGTTTAAACAAATGTTCCCGTGTTCGCTATATTTTCATATTATTTTTTTTTAGAAGATGTTGTCCAGATTAATATAATACTACGTAATGACAAATTAGTCGATATTTACATTGGAACCAAAACACAATGAATAGTCGGTTTGATATGACGGTTTGTCATTTTTCAATGCAGAAGGAAAATTTAGATTGATTTAATATTATCACGAATGAAATTCATACTTGATTAAGCAATATTTATAAAGCTATATACAAATATATATCAGGTATTTGGATATTCATCAATTTAAATATGATAATCTAAACTTTTAACATGTATTGCTAGAAGGAAAGTAATGCTTGTGTGACATAATAATTCAATTACTTCATTTTGCAAGTCTTTAGTTTATCTCTGAGGAACAGTAGTAAATTCCTAAGATTATTTTACACATAACTGAAATATAATCAATTGAAATTTCTTTTTTATATTGTACATGTACAAAGTTTTTTTTACATTGTACAATCTTTTTGTATTATACACCGGGCAACTTCATTAATACAACATTTAAAAAGTTTTGCGACATAAAAGTAACGTAAAACAAGCCTTAAAACTGAATATGATACACCATGACACGTGCAGGCGGTCACAATTTAAAATTCAAGTTGTTCACGTGCTTGCTACCGGAAGTAAAAAATTGATTTTTTCGCATACATTCCAAATGGTATGAAAAACAAAAGAACACAAAACGTAAAACTTCCAGTTTGAATTTGCAGTTATTATTGCAGTTGCATTATTAAAGGCGTTAATAAACTAATATCAAAGAATTGTTTATTAAATACTTTCACTTACCCGAGTCGCTTCATTTGATCTTATTATTCAAATATACATACTCATTTTTTATAAAGATTCTACAGGGGCGAATCGTTAGTAATTCGTCAGATCATATGATAATCGTTCCAGATTTCACAGTGATCATTGGCGGAAACCAATTGGTAAATACAAAAAATCCAATAGCTTTTTTATTTTTCAATTATATCATGAAAATATACATAGTATTATGACTATCAAATGCTTGGTGAGAGAAATGCAAAAAATGTTTCATTTGAGGAGAAAAATGTGTTGTATAGGTCTTTGGAAATATCAGATTGTCAATAAGGTATATATAATATCCCCTAAAATTTCTTTCCATTCTTTACGAATATCTCGTACAGCGCACCAGGGACTCTACTTTACAATTTGTAAAATGGAGTCTCTGATCGCACTAATCAGGTGGAACATCAAAGGCTATCAAGTGTCTATTCGAATTCTTTAATTATAGTAATCAATCTGGTTTTTCTTATTATCAAAAAGCAATCTAGAGCGCAAAGATAAAATCATCATTTTTTTATTATATTTGATAAATACATGTCGGAGGAAAATAACTCAATGTATGTATACGTAATAAAACAACGGTTGTTTTGAAAAAAAGAGAGTTTTAACTATATAATAGTGTCGAAACAATAAGAATTTATTGTAGAATAAAAATTAAATCATAGGACCGTGGAATCAGTACAAGAAATATATGTGCGAACATTTTATCACTGCAAGCCTGAGTTAAAAAATCTAAAGCATATTTATCATAAACCAACTTTCAGTACTATCACATTTTCTGAAAGCAGATAGTTTTCATAAAAAAAATATAATATAAAAGTAAAAAATTATTTAAAAATCTGACAAAATATACCCTTATGGCTATGGAGTTCGAACCGAAAAAATGAGTCACTATTTGTATCGGAAAAATAGAGCATAATGACCGCACAGGCATTAGTAACGGACCTGTGATGATGAAAATGGAATATATTCTTTGTAAAACATCATAATTTAACCCTAAAAACTATATATATATATATACAGTTTCTGTAGGTATTCCGAATCATTTCTAGTTCATTGCCAGCTTTCAAGGCCCAATTTACAAAGTAGCTTCCCTTGATTTTCGGTCGATGGGAAGCCTGGGGACAAATTTGGATTATATCCCTTAGATAAGGACCCTTAATGACACTGTAATCAGTACAGTCACGGTTCAGTTAGCAAGACGCTTATTATACCCTCAGGCATAGTCGTTTATCTGTCTTACAACAGTGGATTATTATATACGATAGTGCAAGCGATATAATGAAAACGTTCATTTTTTCCTTATTTAACATTAGTTAGATAATTTGGGGAATTATAACCAAAACAAGACATGTTTTATAGTTCAGTTTTTTTTATTATTAGCTAAACGTCGTTGCACGCTCTATTGTCTTTTATCCGCTAGCTATAAGTTTTGTTTAAAAAGGTGAAATTTGGGTTAATTTCAATAATGTCAATGCTAATATGTAGATAACCGAATGTTTGAATAATAAATAGTTATCAGATTAACATGACAAAAAATGAAAAACATTATATGTTATTAGCATTATACATCAAATTATATATTATACATCATATAACAAACACATGATTTTTGAACAAAAAATGAAATACAGAAGTACATTTCATTATATGCTATTAGCATTATGCATCAAATATATATTATACATCATATAACAAACACGTGATTTTTTGGAAATGCAATGATATATATCCCTGTCGGTATTATGTAATAAATGATATGATATGATATGATGTGAGTTTTATTTACAAATTCAGTAGGCCCATGTGAACATATGTACAAAATACAATTTCATGTACATAGATGCAACAGTCGGTTGCTGGTAGTTACAATAATTAACAAGTAATAGTTATGACAGCTATTAACAAAGCTTGGAAAAAGAACATGAAAAAAAAACAAAACAAAAAACAGGAAGACAAACACTTTCAGCGGAGAAGGTGAACATTTTTACAAAAGTTTAGACTACAGATGACATTAAATGTGATATCAATATAGCATTGAAATGTATATAAATGCACATATAAATATGTGTAGAATATTTATAAAGAATCATAATTATGCAAATGTCGTGTTGATTAAGACATTCATTTATAGTTGTACTACATGTATACAAATGAGCATGCAAAAACACATTAAAACAAATATAAACAACTTTCATTTGATATGTATACAATGAAATTATGATGACGAGTATAATAAATATCATTTACACCAATAACACAAAACACTTATACATTTACATTTGAAAACATAAAATTAGCAATATTTAAGTGATAAACGTTTGTATAAGTTCACCAATACTGTAGTGCAATTTAAACTACATCCGTAAAATCAGGTGACAGAATCTCGACATTGAAAAGCTTTGAATATAAAAATGCTCAGGTTATTTATTACGGTTTCATTTTTACTTTCAAATAATTGTATCAACTTCATCATACTGGGTCGTGACCAATAATATTTTTTGATATATTTATTGCGCAGATTTGTGTACAAAGAACATTCCAAAATAAAATGGTATTCATCTTCAATTGTATTACAAATTGAACATTTCCGATTTGCTAGTGGTATGCTCCTTGGTTTATGCCATCTACCTGATTCTACTTTTAGATTATTCGAAGAAACTATCAGTCTTGTCATTGCCACTTGATGTTTACTTATGTTAATGCATTTGAAATAAAATTGATGTTCAAAATTAATAACAGATCTGAAGAATATTGCCCTGCTTGAATCTATTAAACGACTACGCCAGTTTTGAATGTGAGTGTCAATAAGCCGTTGTTTGAAAACAATAAAAAATATTTTAGAATCACCTACGTTATGTGCTAACCAAACATCATAAAATCCTAACTCTGACAATAGTTTCGGACTAATGTAACCCAAGAAATTTTATTCGGGTATAAATCAGCATCTTCTTTTAGTAAGTTGTACATAATTTTACAGAATTTAAGATCATTGCACGAGTTTATTTTTTAAACAGTATTTTATTATTCTTAGATAACGATAATGTATCAAGTTGAACCTACCTAAAATACCGTACACAAAATCGTTTTGAGTACATCTTTAACATTTAAAACACGTTTACAATATTGGCTATACACTCGTTCTAAATTCATTGCTTTATGAAAACCCCATACTTCACAGGAATAGTTCATTATTGGTAATATTAATTTGTCAAATAGTTCTAATCTATGACTAACTGTAACGAAAGGGAAGTTAAGAAGATATCTATTTAACGTAAATATTGCCTTTTGTGCTTTACCAGCTAAAGAACACTGCGTTACACTGAAAGAACCACCCGAAGTAAAAACAATACCTAGATAATTAATAGAATTTACAATTTCTACAATTTGGTCCCCGAAAGTAAATTGGATGTTGCGCGGTAATAATCCCGATTTTCTAAATATAAGTACTTTAGTTTTTGTAACATTAACTTTTAATTTCCATCTATTACAGTAATAAAATAGCAAATTAAGACCTCTTTGAAGACCTTCAGCTGACTCCGAAAAGATCACGATGTTATCAGCGTAAAGTAGGATAAATAACTTTGTCATGTGAACATCTATTCCTTCAAAATTGTTCAAACTTAAATAATCTTCTAAGTCATTTAAAAACATAGAAAACAAAAAGGGGATAAACATTCCCCTTGGCGTACACCTAAAATGCAAGAAAAATCGTTACTGAGTTTATTATTATATTTGACACAACTTTTGATATTCGACTAAATACTTTTTATAATGGTCAACATTTTACATCTAATTCCAATCTTAATTAATTTATACCATAAACTATTTCTTTCTACGTGATCAAAAGCTTTGCTAAAATCTACGAAACTGCAATACAACTTTTTTCCTGAATTAATCATATGTGATATAAGACCATGTAAAACAAATATATTATCTGTGGTTCCCATTCCACTTCTAAACCCAGCCTGAGCTTCTACATAAACATTGTAACTTTGTGCCCATTTGTCTAAACGATTATTTAAAATTCGTGTAAAGAGTTTGCCTAAAAATAGAGTGTTATTCCTCTATAGTTTTCTGGGTTATTAACAGGGCCTTTCTTATGCAACGGAATTATATAGCCTTCACTCCATGTTTTTGGGGAAACATCCTGTATCAAATACAATATTGAACAAATTAATAAGATATGGTAATAACTGTTTTTTGCCATGTTTGAAATATTCGTTTAAAAGGTTATCTGGGTCAGAGCTTTTTCCATTCTTTATTTCACTGATTGCTTTTAAAATTTCACTTTCAGTTATACTTGAGTCAAGCTCACTAAACATGACGTGAAAATCGCCTTGAACAAATCGTTCGTTAAAATGTATGACATCTTCGTCAGGATTAAAAAAGTGATTATCTGGATTATTGATAGCCCTAAAATACCGTTCAAAACTTGTCAGAGGAATGTCCAGTGTTTTTACGTGAGATGACTCTTTTAACAATTTCCAATATAATTTGGCGTTTTTTTATCTATAAGTTTCTAAGATGTTCGTGCGTTCATTTAAAAACCTTTTACGATGATATTTCAGTGTGTTTTATACTCAGATCGTGCCTTCACTAGTAGTTCACGATTTTCATCAGAGGAATTTTTTCTATAATGATTTAAGACACGAAAAAACTGAAGTCTTACCGTAGTTTGTGACGAAAACGAGATAATACATGTCCAAAATAAGCAGAATAATTGTTTGATAACAATGTTTGACATTATTTACACATCATCAGATATTGACATTGTATTTTGTAACAGGACCATCAGACTTTCCTTTTACCTCGCACGAGTAGCTATACCTAAAGATTTTAATTTTTGTTTAAGCTCTGCAACGGACATTTCTTCTATACTTTTATCATTCTTTTTTTGAATTTGTGAATGTGCATTAAGAAACGCCCGTTGTATTTGATCATTATTTGATTGTAATTCTTGCTGCGAAGACATCAGAGAACCTATTGTTTTATTTTGTAACGCCACAGAAGCTTCTAAAGATCTATTCTTTTCAATCAAACCATGAATATCTGAACGAAGTTGAGCATTTTCTGTTGATAATATTTTTACTTGTCTACAGGCTGAATTTTCACTAATTTGTAATAATAGATCACTCTTTGTAATAATAGATCACTCTTTGTAATAATAGATCACTCTTTGTAATAATAGATCACTCTCTGATGCCTTCGCCTCTTGTAGTTTATCTAACAACTCAACATTTTTTTTATTGAAATCATTAATTGTACATGACAAATTATAAACATTTTCAAGTTCATTCTTACAAATTGACAAGGCTACTGATTCATTCATATATGATTGTCTCTTTCTCCCTGATCTGCATTTACCTGATCTTTTACTACGCGATAAGAAATGTTTTTTAATCTACTTTCAAGTCTGTCGTTTTGTTTTAATTGAAATCCTTCAAGTTGAGTGTTGAGCAAAGAAATGAAGCTGAGGTCTGTTTCGATGTGATGATTATTCAATTCTTTGAAAAAACTATTCTTCAATTGAAGAGTAACAGCTACATTTTGATCTAAATAAAATTTACTTAGATGAGGAGACAGACATCCAAAAGAAGGTTCATTGTCAAAGTTGATTTGATCATTATCATGTGAATTATCAGACATTTTGAGTCACATATGGTTCAATGGAACTAATAACTGACAGTCTTTCCACTGGTTTTAACACTTTGATTATCACACCATTTCGTATCAATTTAATAGGTTTCATATGAAGTGATGGGGTCAGTCTAATAGGGAGACCAAGTTTGACTCCACGCCCTGCTGCATTGACATAATAGAACAAGTTTTCAGTCATAGGAAGTCTATCACTGATTTCATTGTACTGATAAATAAGAACACTTTCATCAAGACCACACACAGATCTAAATACATCAAGTTCAAAATTAACTGTTACTTTACTAGACCGTGTCTTCAATCTCTGTTGAAATGCACTCTCTATGGCTCGGGCAGCGTAATTGAGTCTTACATTACAAATGGTTGGGTTCATGAAACTATTGATCAATGAGCTACTGAAGTGTAATTCAGGTTCCCATGTAGAATCAAATAATTCATAATCTTGCCACTTGACCAGGTACTTAGTGTCCTACAAAATAAAAGAATTTCGTAAGTTTTTATTTATCCTATATAATATATATATAAAGAATACATATAAATATATTTATAACGTAACGAAGATATTTCCCTAATCAATATTAGGAAATTTTGCTGACTCTTCAAATTACATGGGCCAAGTGTCACTTTTGACCCTTAACTTTTGACATCTAGTGAGAACCCTTGATAATGTAAAAATCATTTGAAATTGATATTAATATAGTCACGTTAATTTCTTTCCAAGAAGTGCGCTTTCAGATATGTAGTCATACTGATAAAGATCATTTAGTATGGAGAGAAAATGTAAAGAAACAATACTTACGTTTTCTGCAGGTCTTCTTGCAATAATCCTTTCAACACAGTATGTATCTTTTAACAGAACAAAATTTGCGCGTTTTACCGGAGAGACAGGACTCCCTTCATTTAATAATTTGTAATCAACAGACTTTCTAGCACGAAGAGACCTATAGGATGCCATGGTTAAGAAAAAATATCCGCAGACTTTATATATAAGATGACATTAGCGAGTAAAAGAAAGAATGTATAATATGTATTGTTATATTCTATCGAGTAAGTACAATTAGGGGCCACAAGAGACAACGTGGTAATGAGCAAAAAAATAACGCTTTGAATTAAACCGACGAACACCCTCTTTTGTAATTAAACGGACAATTAAATCTTAAAATGACTTCTAACTAGCTATTATACTTTCACAGTTTTTCTTAAGTGTTTTATAGATGTTTTTGAAGACCCCACTTTAGTGATTATTTTCTAACTCCTACTTTTTCCTGGGACCAATATACATTGGTCCCAGCTTTTTCACACTTCTTTTGTTAAGAATATGTTTTAAAGAAGATAAAATTTAACATAATTGAAATTTATATCATTGTAGTATAAAATGACTTTATAGCTGTTTGAATTTTCCGATTTTGCCCAATTTTAGAAATTTCCTTCTATGTTAATACACAATGTATTCCTAATTCTGGACCGATAGTGATAATTTTGTAACGATCAGGGAAGCAAGAAGATAAAATATAATATAATTGAAATTTATATCATTGTAAAGAAGAAAGATGCAAAATAGTGCTCATAACTGGGAAAATGTTGTACTTATAGTATAAAATGGCTTTATAGCTGTTTGAATTTTCCGATTTTGCCCAATTTTAGAAATTTCCTTCTTTGTTCATATTAGCAAATCTGGACCGATAGGGATATTTCTGTAACGATCAGGGAAGCAAGAAGATAAAATACAATATAATTAAAAAATATATCATTGTAAAGAAGAAAGATGCAAAATAGTGCTCATAACTGGGAAAATGTTGTGACTTTATTATTAATAAAGCTATTACAAGTTAAATAAATAGTTCCTCTATAACTCTATATAGAGCACCTGCTACTGTCGTGTCATCGATATCGCGGAAAAGTCGATTTTCAAGGGGGACAACTTTTCCGATAAACCAACTGATAAGCCTTGAAAGCTGGCAATGTCCGGGTCACTTAGAGATTAATGGTTCTGAAACTAATGATTACTCTCCCATATCGAGTATTACTTATTTTTGTTTATAAGAAATATCTATTGGAAATAAATCAGCAAAGTTTCATTTCTGTATGTTGATAAATGTTCAGGAACGGGGTTTGCCAATTATCACAGTGGAAAAAATCTACCTCAAACCCTTTGGCTGAAACTGAGCTACAGAGATTTCTTCTTGACTAAACGTCGAAGACATTAAGTCAATAGACTCAATCTTGGTATCATTTGGTCGATAATTATATACATGTATTCTTTGTGCTGCGTACATAGGAGAACCCTACGTGACAAAGCATTGTAGAAAACACAAGATGTCAACACATGTGCTTCATGGAGTTCTGGGTCACATGGACGATTGTGATTGTTTAAAGGGGGCATATCAAGAAACTATTTATGTTTTAGTTTTACTTTTTTATTTTTTATGTTTTTCGATCCTAGATATGAACCAATGTTAATAAAATTATAAATCTACACGTATGCGTTGTTCCTTAAACTACTATACAAAGTAGTTATAATATGAAAAACTCCAGTACAATAAGTCCGAACTCTTATATTGCGATCATTTGTTGTCCTGCTTAAACAATGGTAAAAAATATTGGTAGCAGTGATTGAAAAGTTATATGTCACTTTGAGAATGAAAACTGATTTTGGAACGACCCCTGAATGAATCAATCAGTAGAAGTGTCACGTGATTCGCACGCACGCACGCAGAGTTCGAAACGAGCACAATCAGTGCATGTGCCGCTGCACACAATTTTACATGAGTAAATTACGTGAATCAAAATTGCAATCATGCATTTTGATCCTGAGATATATGTCTTTCAAAGTATGTTTAGTTTTATTTGCTTAAACACACTATCAAAATGATAACCTCAGTTTAATCGTTAGTGGCCCGGAACTACATCACCAAAATTGCATATATTTTCTTAAGAGAGGATTACTATTTGACTATATATGATTTATTAGGATTTAATCGTCACCTACTCCGTTGAACATTTCATATTCTACGTATAAACACTGTAATAATTTATATGTGTAGATTAAAGTGATTACTTTTAATTTTACTCTTAATTTGTCGAATAATTTGAATTAGAACATATATTAAAGTCAGGACTATGACATAAACATACATCTTTCTGCTAAATATGTTATCTCGTCTAGTAATGATAACTAGATTTTAACATAATCGGTGATCTGAAATTGAACTGGGTTAACTCTTACGTGGCCTGGCGAAAGGACCGTCGAAAACTTATCCGTATTATTTTCAGACCGGTAGACGGCGACGACAATCTTGTGTTTTAGCCTTGTCCGTGAAGAAAACCGAATCGACACTATTTCTACCAGCGAGTAATGCTATTATTTACAAATAATATTGTCTATGTACAAAATGAAGAAAGATAACACGTGATGCCCTTGTTTTTGTGATTTTTACACAACATCATGAAGTATTGTTTTTTTGTAAGACTTCCGTTCTTGAATGAGCATACATTCGGACAGCGGGGTTTTCGGATAAATATTTTCATACCGCCTTTAGTAACTAATTGACTTACGACGCATTATAGGAATGTATAGCGACAAATAATTAATTAATGTCACCTTATGTACATACTAAGCTATTCCATCGGTTTAGGTACTTCATTAAGGTATTATAAACACAACTGGGCTGTTAAGCTGACTGATCACAAATCCATAAATAATTACGTTATTTTTTTTCTGGGTATAGTGCAACTAACACGAAAATGCAGACATTGTCTATGTGATTGCCTTTCAATGACATTAAAATGTGTTTTAGTATTGCAGACTTTGCCATAATTTTTGAGTAAGGGTAACTTTTAACACTAAGGGAAGAAGACTACAGTATTGTTCACTTATTTGTAATCTTTATTTTTACATAAATTTCACATTTCATCCTTTTTAATGCCCTCTTGTATGAAAAAAGTGGCTTCATATTTAATGAGATCAATGATACAATAATATATTTGAATGTCTGTGTGTGACCTTTTTCTGTTAAAGATGATTATTTGATTTCAGAAACGAAGACCTGATTTTAAAGAATGAAGCCTTCATTAACAGCTATCATATCTTTCCTGTTCATTGCCTATATGGCATACTCTATGTACACGATTGGCCTTATATTTTTTCCATCACCATGCAAAGAGACTGGCAAATCTCATCGATGTATTCAACCATATATTAGCAAACAAAAAGACTTACAGGTTTGTGGAATCACTAAGTATTTTAAATTACAATGTTAAGATTGTTCCAAAGGGAAGATATAAAATGACTACAAATTACCGCACTTTCTAAATTTAGGCCTCAAATATGCTTTTCTCAAGAAATAAAATGAAAACTATCATTTGTATGTTGCAAACAGGCAAAATGTTTTAATCAGACATCTTGATGCTCATTGCACTCAGATGGAGACATTTTCTGCAAAAATTGCCAGTTTCAATGGTATTATGTGAAAATGCATCCATATTCTTGTCATTACACCCGAACAGACACACTGAAGTTAAGATCCTTGCTGACTTGTTAAGTCGTCTCTCAATCTTTTCTGCCCCGTACATTTTTTCCAAGATGGATGGCATCATAATACGTTATAATAATGTTATTATCAGACTTGATGATGTCATGTCACACTTATACAGTGGCATTTCAATAACAGATATGATATGGTGCGACTGTAGAGTGGAACTTGACTGTAGTTGTTATCTATGAATTTATGCTTTGATGCATTGATGATAATGTTTGTGACAACTGTGGGGGGGTCTACTGTGGCCAAATGAATCACATGGTTCCCACCATAGCTGTGTTGTTTAACGTCGGGTTCATGTTTTCATTTGTTTAATGGAAGCCCAGGGTATGGTATCAATGAAACGAGACGTATACCGGATTCTTTCTATCAATCTATTCAGAATTAAATCAATCAACTTTCCAACATACTGAAAATACAATAGAATAATAATATTACAAAATGGGTACTAGTATTTTAAAGGAATAATATCAAACATACATACAGTAACTTAAAAGAACACAAATAATTAATGGCATTTCAATACATCATCTTGAATACAATTTATAAATACAGTCATCTAGTAGCACAATACTAAATGAGCTTATCACTCAATTACACAAACATTGTACAAAATACAACATTACACATATTATACCATTTGTGGAATGAATGTAAGCTATCGCTCTTCCCAGTCTTTGGTGACTATGTTAATGTTACTGTATATCAGAAATAGAAGAGTGAATCAGATATTCTAGAGTGATTCATGTCTAGTGTCATAATCAATGTTAGCAGAGAATGTTATAGTTAAAGAGAGATTGTTCCAGAATTCAAGTTAAAGTTGCCATTATAAACTTAACCATTACAATATATTTCCAAATCATACAAAATGTACAATAATAATAATCAATAGTTCAGTGTACTTAATATATTAATATAAATACATGTAGATAATGGAGTGTAACACTTACATATAAGTTCTAAATTTCCTTCACTACTCAACTACAACTAAATGCACGTCTGATTGCTTTGACAATTTGACAAAGACTGTCCAAAACTATCATTTTTCCCACCAAAACCACTGACCATGAAATGACCCATGACATTAGCTCACAGGTAAGAAATTATGATACAATATATACATTTATCTGTTCAATACTTTTATAAAAGGGAAATAATCCATAATTAAAAGATCAAATACCAACATAAAGGGAGACAATTACTACATCCTATTACATTTTTATTGCATTGGTGATCAATTTATATGCTTCAAGAATTACCGATAATTTTTTATTTTCAGATGTCTGTGTACACATCATTAAAATCACAACGAGTTTTGTCAAATGATCTTACACTAGCGTGGACTTTTAAAAATTTCTCTGTTACAGAAGTTGTAGAGAAGTATGTATGAATTTATTTAAACTTGTGCCTTATTCCTCATCAAACGGGGGGCATGAAATTTCACTTGTATAAAAACATTTTTGATTTTTTTGGAAGATCATAAGCTACAGCAGAAATTGAATGTATTATTTTATTGATTTAGTAATAATATTGTGTTTTCCAAACATAAATACAATGTGTTGAGTGTTAGTTTTTGAAATTTACTGACAAATTATATGTAATTTGTGATGGTGAGAGAATTAAATTGAACACTTTTGTTTTTTGATCTTTAGGGAGTGTCCTTATATGTGTGGAATGTCTGTTTCTATCTATCGATAGTATTGATTTTCTTCATCAGTTTATTTTTCATAATAAATCAATGACAAACTCCTTCAAGATAACAAACTTTGCTCCATTGATACAGATGAAACCATTCAAAAAGTGTATATTCATCCAAAAAGTCATCTTGTGCAATGGAATTAGTGACTTTGTTTATTGTGAACATAGATAAAATGATTTTTAGAAAAAAATACAAAAATTGCACTTTCGCTTTCAAACTAGTGAACACAGCTAGCGAAAGTTGAGATGAAATATGGTCTACTTGCATCTCAATTCAGTGATTTATTTAGTCTATTGTATCAATAAAATTAATGTGTGCTGTAGAGTGGCCATTGTCCCTATTATGGTCTTGATTCACAGGTGGTCACAAACTCAGTTTTGACTGTACATTTATTTAGTGAGTTTATATGAAATAATGGTTGTGCTCTAACTTCTATGTAAACATGATATGCTTACATACTAGTTGAATATACAGGCTTTTCAAAAGTTGCTGTACTGTCGGACATGTCAGGCGAATTTCGAGCTGGTCAAATAAGTTTTTGGCGAGTACTGGACCAGATATCCGGCAATCAGGCTCGATTTACAGTATTTATCACTTATTTATAATATATTCGTTCAGGCAAACTTTTATTTGCTCAGACAGAAATTCTAACTTTGCCTGACCGAATGTCAAGCAAGTATTCCAGCAGTTTTGAGAAGCCTGAATGTGGTGTATTGTTGTGATTTTCTGAATTTGTGATTTAACTTGCAGGAATATCAATGTGACTATACCATCAAGAACAAGAAGAAATGGGACCCTTTATTTACATGTATTTGTGTACCCGAAAAGTCAGGACCCATTTTCAAGTCAGTATACCTCCCATGATGAATCTGCTATCACAACATATATGGTACCTCAATCATCCACATTTAACTTACTCGGAGAAACAGATAATAAGGTAATTAATACAATTAATTCTAACATCTAGAATTTCCTGTTAATTTATTAATTTTAGTTGTCTATCTCTGATAATCAAATGTTTTATGAGATCATTTGTAGTTTTATTAATATTTATTGTATGATAACGTAACTTCTCTCATATTGTATTGCAAGTGTCAAGTAATTGCAAGTGTCAAGTAATTGCTAGTGTCAAGTACACTGGAAGTCGTTTTTTTTAATTAGACAAATATGTAATTATTGTTAACCATTTTTGGTGCGTAAACTGTTGGTGACATATCTTTTTATCAGGCATTTTGACATTTCAATGTAACCTTTGACTTTTCTATCTAAGGAAAAAGGGCCATCCAAACAAAATAAACCAGTCACTCACTGGAGGTCAAAGGTCACTGTAAATGTTATGGAAGATGAAATAGCCTTTGATAGACAAAGTTTACCCAGTGAATTAATGAGATACCTCAGGTAATAATATTACTGTACTTATGAATTAATAAGATATTGCAGATAATGATATTGCTGTATTTGAGATAACTTGGATATACTGCTGTATTTGAAATAACTCAGGTATATTGCTGTATTTGAGATAACTTTGGTATACTGCTGTATTTGAAATAACTCAGGTATACTGCTGTATTTGAGATAACTTGGGTATACTGCTGTATTTGAGATAACTTGGGTATACTGCTGTATTTGAGATAATTCAGGTATACTTTGGTATTTGAAATAAGTCAGGTATATCGATTATACTTCATATACTGTTATTCCTATTGTAGTGATTTGATTGAATTTGTTTGTAGACATAGTATCTTTATCTATTGTTTAACAGCCCTTTCCACAGCTATGGCCATTTCTGAGCCACCCCAGATAGAGGGGGGAGAAGATACAAGAGAACCAGGCATATATATCCCTACTCTTCGAATAGACCTTCTGGTTCTTTAACGTGCCCAGTGTAAAGCACTGATACAAGCCTTACCCATTTCCTGTGATTTTCTAAACACAGTACTAGCCTCAGTAGTGGAATGGGGGACACTGAAGAGCGTCCCTGAAATATCGGAAGCCAGAGCCGAAATTTGAACCCATGACTTTTCGATTGGTAGTCAAGGGTGTTACCACTAGACCACCGCACCACCCGTTGACATAGTTGAATATTTCCTGCGTAATAGCCAAAAGTATATGTCTTCAATTTTGAAGTCAAAATTTTGGGCTGATATTCATGTAATTACAATAGACGTAATACTTTTTCAGCATGACAAGGGATAATTGTTGCTTCTTTATCTACTGTAGAATGTTTGTTTATTTCATAGGTTGACACCAAAGGGAGAATATTTACCTGTCGTGTATATTGATCAGCTGGGATTCCGTATCAAAGATTTAGTGGTATGTTAGGGTTTAATCTTGTACCTTCTTTGATTTGTCTAATGAAATTCAATACAATTTGTGTATAGTCTTATTAATTATTCATGTTTAAAATTAGTAGTAATTACTTTTTAGGTAAGTAAGAGGTAAAAATATTTCTATATAATTTTTATTACAGCTCTGTCGTAGGTCATTGGGTGACTTTTTTAGCTCATTTGTTTTGAAGTAAAAGTCAAGCTGTTTTGATCACTGTGGTGTCTTTTTTGTTGGCATCATTGTCTGCATTGTTGTTGTTGTTGTGCAAAAACTTTAATGTACAAAGTGGAGTTGCAAGACTAGGGGCGTTATCCTGAAAGCATAAATGGACACTTCCCGATAGCCAGAAATAAAATTGCCAATTTGTGATAATAAAAAAGATTCCAATATGCTGACTCAGCTGGAATTTGGGATAGAAATCTGGATGCTTAACCTCTTCTCAATGATGCTTTCACTGGTCATCCTCAAGTAACCACATAGGAACATTTCATTTACCTTGCTTATTGCTTATTTTTCCATTATTTTCCAGAATTAAAGTCTATAAGGCACTTCATTACAAGGCTTTAAGTCTTTATGTCTGGACCTAACAACCAATCAGTCTCACCAATATCAACTTATATACATTTTGTATTTCATAATCCATACATGTACATGAAATACCTATTCTACGTATATCAGCTGTGGCATTTACATCTGTTTTAAATGGCATTTAAAAAAAGCCGGCAGTAATGTGGGTCCCACATTATCCACTTGGTCATTGATAAAATTGTTTGAAAACCATCATAGATATTGTACACATTCTTGGCTTACTTGCTAATGGGGACAATGCATATCAGTAGAAGAAATGACATAACCCAGTGATCAGTATTTCTAGAGATATGCCCCCTTTTTACATGAAAAATAGTTAAACTTTTGTATAAATTTCAATATCTTAAACATTCACAAAGTTTTTCATCTTAGTATTAAGTAGCATTTTATGAAGGATGAAGACATTTTATTGATTGGAATGGAAGCATCTGAACTTAATTATTATGCAACATAATTGGAAAAACTGCAATAACTCTTCCAAAAATTGCAGTCTCACATGTACATTTCATTTAATGAGCTGAAGTAAGCAAAAATTTCATGCTGAACAAAATGGCTAGGTAATGAAAATTGGTGTTCGATAATATTCCATTATGTTGCTGTACAAATATCAACAGGTAGATTCTTAAAACGTCTTCCTGAGTAAAATAACTGTAAAAGAATTGTACAGATCTATGAAAAACCAAATCAGGTGACCTTGTACTGTTTGTGAACAGTGTTGTCTAGGGATGGGAAAGAGAGGTTGACACCCTAGGGACACTGTAAAGTCACTTTAAGGTCAATTGATTGACTTTTTGTTACATGAACAAAAACATTGCCTTTAAGTTTTTTGTTTGTCACAAAAACCTTTTTCATGCAGTCATTATTGTGCTCTTTTTTCAGGAGGTCAACAAAACTGTAGACAAATTACCATTAACAATTACATATAGTCCTATATCTGTGGGAAAACTACGGATGTGGACTAACATGTTAGAATCTATAAAGATGCTACACAAACTAGGTAGGACTCAGAAGTAGTATTATTGTCATGTAGGCTTCTACCACAGGTTATTGGTATACATTCATTGTTCAGGCTTACTTTGTAAGGATAGTAAGTATTTCGACTGTTTGTAATAATGCATGACACCAATACCATTAGACAGTTGTGCTAGTTATATGTATAACATGTTAAATATGATATGTTCCAATGTGTCAAGTATTACATGTTCCTATGAACATTCTCATGAAATCGTGATGCTTGTTTAAGATATTTTAACCATAAAGGAGTACAAAGGACCAGATTTCAGTCCCATTGAAATGTTTTGCACACAGTTTGTTTTTCCTTCCTTCTGAAACTTTCCTTTTAGGTACACAGAATGTTCCAACACTAATATTACGATCCCTCCACAGCCATAGTTGTCTTCCATTCTTCTTTAAGTGTTTGAATGTTTTATCCGCTGTAGCATTGAGTGTTTTGTATCTTTATTCCAGGTTTTACTGAAAAGGACTCTGATGAAATTAAAGGCATATTTTCAGACACAAACTTTATATTTCTAATGATGACGTTTGCTGTTGCAGCTCTTCATGTAGGTATAACTTGATAGAATTGTTCTAATGTTTTAAATCTGATTCAACAAAAAGGAGTGATGAGTTGTAGATAATGTGTTGTCTACCCTTCCCATTAATTTTCTCTATGAATGTGAATCTAGGACTTAACATATTTCTAGGAAGCTGATTTAATAATGATTCAAATAAACAATGCTTTTATTGCAATATAGCTTACATAACTTACCATTGCACAGAATAGCTTTGTAGTCAATTACATGAAGATTTTATGAAATCACTTATGAATAATTTGTACTAGTGCATTAAGTGAACATCCTGGAAGACTAGAACTCATTCTCTGGTCCCCGTTGTTTTTGTTCTATATTGTTTTACTCCATGTGGATAGAACCACGCAAACTCAAATGCTTGAACCAATGATCTGGTCCCCTGCCCAATGTTTACTCTTTTATTCACATTTCTTGTCAAACAATACATTTTCACAATTTTAGAGTAATTGACTGACAAAATTTGCTTGATATGACACTAGGTGCAAAAATGACATATGTTGAAGATAAATAAAAAACATATGACTACCTAACTTCAGCCTAATTGTAATTAAATGTACATTATTTATAAATATGTTGTTCAACAAACATGTTGTTCGCTGTGATATTTAACACATGATTTTACCACTGTTAGTGAAATAAACAAGCAATAATGAGTATGAAGATGTAAAGATTGATGTCTCTGAAAATAGGCCCACAAAATAACCATATGTATTTGAATGTTTTTAAATCACTAAAACATAAATAAATATGATGAATGAAATACATGAAACTAAATTGTTTTGTGTCTTCATTTTCTTAAAAATATTTTCTAATGTGCATGTAGTTATGTGGTCAAGATATATCATTGCAAATAACAGGAACACATTAGCAATACAAAGTATACAAGGGAAAATAATTTTGTCAGTCACAGCAAGTTTGGGCCAATAAGTTCAAGTCCACTGTACATATAAATATTTTATTTTGTCGTAACTATTATCATTTTCATGTTGAATAAAGCAAATATTTATGTTATTGTGAAATCTTAATATTTAGATCTCCTTTAGACTCAAGTAACTGGTGTTAATATTGAATTTGAATATGAAGTAAATATGGAAGACTGTTGAAAATCAGAAATAATTGGTCATCATAATGATATGATATTATTCTGTAGGTGACTCCTCAGTAAGGTTTTACTGTATATATTTATATTTCAATCCTTTCACAATTGTTCTTTCTCATTGTAGTATTTGATTTAATGATGTTTTTTGTATATTTTTTTCTACAGTTATTGTTTGATTTCTTGGCCTTCAAGAATGATATAAGTTACTGGAAGAATCGTGACACAATGGTTGGTTTGTCAACACGTGTTGTGGTGTGGAGATGTTTGTCACAAGCTGTCATTTTCCTGTATCTGATGGATGAGGAAACAAGTCTTTTAGTTCTGATACCAGCAGGAATTAGTACTGTTATAGAGGTAGTATATAACATACACGACATTAGTGCAACAACATCATAACTTTCTGTTTACAGACAAGAATTACAACATAGTTGTTCTGAACAAGCTGCACATATGAAAACAATACATGATATGTTTAACCATTTAAATTTTTGGTTGAGTATTTAAAACCTTTCAATTACAAGTCAATAAAGTTAAATACTTGATATGAAGATGTAATAAAGATGTGATAAAAGTTAATTACTGATTAGATATATGAATACAACCAATGGTTGTTAATGATTTCAAACTTAAGTATAGATCTTAAGTTAGAGTAATTGACTAATTGAGGATATCAAGTTTCACCAATTTATAGTATTAAAAAGTAAACCATAATTGTATAAGTAAATAAACCCACTTAACAGAGTCTAATGCAAGTGATTTGAAAAAAATATTATACTTCCATAAACCAATATTGCACATAATTTACATATTTTTGAACAGCAACAATCACTACTCTGTATATAGGGACATACTACAAAAATTAGCCTTAAAATAAGTCATGGTATATTGCAGGGAACCGTGCCTCAGATTTTTGATAACATCCTGTTCACCACATATTTGACTTAAAAGTAATTCCATAGCCTGAACCCCATTGACAATTACGTAATACGTTATAGATTAAAAACTAAAACAAATATCATTCCCTAGATAAGCATTTCCTCTACAAAATACTGATTAACTGCTTTGAAATCCATCTTCAAATAAGGAGGCAATCTTTATTAAAAAACGACTCTTGCATTTTTTCTTAGGAAGCAATTTACAATAAAATCGTCACATGTAACAAATAATTGTTCAATTAATAAATGCAACCTGTACAATTTTGATAGCCAATCAAAATTGCTTATTGTTTATGGTTCAGTTATTGAAACTACTCCCATTTTGGATGTCTAGTAAGAGTTCTAATTACAGATTATTGTCAAATTGTATCATATCGTACCAATGCAATACACAACAAGTCAGATATCACACTTATAGAAAGGCTGTATAATATCGCTGAGTTGGAAATCAAGTTCAAGAATTCTGCCATTAGTTAAACAAGTAGTTGCGATAATTTGTTATAAAAATAGGATTTTAAATTGTGATTGGTTTGTAAGAAGTATGTTTGCTTCGTTAATATAGTAATTTAAAAACAGACTTATACCTGCACAAAAAGTTTAAAGGATTTATATAATGGAATCATATGGTATAGAAAAATATCTAAGTCCCATGTCCATGAGAATTTACCACATTTTCTACACTGTTGTGTGTTTGGTGTAAGTAATTTTCATTATATCACCAAAGATGTACAGATTTGTTTAAATTAATGGTTACATTGAAAATAAAATTGGTTTATTGATTATGTCATTGAAATATCGAAAATAATGTTAACAGCAATAGTGGTGACAGTAATAGTGGTGACAGTTATAACGTTGACAGTAATAGTGGTGACAGTTATAATGTTGACAGTAATACTGGTGACAGTTATAATGTTGACAGTAATACTGGTGACAGTTATAATGTTGACAGTGGTGACAATAATAACGTTGAGAGTAATAATGTTAGAATAATAGTGTTGGCAGTAATAGTGATGACAGTGATGATTGTGACAGTAATAATGTTGACAGTAATAGTGCTGACAGTGATAGTGGTGACACTAATAGTGGTGACAGTAATAGTGGTGACAGTAATAGTGGTGACAGTAATAGTGGTGACAGTAATAATGTTGACAGTAATAATGTTGACAGTAATAGTGGTGACAGTAATAGTAGTGACAGTAATAGTGGTGACAGTAATAGTGGTGACAGTAATAGTGGTGACACTTATAATGGTGACAGTAATAGTGGTGATACTAATAATGGTGACAGTAATAGTAGTGACACTAATAATGGTGACACTTATAATGGTGACAGTAATAGTGGTGATACTAATAATGGTGACAGTAATAGTGGTGACACTTATAATGGTGACAGTAATAGTGGTGACACTTATAATGGTGACAGTAATAGTGGTGACAGTAATAGGGTTGACACTAATAATGGTGACACTTATAATGGTGACAGTAATAGTGGTGATACTAATAATGGTGACAGTAATAGTGGTGACAATAATAGTGGTGACAAAGCATTGGAGCTGGTTGTCTGCAATTGTTGAATTCTGTTATATTACCACATAATTGATGAAAAAAATGTTTTAATTTTACTTGAGATCTTGCCAGTAGCTTAAGTGGCAGTACCATGTATTTCTAACATTTGTTTGTAATGATAAGATGTGTATATATCTCTGGTTAGGATGTCTTATAAGATAAGATGTATATATATCTCTGGTTAGGATGTCTTATAAGATAAGATGTACAGTTCACACCCGTTATTTCGACATTTTTGGGCCGTGAAAAAAATGTCGAAATAAGCGAATGTCGAAATAAGAGAAATGACGAAATAGGTACTTCGACGAAGGTTCATAACTAAATGTCGAATGTACTGGGTGTTAGATATCTCACATGTTTCGTGTTGTGTAAGTGATGATTATAAGTGTACTATAACGTGTTGATAATAAATATTAAATACATGTACAGTTGACGTGTTAACTGAGCTAGATTCACCATTCACTCTTTTAAATGTTATCCCATGTCTGCTTTTAAATCGAAATTAAGTTTATAATTATGCATCACTATAATTGCTGATTTAAGCCGTTTATCAAATTATAAACAAACTGTCAATATAATTGTCGATATAACAATAGGATGTGTGGGCCATTCATTGTCAATCAACACCTTCGGTCGACAAATTTATGTTGAATTAAACATTGTTGATATAGTGTGAAAAGTAACTTTGGGGCCGAAAAATTGTGTCGAAATATAAATTTGTCGAAATAGACATGTCGAAATACGCATTATATTTTATATTAAATATAGAAGAGTAAAAATCGGGACTTTTAAATTTTGTCGAAATAAGCGGAATGTCGAAATGAGCGATGTCGAAATAGCGAGTTCAGACTGTATATATATCTCTGGTTAGGATATCTTATAAGTGGATGTGATCTTATTTTTATTTTTGTTTTGTTTTCAGGCATGGAAAGTAAAGAAAGCATTTAAAGTATCAGTTTTATGGAGTGGATCTATTCCAAAACTTAGTGTAAGTCAACACATTTCAGTTGTGCTCAATATTAAATTTATAGCACACTGCAGTGTGGCAGCTTTATATTTTCCAAAATGAATAAATATGAGCGAATTTGTGATGTTGTTACTATTTATACATCATCATCATTGACATCAATATAACTGCAACAGAACTAACTGATCCCATAACATTCAATGTCACACTAATTATATCGATTTTCATAATCCACCAGGTGACTCCCTTAGTCTAAGTCTTATTGAAAAGCATTTTATTGGAGTTCATAGTGAACTCATTTTGAAACAATCTGAGTATGTTTCTGTCGCTGGACAGATTGGTTCATATAGAAATTGCTAGTACAGGGCTTTTTGCCAGTCCAAACCTTTTTCGTTAGAATGGTAAAACTGACTACTTTTCCACATAGACTGCAATGGATAAACATTGTCGTGTGATGTTGATCCAAACCTTCTATACTATCTGTACTATCTAGTATTACTATCTAGTATTACTATCTCTACCATATAGTATATACTGTCTCTACCATATAGTATATACTGTCTCTACCATATAGTATATACTGTCTCTACCATATAGTATATACTGTCTCTACCATATAGTATATACTGTCTCTACTATCTAGTATATACTGTCTCTACCATATAGTATATACTGTCTCTACCATATAGTATATACTGTCTCTACTATATAGTATATACTGTCTCTACTATCTAGTATATACTGTCTCTACCATATAGTATATACTGTCTCTACCATATAGTATATACTGTCTCTACTATATAGTATATACTGTCTCTACTATATAGTATATACTGTCTCTACTATATAGTATATACTGTCTCTACTATATAGTATATACTGTCTCTACTATCTAGTATATATTGTTTCTACTATCTAGTAATACAAAACAGGGACTATTTTGTGCCATACTAGTGATGTCCAGTATTTTTTCCTGAAACTTGTGTTCTTCTTTCAGTTTGACTGTGCAGCTTTTGATAACCTTATCATTGTTAGAATAATGCTTGTTTTATGAGCAAAAAGGAATGAAAAGTTTGAATCTATAGTGTATGGATGGTATATGAATATAACTCATTTGTTGTTATTAGTTGTCTGTGCACTTGATGTAACTTCAAATTAAAATAAGGCCAGGGTTCAGTTGAGGGATTTATAAATAGAATTATAATCCTCCTGAGAAGAGTTCATTTTCTACCTGTATATTGTAGAATTTCAATCCTCATGTAAAAATATTTCATTGTTTCAGCTTGGTACCAGTAGTGATAAAGAACTGGAGACTGCAGAGTTTGATGGCCAGGTATGAACTGGAATTGTCAATATAATACTCTTACATTTGTCATAGTTAATAATGTAATGAAAAGACTTATTACATTTACAGTTTGCTGTCAATTTTGAACTACCGAAAAAAATCAGTGTATCAATCAGCTGGTATCAAATACAGAAGAAACTCATTATATCGAATTCCCACTTATATCGATATTATTATGAAGTCCCGAATCTTATCCTTCTTTTTACATATCAAAATAGTGTACTTATTTCAGATTTGTTGGTCTGGATATCTTCGTATATCAAAGTATATTTTTGGTCCCAAACATCGATTTTCAACATCTATGTGGAACCATTTAAGTCACCAGTTAACAAAAGATTTTTTCACACCTTTACCTCCAACAAACACCTATTATTTTCTCACCCTTGGATATTTTTGTTTTGGATATTTAATTAATGACAATTATGTAAATGTGTTTATGCTCAAGATTATAAAATCAGTTTGTGTAAATAAGTTTGTAATTTTTTGTTTATTTGTTTTTTTTATGTAAATGTTGCATGTCTTAAATACATCAAAAGTATAAATGCCATGTTTCGTTCCTATCCCATACACAAAATAGCATGATTAACTGGTTATCTCAACATACAGATGATTGCTCTAAACCCAGTTGTCAAATTTCTCATATTATTTATGCAGTCGACTCTCATTATGGCGAAGTCGGTTAACATGAATTTTGCCGTTATGACAGAGTATTTTTGAAGTCCCGATTTTTTCCTTCTAAAGTATATAAAATTCTGTCGCTTAAAATGAATTTTGCTCTCGTAATTTTTTTTATGTCAAACTAATTTTGAAATCCGAATGAACAATTTCGCACCAAATTTGCATTGTTTATTCCGAAGTCAGACAGTATTATGCACTTGCCCCCAATGTTTTTCACACCTTGCTGAGCATACAACAAGTCAGATTAAATTTTTAGTCAATAACAATGGGGAGATTATTATTGTTTACTCGTAAATGCAAACATATCATCATATGTAACTTTATAGTGGACAAAACATTGGATTTGAAAAACATGTCGTAGTGAAAGATATTTATAGTTTAGTATATTTTTATATAGATCATCATACATGAAGTAAATATCATTTATTTATTTATTTATTTACTTGTAAATCTATGATAATAAAATATCGCAAATAAGTAATTCTTGCAACACACACACACCAATTATCATGAACCAGTGATTCTAACAACGGCCAAAATGTCTCATACAATACTGGTAATCGTCCAATGTTTATGTCGAATTTTCGTTAAGACAAAGTATTTTGCGAGCCCGAAAAAATCGACATAACGAGAGTTGACTGTATATCGAAGTTTGCTTATATCAAACAATTTTTTATAAAGTCCCTTGAACTTCGATATAACAAGCTTCGACTGTATTTCAATTTTTTTCATCATGATATAATCCTTTAACCATATAAATGAGTTTATTATCTAACTTTGTTCAGACCATGTTTTAACTAGTTTACATCACTTTGAAGACAGTTTGTACATGCACTGGTTGTATGATTGAAGAAGTACGTCATTTCTTTAATCGTGTATGGTATATGATACTGTCTTAGTGGTAAAACAAGCATATTGTGCTGCATAAACCTAGCATAATTAAAGCTTAGCAAAAAGAATTTTATGTTTAATGTGAAAATTACTGAATTGATTGGTCTTAATTATGTGATGATCGATTGGTTCATAATTATGCTCCTCTTTGAAGGAGTGGAGGTATAATGCTTTGCACATGGCAGTCAGCATGTTGGTCTGTCTGTCTGTAGAGCTTGTCCGACCAATTATTGGAGAACTTTTGGACATATGACCATGGGGTTTAGTATGGAGGTTGGTTGTGGCCTGTGGATGACCTCTTTTGATTTTGTAGTCAGTTGGTCAAAGGTCAAGGTCACCATGTCCTTGACCACTGCCACTAATAGCTTGTCCAATCAATAACTAGTAAAAGCATGGGTGTAAAACCCACAGGTTTGGTATGGAGGTTGGTTGTGGCCTGTAGATGACCCCTATTGTTTTTGTGGTCAGTTGGTTGAAGTTCAAGGTCACCATGTCCTGATAACTATAGAACACTTTGGCCTGCTGCCCATAGATTCAATAGTTAATCAGTCGGTGGAAAATGACTAATTTAGTTGATGTTAGGGCAACATACATGTTTTACAAACATCTCTTATTGGACTTTTTGTTGTTTTTCTTGGTCAGCTTG
The DNA here is from genome assembly GCA_008271625.1 of Lutraria rhynchaena. Classification (NCBI taxonomy): domain Eukaryota; kingdom Metazoa; phylum Mollusca; class Bivalvia; order Venerida; family Mactridae; genus Lutraria; species Lutraria rhynchaena. Next base: position 1,560,999 of record VIBL01000096.1, on the reverse strand, counting down.
ATGAATTATGACACTTGAACATGATATGTTTATTTTTGACAGGAAACTCCAAAGGAATAGTTTAGAACATCTGATTAATAGTCAAAATTGACAAAGTTGCATGTTGTAAGGTGATAGGATTCACAGTTAAGATGCTGTTTATCACACAGCTTTTTTGACATCATTCAGTTGGATACTGGAGTTCTAATGTACAGATTCTGCATGTTGTATGACACACACAGCTAGATTTGCTTTAATGATCTTTTAGTTGAAGAAACTGTGCTTAATGTCATCTGTGTTTACCCTCAGGTTCACACATCATGTTAGGAAACTGTTAATTGCTTTGGCATCAGGCATCAGTAGATAAGTCATGAACTGCACTAGATAACATGAAAGAAAATTAAGATTTTCTATCAATTTTTTATGATATATCTATTTTCAATAGTATTTTTACGTTTTCAGGCCATGAAATATCTATCTTACCTGTTGTATCCTCTGTGTATTGGCGGTGCTGGATATTCCTTGCTGTATGTTGAACATAAAAGCTGGTATTCATGGTGTATACAGAGTCTTGTTAATGGTAATATAGATACATTTATTTTGACTGGTATATATGTTAAGATTACGTAAGGAAAAGGTGGAAACTAATATTATTGGTTAGGTTTAGCTTTCTTACTGTACACATCATGTATCAATCATCAACTTCTAGTATAATGATGTTATACAGTTTATTACCTATAAATATGACCTAATGAAACTTGTATGGGCTACCAAAAGCATTTTTGAATCCTGTTTAACTGCAATTACAGTACTCATTTATTTATTATAAATGTATTTATCAATAATTAATATCATAAATGTATTTATTAATAAATATATGTATAATTCAGTTTGTATCTCTTATTTCAGGTGTTAACTGTGTATAATTCAGCTTGTACCTCTTATTTTAGGTGTTAACTGTGTATAATTCAGCTTGTACCTCTATTTCAGGTGTTAACTATGTATAATTCAGCTTGTACCTCTTATTTCAGGTGTTACCTATGTATAATTCAGCTTGTACCTCTTATTTCATGTGTTAACTATGTATAATTCAGTTTGTACCTCTTATTTCAGGTGTTAACCCGTGTATAATTCAGTTTGTACCTCTTATTTCAGGTGTTACCTATGTATAATTCAGTTTATACCTATTATTTCAGGTGTTAACTGTGTATAATTCAGATTGTACCTCTTATTTCAGGTGTTAACTATGTATAATTCAGCTTGTACCTCTTATTTCAGGTGTTAACTGTGAATAATTCAGCTTGTACCTATTTTTTAAGTGTTAACTATGTATAATTCAGCTTGTACCTATTATTTTAAGTGTTAACTATGTATAATTCAGCTTGTACCTCTTATTTCAGGTGTTTATGCTTTTGGATTCCTTTTCATGTTACCACAGTTGTTCGTTAACTATAAAGTGAGTGAATTTAAGATACACATTTTATCATTTTAAAGTGAATTCTTTAAAATTACTTTTCATTGGTCTTGTTTAATGAAAAATCTGCTTTGTATGAAAGTGACTTGTCTCTAGATTTGTGATTCATTTTGTAAACTCAATGAATTCTTTAATTGGATGGCTTTTATAGTAAAAAGTAAAACCTAGATGTACAAATCACTCTATTTATCCTCTATGACACCTGCATTTTGTTAATCTAGAGTTATGTCCCTTTAAGGTGTGTGTATATGGCCATTTTGTATGTTTATTCAATTGATTCATTTAAAGCATGTCAATGTAGTTTTATCCACATGTTGATTGACAGTTTGTAAATGCTTTTTGTATATTTAAGTAGTAAATGTATTTTATGTCTACATGTGTTCTCTTGTTGACTATTTCCAGTTGAAATCCGTCGCTCATCTTCCATGGAGAGCCTTCATGTACAAGGTATTCATTACTTTATTCCTAAATATTTACTTACATTGTCAAAAATCTTGAACATACCATATTCGGATGAGTAAGTTGGAATGCAGAATGTGTTACCAGATTAGGAATTATTTTCCTCATTTTCGGAAACATGCAGGTACCGACCAAATTAGGGAAAAAAAACGTGTCGTTTTGCATTGTAATTGGGAATTTTTACACTGGTACAGTTTGATTGGATCCTTTATTACATTAATTCACAATTGTGTTACAACGGAATGAAAATAATTTTTTAACCGTGTTTTAAAGGACTTATTTTAAATTTATGAATGGAAAAGAAAAGTTGCTGATATTGAACTAAATTTTTATTCTCTATTCTGTTGTTGAAATATGCTGATTGAATTCAGCAAACAAATTGTTGCTATTGTCAAGTGTACATGGTTCACATGTTTCAACACTCAGCCTTGGTTTTGATTTACTGGAAAAAAATTAGAACTGATATGAACATGAATTTATTATTTGTGTTTTACAATACCTGTGGAAGATCTGTGGATCTACCCAGACATACATTTGTGGTCTTGTTCCATTGTTAAAGATTGCCAACACCCTTGCTGTTCGTTTGATGTTAATGCCCTAAGAAAAAGAAAGTAACTTGTATCCTATATATATAAATCCAGTATATATATATAGGATACAAGTTACTTTCGTTTTAGCTCACCTGAGCATGTATTGCTCGGTGAGCTATAGTCATCAGTCAGTCTACTCGATTGGAGGTTCACCAAACCTAGTCAAAATGATTGTCTTAAAGATGTCTTGGTTAAGTTCGATCATGGGTTATCTGAGATCAAAAACTAGGTCACCAGGTCAAATCACTGGAAAACCTTGTTAACCATCTAAAGCTCGCAGTTTTTATTGGATCTTCCTCAAACTTTGTCAGAATGTTTGTATTAATGATGTCATGAAGAGGTTTGAACATGGGTCAACTCAGGTTAAAAAACTAGGTCACCAGGTCAAATCACAGGAAAACCTTACTCAGGTGAGCAAAAAAAGGCCATCTTGGCCCTCTTGTTCAAAGAACAAGTACAGGCAACATTATATATATCTTCACTCTTCAATATATCTGATTCTGATTCACTACATCTCAGCTTGTAAAATGTTGCCAGTATTTGTTATTTGACAAACTGTATCAATAAATGGCTTCCTGTAATCATCCTCAACATTTGATGCTGACCATTATCTCTGTTTTTGTCTTTTAAAGCCAATTATCCTAAGTCATTCTACTCAGACTCTTTCTTAATTGGTATAGAATGTTTGAATTTTCTCCCTTTCCATCCTGTATTTTGGTCATTGACACTGAACCAGTCGATGAGTCTGACACTTGGTGGCAATCCTTTTTTCAAATAAGTAGACAAATCAATTCATGCCTAACAATTTTACGCATGAAGGGACAGTACAATAATGCTGATGGTATTTGTTTATGCTATTTTGATTTCTTTGAATTGCCTTGTTAGATTTAAATATATTGTAAGTAAAGGGCTGGGTGGAGCTCCTCAGACTTAACTGAAAAATGAACAAAAAATCTCTACAAAGAGTAAGCTGAAATCTACTAGATTAGTCATGTTTTAAGTCTCCAGCCACCTTCTTATCATTTGTCGTTTATATTTTTTGGGGAGGATTTGGAATAATTCCAATTCTTGTAATTGATTTGTGTCGAAATCCAATTATGAACTGTCTAAACAACTTGGTTGCTTTTTCTATTTTGCAGGCTTTTAACACATTTATAGATGATATATTTGCTTTCATCATTACAATGCCTACAGCTCATAGACTTGCCTGCTTCAGGGATGATCTGGTATTTCTTGTTTACTTATACCAAAGATGGTAAGTTCTGAAATATTTTCTTGAAGACTTATCCACTTGTATATCTAATATTGGATTTACCATGTTTATTATTAGATTGGTGGTCAATAGATGTTGACTAGTGCTGTACAGATACCCACTTATATAACCTGCTCCTTGACAACACCTTGCATTGTATTAAATGGACCACTTCTTAAATAATGTATTAAAATTAATTGAGAACATAAAAGTAGATGTGTAATCTTCATACATATTGTCAGTGATATGTCTAATTTTGTTTGATCTGAAACTCATGCTTCCTAATGAACAGTCCTGTGTCACGTAGTATGAATTAGTTTGTGTGGTTGGATTAAACAAGAGGTTACAGTGGTTGTATGAATGGAAACACGGTGCAATCATATCATTGTGTTTTCTTACCATTTTCTTTTGTACAAATCTTTATTATCTGAGGTTCAACTTTTGAACTCTTTCTTGTTTCGTTCAAACTAGATACATAAGTAGTTTGCCTTTCAAAGATGTTCCTGACCCCCATTTTTTTTAATTAACACTTGCCCCTGATGTTCAAGGTCATACTCCTCAAAATTTCATTTTTGTATTTTCCAGACTTAATTGTCAATTCTTGATGAAGTGATATTAATTTCACTTGTTATTATTTAGACTTTGAGGTAAATTCTGTCTGTGGTTTAGAGTAGACCTATATTTGCTATAATTCATATGTTTTACAGGCTCTACCCTGTTGACAAGACCAGGGTGAATGAGTTTGGTCAGTCATTTGATGAAGCTGTCAATGAGAAACCAAAGAAGGAGTAATGCTTACCATCCCTTTATAGTGAGCATTGGTTATGTCACATCTTGGTACAGATTTATAAAAAAATGTGTTCAAAATTTAGATAGTTTATTTGTATATTTTTAGATGTTGTTGATTATATGACCAATTTTACAACCTTCAAAACATTGTACATGCATTTGTTTGTCAAAAATCTAGTACCTGGTTACCTATGAAAGTAGTATGTAATTGGGAGTTCATGGTAAATTGATTTTTAATGATAATTCAGTCAAGATAGTCACAGATGAATATTACATATGTTGACCATATTGTATAAGTACTGTTGTTGTAACACATGTTGTATCGACATCTTGTTTTGTTAACATCAAAGTCATCTTCGTTTAGTCGTTGTCCTGAAGGAGTCATGTACCTGTTACTTATGTTAAAGATGTTTGATTTGTTTGTTCATATTGTATTTTGTGGTGCTGGTAACTTGGTACATATTTTGTTTTATTTGAATGTGTTATTTAAAGTCTACAATTATTTGTCAAGCTTACTTAACCATTGCTCTGAGAATTAGTGTAGAATATTATTAGGAACATTTGTTCTTGTGTTGTTATTATTACCTCAGGTATGCGATTTAACACTTTTAGGATTGTTATACAACTGGTATTGCTTCATAGTGATTATCACGCTTACTTTTTGAGAGCTTTCTCTGTTCTTAGTCCAATATTTTAGATATTTTTTTCCTATAGTTAATGCACAATTTACTTAATTTGTTAGCAAATATTAATGCATCTTTTAAGATTTTTGCACTAAACTATCAAAACTCAGTTATTGATTTCTATAACTGATTTATTAATACTTGCTAAATATTTGTAGTAATTTTGGAACTTCTGTTTTTCCTTTTTTCCCCCTGAGTCACTATATTTGCTTTCATCACACCTCTCCCTATATCTCCACCTGTTTGACCGACTTCTCTTGTCGACATCTCATGGCTTTATATGTACGAGTTATTATATATAAGTCAAAGAAGCTAATCTGATTGAAATATTCAACTTTACAAAGAAATCATTCACTTTGAAATGAAATCATTTGGCTTTATAAAGAAATTATTCATCTTTTTATGATATATCTAGCCATTATAAAGAAACCACTCACCTTTCCTCCACTATTTACCTGATTAATAAAATCCTTTATTTGGCGTAATTCTATTTTGAGATTTCACTTTATAGTTTATTCCTGCCATGTTTGTTGTTCTGAAAATATTATCGTATTTTCATGGTGAATTGCTCTGTTTTTGCATGTTTAACACGTATCATACATGCATGTTTAACACGTATCATACATGCATGTTTAACAAGTATCATACATGCATGTTTAACAAGTATCATACATGCATGTTTAACAAGTATCATACATGCATGTTTAACAAGTATCATACATGCATGTTTAACAAGTATCATACATGCATGTTTAACAAGTATCATACATGCATGTTTAACAAGTATCATACATGCATGTTTAACAAGTATCATACATGCATGTTTAACAAGTATCATACATGCATGTTTAACAAGTATCATACATGCATGTTTAACAAGTATCATACATGCATGTTTAACAAGTATCATACATGCATGTTTAACAAGTATCATACATGCATGTTTAACAAGTATCATACATGCATGTTTAACAAGTATCATACATGCGTGTTTAACAAGTATCATACATGCGTGTTTAACAAGTATCATACATGCGTGTTTAACAAGTATCATACATGCGTGTTTAACAAGTATCATACATGCGTGTTTAACAAGTATCATACATGCATGTTTAAAGTTGTCATAATGGTCATAAATCACGTTACACATTCATTAAGTAAAAATGTTTAGATTTATTGTAACCCTTTAACGTAGCTTCGTGAAATCCACTGCTCTGTGTTATTTTTGTATATGTAGAGCATAATATCGTCATTTCTTTATTTACTGTTTAATAAACCAAAGATCACATGTTGTGAAAACATGACAGGAATATTGGTAAACAAGCACAAGCTGGGAGACATTTGTATTCATGTTACTGTTTATTCTTGTGTCTTACTTAGTAATTAATTAGCAACATTTTGTACATGTTTATATTTAGATATCATTATATTTATTACCTGTTTATAAAATGGTTATTGATAAAGTATTAATTTACTGTCAAACCATGGTTAGTGGTCCCCTTTTGACAACTGTTACTATATATAATGAGTTCACATTTATCAACAACCTCTTACAGTGTGAATGAACTCTTTGTTTACAATTGATAATGCTGGATCATCCTGCCTTTTTAAAAATAATTCAGAATTAACTTATACACAAAAGACAGTGGACTTACTGTCAAATAATCTGTGTCATGTATGAATTGATACTTAGCTGAAGGTTATGTTAACTTGGTATTTCAGACTTCATATTCTATATAACTTGTATTTGCTATTTTTATCGCAATGTTCTCCACTGTGTTCTAGTCATTTGTACTGTTGTTAGTAATACATGGGTAAGTTGTTAATGTATGAATATGTTGTTTGGTTTATGCTGCAGTTATAAGCTCCACATGTTCTTATTTGAATATTTAGTATGGATACCTGATTGCTGAGGGACATTAAGATGAAGTACTGTACCAAAGGTTGTTAGTTGAAACCTGCCATGGTTCTACTGGTTCTATTACATCTCCATAAACTATAAGGGGCAAGGAATTGATCATAAAATCAAAATCTTGTTATGTAAATGATAAGAACTGGTTGATTGTTGGTTAAAACAATGACACAAGGTTCATTTGAGTGATGTATACATGTCAGTATTCATGTGCTTATTCTCCTTATTTACTCTGATTACTCACCTGAAGTTCTTCTGTGTGTACAATGGATTTTTTTACTGGAGTTTAACATTGCACCAACAGCCTGGGTCATTTGATGGCTTAATTTGTCATACATAGCACAAAGTCACTATTTATCTTCTTGTCTGATGTATCAACTATTCAACTTTGACTGTTGAAACTGAAAAAGATTTAAGCTCAAGATCAGCGGTCATATCAGCTATTATCTCGTAACATTTCAGATAATTTATTTAATACCATGACAGCTGCTCGAAGTTCGCATTTAGCTTTTCTAGGTCAGGTCAATATCCAGCTATAGTATTGGTTGTTAATCTCAAAAGTTTTGACATACTGTACGGTCATAATGAGCCTTCCTTAAAAATCAGCCCTTTCAGAATAATTTCTTCATTAGTTTCCTCAATTCTTCATTAATCAGTTCTTCATTAACCAGCCCTTCCTTAATCAGGCCATCTTTATCAGTTTTTCCTTGATCAGTTTTTCAGTAATCAGTCCTTCATAATCAATCATTCCTCAATCAGTCCTCCATTATTCAACCTTTCTTTAATTAATCAGATTTTCCTTAATCAGTAATCATATAAGATACGCTGTATATCTGAAGCGCTTATCAGCAAATGCTGTTAAAATGATTAAAACAATGGTAGTGTAACATAATGGTTTATTTACTAATTTTCTGTCAATAAAAGTATCTACATATATACATTTTCTGAAAGCTAATAAAGTTTTCTACACAATTACATATTTTTTAGACAAAATATTTCAATTTTTGAATAAAATGAATGAAATAAAAATGTAAAAAAAAATGTTTTTACAATTTCAACCTGAATTTACCATGATAAAGTCAATGAAAGTTTACTTATTTTATTTGATGAAAATGTTGTAAATTTAATATTCTTATTTAGGTGAAAACAGTTCGAAAAGATAAAAAAAATGACAAAGTTACAACATTTTGAATTGACCATGGGATTCTGATTCCCCACCCAATAATCCATCAGATAAAAGATTTGACCCATGCCATACCAGTGATGTAACATAACAGCTTACTTACAAATTTTACATCAATAAAGTGGCCTCATAAATATATTTTCTGAAAGCCTATAGAATTTCCTTAGTTGTAATATGAACAATTTCAATTAGCGAATAATACAAAAGAAATAAAAAAACTTCTAAATAACTGTCTTACCACTGATTCCACACAAGTGGTGAAATAAACATCTCCACCATTTACGGGATCGATGATTCAGCATGTAATACACGAACATCTGGTCCAGAAGATCAACGCCCTTCATATGCTGTTGATAGTCTTCCACTATCAATGGAACTCTCATCTGCTCTGGATTACCAGATCTGAAACATAAAAAAGTATAATAAATACAGAGTATCAGTACTAATTTCAATTATTTAATGTAATAAGACATAATAGAAATAACATTGAGACCTTTAGCCGCTTCATAACAAAATATTTTACACGCACGCACATGCGTGTGCGCGCGCACACACACACACACACACACACACACACACACACACACACACACACAAAATATTGTGTTGAAAATATTTGAAACTTTATAATTCCATGTGACATGAATGATAAAAGTATAAATTATTTAAGACTATATTGGTATAAAATGATCTGGCTAATGATGCATATCGAAATCTAAAAAAATTAACTTGCGAAATAATCAGAAAAAATACCAATAAATTACCTTCAGTTCACAAAGCCAACAGACTCTGGATCATGGTGGTTAGATATTACGACTGCAGGTTTGGTGTCTTGCCATGTAACTACAGTTAGTTGATCCTTTTGGGCTACTTTGTATTCATGTTTCTACTGATGGTGGTTCTTAGGGAGAAGTTGTGGATTCCGATTCACACGTACAGTGCCACATGCATAGATTTCACGCATATGGACTGTTTGTTAGGTCTGGACTGCTGTAAAAATTGTCCATAAAGACACAAACATTTGTAAATTGTAAGTGGTCCAGTAAATCGGTCATTACTCTATGAGAAAGTCCTTTCTCCTACACATTCTCCCTGCCAGTGTACACCTGGAATCTATGAAGGTAACCTGATGAACTATCGGCTAATGTCCACAACTTGATCCCCCATTTCAGTGGCTTGGCAGGAAGAACGAAGCTCAAACGACCCTTGAACTTAACCATACTTTCATCAAAATTTCCATATGGGGTGTAGGCAGACATAAACTTAGAGTTCAAATAATCTATCAGCGGTCTGACTTTCTTCAACTTGTCGGGCTGCTCATCACAAGCTGTGTTGTCGTGGAGATGCAGGTAATGCCAAATCAAATATTGAATCTGTCTCTTCACATTACAGTGCTAAATGATGTCTTAAACATCCTCTTACTCAATCTACAGTAATCATTTCTAGAAGGAAGGCGTAGGATACCCATCACAAAGGTCAAACCCAGAAATGCCTTCGTAGTGGCCATGTCAACTGGCTACCACCTTGGCGCAAACGTTGGTGGTGGATTTCTCTCTCCTTCCTGCTCAACATATCTGTTTGTTTCCTTGACAAGAAGCTGACACAGATCTGGGCCCCACAATAATTCAAAATACAAGTACAATAACTCAAAGATTTATGATTGGTTTTAGCTCTTGGTGAATAACTGGGTGGGATTGTACTCACTTTATTTGTGTGATCTTCGTAAATTCTTTTGTACTTATAAACCAGCAACACCTTTTCAATACCTAAATTCCTTTTTAATGTAGTGATATATTTTATTATTTGTGTCATTATTATTAATATGTTTATGTTCATCTATAGCTTATTTTTTAATCAATTCTTAAACTTTCTTTAACATTCACTTTCTCACACTTTACTTTCACTGTCCTGACTGTCTAAAACCATCTTTCAACTCTTACTTCTTAGCATTCTAACTTTCTAACACAAATTCTTAACTTCAGTTAAGTAAATTTTCTGTGCAATTCTAATCAATGTCATTGTATGATTTTCATTAATGACATAATACATCACACATTTTATTATATAACACATACAATTTGCTACACTGCTGTTGGTAACAATAATTAAGGATGCCTTTTTAACATGCCATTTAAAGAAAAACATTTTAATGTATATAGACATTTCTTATGTATCACATGAGTGAGCAAGAACACCCATTATCATGTTTATAGAATGTACTCTGTCATAGTACATGTACACTGTATGATAACAATCATACTGATATCGTAAGCTTTGATGTAAACCCAATGAAAGGCGATTATGTCATCTTATCTTTGATTGATTCTGTCAGCTTTTTCTTTATAGTATTGCGACTATTTACTGGTTGGTTCCATTTCAAGAATGCCTTCATTTGACTCGGCAAAGCTTACTGTTGTCATTGTGATGATACTGTTAGAATGTCCAGAATCACCCCTGTGATTGTCGTGTGTCATCAGCAACTGCTTCAAATGAACTTCCCCCTGAAACCACCGCGTCAATTTCAATTAAACATCACAAGAAAGATCTTTAGATGGTTCTCTATCTTGAATTGACAAATGATGTTTGATGAAATTGGTCCTGCCTGGGGTTGCTTTTTTAGATGTAGGGAAAAGTTTTAAACATCTTTTTGGCAAAACGGCATTTCCTGGATATTTGGTATGAAGCATTGTCTTGTGTCCCTCAACAGAGATTTTTCAAATAATGCCCTGGGGTAAAAATTAGCACCACCCCGTGGTCTCTTGTTTAACAAAGATTATATAGGGAAAATGTCTAAATATCTTTTTTGGCCAAAACCATATAGCAGAGAGCTATATATGGTATGTAGCATTGTCTTGTCCTCTATGGTGATTATTCAAATAATAGCATTGTGGTTGAAATTTGTTCTGATATAAGCAAAACCTTTAAAACTGTTCTTCATAACTGTATGGCCAAAATTAGTCCACTCCAGATTTGAGATAATAATTTTTGATATTATGTTAAACCTTTGAGTCATGCTAAACACCACATTCTTTATCCATTGCAATGTGTTTCTGTCATTCATGTTTTAAATAAATAGTTTCTTCATGACTTTTAATTAAATAGACCATTCATGACTTGTGTTTTTATGTAAATTGTGGTTATGACGTAAGTGAATAATTTATGCATGTGGAGATATAATGTGTATTTGTCTCAATGAAATAAAATTATTAACCTTATCAGTTCTCCTTGATTCTCTGCCAGCACCTCGTTCTCAGCAAGAAGCGTCAGCTTCTTTCCAACAATGATCAGATCTATCAAGTTAACCATCATAGTTACATTTATCAGATGTTACAAACTACTTGTATTAAAGAATTACTTCTAGGTGACTTCAAATTGGAAATGTGTAATGTGTAATATTCTAGTCATCACATGTTTTGTATTAAGTAACGTCACGGTGGTTATCCAAAACATTTAGTAAAATATAATCGTCAAACACTGGAGACGGGAAATATTGCCTTCACAAATCAGCAAAACACGAATACTCGTGTCGGATTCTAAAACTCGTTTTTCTCTCATAAAAAGCCAAATTCTTTCTGGAAAGATTTTAAGATTTAAGTCGCATTTTAGAGGCTTCATACTGTCTGCTTTCCCCCTTAAATGTAACACGTTTGCATGCATAGACACTGTCTTATTTCTCAGGGAAATGTCAGACAGAAAACGGAAGTACCAGACTAGAACATTATCAGGATGGTGTACAAAGTTCATAAAGTATTGTATGGTCTTTGTTAAGCTGCTAATGAGATGAATGTCGGTTAACTTAATTAAATCTAACGTCTGTTAGTCACGTAAACACGTTTCATGGTCAGAAATGTTTTAAAAATAACTGCACATGAATAATTAAACTTCTAGAGGATAGTGCGGGAGCATTCTATATTATTCATTTATGATGAGGTAGATTTTACCTACCAGCTTGCTCATTCGAACAGCTTCATTCTGATATGCGCATGTCGGTCGTCTTAGAACTTCCGGTAGAAGCCTGTCTGTCGTATCTTAAGAAACAACTATATTTGTAATCGATTTTCTAGTCATGCTGTACATTAAAATACTATATAGTTTGTTTCGTTTTTTTTTTCATATTCACTTGTACTTATTCACATTTAAGCCATTTTCTCACTCAACTGCGATATGATTGCATACTACCAGATAACCTGTAATTCGAACTGCCTTATTTAGGAGTGTTAGTTAATTGGATGATATAAAAATTATCAATGGATCGTTTTCTACATTTCAAAGAAAAAAAAATATTTAAGTGGCCAGCATCTATTTTCAGATCGATAAAATTTGAATACATTGATTGAAACATGAGAAGTTCACGATATTATTGTCAATACTGGAAGCGCCCATACATCATCAGCAAAAAGAAGCATTCGCCTGGTTCGTTAATGTTCTACTTTCGGACGGGGATTGCATGTAGGATTGGTATTTTAAAGGTCAGAATAATTAATGTCTGATTATAGAGATGCTACCACAATGAAAGTGCAATTGTATTGACATATTGTGTTCATTGACCATATACACCTGCCCACAACGCAGTCTGTCGGTCGATCATGGGACTGTAAATTAATTGAGAGGTCGCAGGCTCTATAGCTCGGTATGGCACATGTATCTCTGTTAATAGTTTTTCAATTATTGCACCAAAATCTCCTGCTTCCTTGTCTTATTCACCCATGCGTAGCAGTAGGTGAAAACATGGTCACTTTTAAGATGAATATTAATAAAATACTGTCGATAGGCACCGTTCATACATACGCATAATTTTATACATAAAATTGAAGGCGTTATACATCAATTCGGACAAAAGCCCAAGCACAAAATAGCGTTATAGTATGAGCCACGCTAGAAAATCCACACAGCACATAATGTATCGCTGGCATTTGTGATTACAGTTCATTTTACTAAACATTGAAACAATTTTTCTTACTGTTTTAATTAATGTACTAAACGTGAGATTTTAGGTCTCTATAACAAATGTACCATGTAGTTAAATATTAAATTTAAATCATTGTTATAGTTGGATACTTTGATACAATCCTTGTCTTCCGTCAATTGATCTTTGGTATTTTCAATGAAGTTTAAAAAATAACTGAAGATGATTTGTCTCCGCTGAAATGAACATTCTGTACACTGCGTGCATGCGTTAATATGGCCATGTTACTCGTAAAATCTAGAGCTTGTAATAACAGTATAAAGATATGTAAGCACCTTTGGTGTTGATCTGTGCAATACGTGCATCTCTCCACAATTGTGGCCGCTAGTTTGTAGCCCACCAGAACCGAAGGTTTGAACAAGGCGAGTTATTAGTATGGGAAGGGGAATGCTCAGGCGTCCATCGTCCAGCGTCCGGTATCAACAATGGTCTTCTTTGAAAGTACTGGTCATGTTTCCTTCATATTTGCTGTGTAGTGTTCTTGTGGCCTTCTTACTGCAATTTGCTCATATTATACCAGTTGACCCCTTTTTGAGGTACCAGAGCTAAAAATAGAATAATCTTTATACATCTTCTTCACATGAATCTATGGATGGATCATCACAAAACTTCGTCTTTAGTATTCTTTCATAGTCCTCTGACAGGTTTACTCAAATATACAAACTGTAAATGGTTGACCCTTTTAGGGGCCGATAGAGCTAAAAAATAGAAATTCCTTTAAACATATTCTTCTCATGAACCAATGGATGGATCATCACTAAACTTGGTTTGTAGCCTCCTTAGTTGCTCTTCTGCCAAGATTGGTCATATTTTGGTCGGCCCCTTTTAGAGCTAAAAAGTACGTTGACATTGCTTTTTCTCATAAATCAATGTATGGCTTATTAACAAACTTGGTCTCTAGCATCCTTAAATATCGTTCTATCAAGTTTGCTCAAATAAAAAATGGTTGACCCTTTTAAGCGCCCACCAGAACCAAAAATTGAAATACCTTAAAATGACTTTTTCTCATGAATCAATGAATGGATCATCACCAAGCTTGGTTTTTAGCATCCTTAGATTATCCTCTATCAAATTTATTAAAATGAATTGGCCAGCTCCTATAAGGGGCCACTGGAACTAAAAATAGATATAACTTTAAAAGAACTTCTTTTCATGGACAAATGGATGGATCATCACCAAAGTTGGTCCGTCGTATTCTCGAGTCATCACCAATATTGTAGTACCATTTGATGGTGCTTTATCAAGTTTATTGTTACTACCTTTTTTCTGTCCAGATGTGTACCTTTATCACCTTTTTAGTAACATTTATTTTTAGTTTACATTTATGTTACATTTATTCTGTGAGCGATGCAGATCATGACCCTCTTGGTTTGTAACATTCTTACACGGTTATCTATTAGATATGCTCAAATAAAAAATGGTTGACCCCTTTTAGGGGCTGCTAGAGCTAAAAATAGAAATACCTTAAAATGGCTTCCTTTCATGAACCAGTGTTTGGATTATCACAGTCATCACAAATAGTTCTTTGATGATCCTTTATCAAGTTTATTATTGTTCCCCATTATCTGCCCACAAGTGTACCTTTTTAGTAACGAGTTAATTTACATTTATTCTGTGAACGATGCAGATCACGGCCCTCTTGCTGTGTTTGTTATTTTTCTTCTTCGTAATACTCTGTATTTATGTGCGGACATAAACATTCAATTCATCATTAAACACGTTTTGGACGAGTTGACTCTGCAATTATATTTACTAGCATTGAAGTGCAATATTGTTTTCTTATATAAAATGTTCACATTGTGATACATTGTATCTTGAGGTTCGCCTATAGAATATTAACACTGATTCAGAAACGATCGTTTCATTTTATGGGCTTAATAAGGAAGTCTTTTTTTTTGTTGACAGGTGTTGTTTAGCGTTAATTATTAAAACCATATGTTCACAAAGACTGTTCTAAAAGATGGCGGTGGACAAGACAACGAAGAAAAAATACAAACTTAATGAAAGATTGATCAGAACATACGCCAAATTTTCACCGAAATAGACAAATAATATTTTATGCAAGTAATAAATCAACATCTTTTTATACAATTCAGAAGTCGTAAACTTTTTTGTCCAACCCATAATGAAACTGTTTCCAACCCTCGTTCACAATAATATTCCTCTCACAGTTCGTGTTTTGTATCTATAATGGGAACCTTAACTGATTAATGATCTGGCGATCTGCCTGTTGTTTTTGGTTTTGAGTTTTTACAGTCAATAAAATCGAGAATTCAATTAAAGTTGTTCCTTGTTTAAACGTGAAACGTGAGAATAAGAAACGAATCGTTAATATTTACTAGCATTGAAGTGCAATATTGTTTTCTTATATAAAATGTTCACATTGTGATACATTGTATCTTGAGGTTCGCCTATAGAATATTAACACTGATTCAGAAACGATCGTTTCATTTTATGGGCTTAATAAGGAAGTCTTTTTTTTTGTTGACAGGTGTTGTTTAGCGTTAATTATTAAAACCATATGTTCACAAAGACTGTTCTAAAAGATGGCGGTGGACAAGACAACGAAGAAAAAATACAAACTTAATGAAGGATTGATCAAAACATACGCCAAATTTTCACCGAAATAGACAAACAATATTTGGTGCAAGTAATAAATCAACATCTTTTTATACAATTCAGAAGTCGTAAACTTTTTTGTCCAACCCATAATGAAACTGTTTCCAACCCTCGTTCACAACAATATTCCTCTCACAGTTCGTGTTTTGTATCTATAATGGGAACCTTAACTGATTAATGATCTGGCGATCTGCCTGTTGTTTTTGGTTTTGAGTTTTTACATTCAATAAAATCGAGAATTCAATTAAAGTTGTTCCTTGTTTAAACGTGAAACGTGAGAATAAGAAACGAATCGTTAATTCCGATATTTCTAGACGTTTATATTTAAGATAATGTACCATTTAAGAGTAGTCAATATATCAATGTTTGTTTTTACGTTCCCCCCTTAAACATGACAACACCACACCCTGTTTACTATATTATATTACATATTCAGTGCATTCTATCGCTAAACGAACCCGCCGCTTATCACGTTTAGAATTCAACACTTTCACTAGCGCTATAGAGATTGTTTATCTTTTCCTGGGCTTGTTGTTTCTATGCTATAAAACATTGTCATTAATGAAGAATGGCACCTCCATTGATTTATCATTAGTTGCATATTAATGAACAATGCGGAATAATTGATATCTAATGTCTAATTAACAGTTCCATGCATGCGCTCATTAACTTTTTGGCATTCTTGCAAGTGTTCTATAGATGTTGCAAAGTGTTACCAGCCAAGCTTTATTACAATTCATTAAACAATTCTTTTCTGCATCTTTGATCACTCGATCATCTTTTACGATAAGCTGCATGACTGTTTGTGTGGATTTTACGCTTTATTAAAGCGCCCTTGTGTTTATTTATTAGATTAATGTATTATTCTAAAATTTATCTCCCGATACAAATTTTATCAATAGACGATAATGAATGTCTGTCCCTCATTTTTGTGTCGGTGAAACTCAAACGATCGTTGAATTTAAAGCATACTGAAGGTTTTAATGTCAGAGAGGCAATATGCGTGCATAGTAGAGCCAGCCTCATATGACTGTGTGAATGTCTGACAAGATCTTACCGATGTACTACCCAGAGGACAATATCATGTTTTAAGAAACCAGGTTACTTTTGTTGTTGATGTTGTTCGCTACAGGTGCTCTAATACCATCGTAATGAACATGATATTTTCTTTAAGGATAATGTCCATTCGCTTAATTACAAAAAGATGTTAGGAAATATTTTTGAAACGTAAATACTATTTACTGTAGACATTATACAGGGAAATAATATCAGTATAATTGAAACAGTTGTGTTTCTGTTGCTTCTAGCATATCTTATACAGATAAATTCATTCATTCAACATGATCGTTTCGGTATTTCTTATTATCATGTTGACGTGTTTTAATGTTTGTAGTGATTACAGAACTTCTGAGTTTATTGCTTACATTCAACATGTTTACAAAACACGAAATAACAGTTTTAGTGATACTCAACGGGTAAACAAATGTTGTTGACCAGTGTTGTTGACCTGGTTGCTATAGTAAAGCTGCAAATGACCGTAGGCTGCCTAAAATCATACTAAAATTTTCAGATGTTTGATTAACTGCATATAAAACACGCAACTGTATTAATTTCACGATAGAGTACATTGTTTATGACAAAAAATCTTAATTTTTTAAAGCGAACATTTGAATGTCATACTGATATTATTCGTTCGCTATCTCATGTCACATACATATATCGAACAATCTGAAATCAAAAAGTGCATATAAAAACTTGTATAATTATGCATAAAAGATATATAAAAGTTTGGTCTCAAATCTTAAACTTGACGTCTTTTTGGCGTTAGCAAATTAAATAATTATGGACTACGAGTAATGACATCTATCACGTGGTGTTTTGTGGATTGTTGTACATTTAGACACTACATTTATACAGGTAGGTCTATATACCTATACACAACGGAAAGTCGTTGACGATCAAACATTTATAGAAACACTTAGGCATTTTATGACACATAATACGGGCATTAAATGTAGAAGATTTGTCAGTTTTTGTATATGTGCCACGCACTCATGGAAGGAAGATACAAAACACAACAACTTGCCAGGTTCAGTAATTTGACGTGTATTTCGTGAATAAATAAGGCAAAGTTTTAAGTGCATAAAATGTCCCGGAATTTCATTTTTCAACCAATACAAGACATCACAATTATTATTATTATAATCCCTAACGCACGGTATTTGCACGAAGTCAATTTTCCGAAGTATTTATTTCTATCAAATATTAAATAATTATTGAATTGAATTGGTTGTTTTAAACATTTTGTATTAATTTATGTGTTGCATATAAATCATATGATCATTATGATATTAACCATGCACCAATCATGGCGTGTTTCATGTTTTCTGATAGCTCCGTCTCATTAATATGTAATTTATTTTTCAGGGATTAATTCAGAATTTAACCGCTTTTAAATTTAGATGTATGGACACGATACACTAGAATGTTTAAGTTATCTATGATTATTTATTTATAAACGCCGTGGTTTGTTTTTAGTAAGACGA
This sequence comes from Lutraria rhynchaena, assembly GCA_008271625.1. NCBI lineage: Eukaryota > Metazoa > Mollusca > Bivalvia > Venerida > Mactridae > Lutraria > Lutraria rhynchaena. The sequence continues at coordinate 1,542,547 of VIBL01000096.1, read as the reverse complement.
GAAATGAAATAAAAATTTCTGCTTCTTTTAACCAAGAAATAAATCAATACCAATTTAATATTCTTTGATTCTGCAGAACTCTATCCAAAATCTGTGCAGACGTCATTAGGTTGTTCAGATAAACGCAAGCCTGGAGAGATACGGTAATTGATAACCAGATAGGAGAGTTTTATAACCTTCTAATAAAGCAATTCTTAGCGTCATCACGTGATCTTGAGTTAACATTAAAAGCAAGTTCACCGTACAAACATCAGCCGTCATCTGACGGAACTTCCTTCAACTTAGAATTGTTTTTTCCCTTTTCAATCTATTAGTAAAGAACAATTGATACGGATACAGACATGGATTGTTAGAGATAATATACATCTACTAAGAAACATGCAGTAAAATAAGGAAATACCGCATATAAATGACAGCTAGTCAGTCTTTCCTGGTTGAGCTCAATCATCGCAATCTTTAAATTATCTAGGATTATAATTTCATCTGATATATTTTTACTTTGTGTATCCGATCAACCCCTTTTATCAACAACATGTTATGCACATGCGGAGAGCCGATAAAATCTACGTTCTCTTCGTTAGTTACCTACCAACGACCTCCTGTTTCCTACATCGTCTGTAAGTTACTTCTTACTACCAAACATGATTTTTGAACCAAAGGTGTAAACAACGACTTTTCAAGCTGTATTGTCAGTCACATTCATATGGTGTAACATAAACCTAACACAGTCTCGAAACCGCGACCTCTCTATCAGCTCCCTCAGTATCCGGGTGTTTTGCCACGATCTCACCATCAGCATTCCGGCGCTTCACAATAACCTCTACATCAGTATCCTGGCGCTCTACAATAACCTCTACATCAGTATTCTTGCGCTCTACAATAACCTCTACATCAGTATCCTTGCGCTCTACAATAACCTCTACATCAGTATCCCGGCGCTCTACAATAACCTCTACATCAGTATCCGAGCGCTCCACAGACTGACTGTATCAAGCTGGAACTGTAGGTTGAGGAGGTATGTTTAGTGAATCTATCCACAGCAATAACTTGTCGGTGAATTATTTTCATAAAAATCAATGTATGCTGAATTACCATAACGCCGCAATAAATTTCTGACGCGTCAACAACCATGATAAAACTACATGACGATATCACGAAAGCCAAGCGATGTCTTTTCAAGTTAAGATCGTTAGAAAGAAATAGTAATTTTGAAAAGTGGTGATGGAATTTCAAGAATTGAAACTTAAGAATTTCTCGTTTCTTTGCTTAAATTACGAAAGGTTGGTTAACTTTGAATCTTGTTGTATGAAGACATCGCCAATATTTGGAACCTGGGTGTCAATCTTCCATGGGTGATATTTAATGTACAATTCATCTTTATTCAGAAAAGTACGTGGACATCAAGACTTCAAAAACATCATTGAAATATTCCAGAATGTCCTTCAAAACATAAATTGACGACAGAAAATGTCTTCATTTTCTTTAAATGACTACAATCAAAATGAGCACAAATTGAAATGTTGCACACTAAAATGGGATTGTATTTGATATTTCACATGATGTACGAACGTTGTGTGCTGAGAATTGATTTCTCTGGGATGGTAATGTAGTTGAAGATTTAAATGACAATACAATATGTATGATGCACGTTAGTTCCAGTAAATGGCATAATTTCGATATATAAAAAAATGTTTTTGGGACGATCATACTGAAGTTGAAAATCAAGTCATCGAACGGATGGAATGGATGATGTACATCAGAGTTGCTGTTCTCCGTGTCAATCATCAGGAAAATGTATGTACACTGAAGGAATATATAGTACTGTATACTTGAACACTGGCACATTCATTGGGGCTTTGGTACAGATAATTCTACTGTAGAACTTCCTCAAAATGTATTTAAAATACATGTTAAGTATTAGGGATGAGCGATATCACCGGTATATCGGCATATTGTGATTTTATCCAGGCACGATAAGTATCGGTATGAGCTCAGGCAATACCGGTTTTATTGTGTATGTTGTAAAACTTTTTTTTTCACATTATTTCAACCGGGCACTGGGTAGCTGAAGTTGACATATAGCCGACGATGACAAAACTTTTTTGCCCATTACCCAGTTGCAACTGTAAACAATCATGGAGGACTTTACCACGGTAAAAATACGGAAGATAGATATTGGATATTTTTATATTTTTTCTTTTCTGATCTGCCAGACTGCGATTAAAGTGTTTTTATAAATGCGTATGCTTTATTTTCAAGATAAAGAATCATTCTTTAATGCAGTTTTGCATAAGTTTAACAATAATAGCATCTTCACAATATATGGCAATGCGTATTGCATTATGCTCATGGCATATCGCGATACGAAACTTCTGGCAATACCCATCCATTTTACGTATATCTTGAAGGCTTATCACAAAAGTTATGAACAAAAATGTTTGCCTATTTTATTAATTAATGACATTGACAGCAAAATTAACGGAGGAAAATTGGAAAGAACATATTGAAAAAATACCACATCCCGAGGCTCTGGACTCCTATAAAAATATATGAACATACGCATAACTACCCCACAGACAACACTGAAGAACAATAATTGGAGAAATAAAAACAGTTAATAACATTACTTTGAACTTTATGTAGAAGGTTGATGATTGATAACATTTTACTTTTGTTTGCACGACGGATTGTTAAAAATATTCTCATTGCTTCAAATTCCGGAAGAATGTCAGACATGTATGTATATACGCCGAACCATCTGTAGTCAACTGTCGTAGTTTAGTTTGAAAATAAAATGTCACGCGTGAGTAATATTGCTATGTCATAAAATGATCATCAGTACGATATTTTGCATTATCATTTTTTGATATTATACTTAAAAAGTAGTAAACAATGTTTTTTGATAGCGTCATACACAGCTTGCAACTGTCGAGGAAAACACTAATTTACCATGGTAATCCAAACCCCGTAGTGAACAGCTGATTACAACAAGAAAGCTGCGTCATGTATATATCACTACATGACAACCTATGGTGCTCTTATGTACATGATAAACACGATTCTAGATTGATAATTAATACTAAAGTCCCGAGCCATGCAGTGCTTTTTGTAACATTTTATTGAACAACATATTCTGTAAGCTTAAACTGTTGTAGGAATATAGGTCTCCAAAAATTAAAAGTTACGGTCCTGTAATGATTGTATCGTGTGAGAGGGACACAGCTCTTCCGATTTATCTAAGGACACATTCGTAATTAATTAAGATTGTTTTAAGCATTCCCATATTGATTGAATATTAATGGCAACAGTTATAGTTAAAATATCCAATGTGAACCAACTTTTATAAGCAATAGCACCATATTTAAGTTCGTTAAACCAGGGATAATTTTGATTTAACTTCAACAGTTATTATTCTAATAGGAACTGACATTCTATATACCTTCATGAATTTACGACTAAATAAAAAAAACTGAGTGTAGAGTTTCCCATTTAAACGATTGGTTTTATATCTGATCATGGTGTTTTAATCTTGATCGATTGCCTCATTCCGTACGATGCTAATTGTATCCACTTATTATGTCTGTAGTTTTTTTCTATCTCAAAGACTTATTCCTAAATTGTCGTTATTTTCTTCAATAATGTCTGACACCCAGTCAAAATGAATCATTATTAGCGGTAAAAAAGAACTTCATGGCGTGTTATTTTTATCAATTTTGATTTTCTGTAAAACGGTTTTTCCAATTATTGAGACAACGTGTCCGTAATATCAATGCTTGTTTATGTGTACTGATACAATAATCATAATTATACCAGTTTCCAATAACGGATATCTCGCCGTAAATTAAACGTCGGAATATCGACTAAATGTTTTCATATTAGGTTATAATTACATGGTTATAACAACAATATTAAAAAAAACCAGTGAGGGTAACAATGTAAAAAGTGGCTGAGCAATCCAAATACTAGTAAAACAAGAAATACTGATCACACAGAAAATAATATAAATTATACAATTTAGAAAATAAACTCGCTATGACTTCGACTTTCTATTTTCTTACTATTATTTATCAGTATAACCATGATGATTCTTTATGCTTGTCTCTGTAAACGTGTAACACGATAAGATAGAGAGCAAACGCTGCCCAGAATATCTGATACCATTTTTTTAGAAATCATTTGGTTAGATGTGTTGTGTGTCTTGTAATAGAATAGATTAGAACATATACTGATAGAACTACTTATCCACGTAACATGTTTACAACACATGTCAGGCTGGAAAAAACATCATACGAAATGTATTTACATGTTTCTGACAGAACAACCAGCCAGATAAAACCAGTATTACATATATTATATATGATAATAATAATTTATATAACATATTGAACGGATGTTGTTCAAGACGATATTTTACATGTATAATACACTTATGAAATCAACACCGCTTAATACGCCACATCGTTTTATTCTTTGCGAGTTTTCATGAATCATCGTATACTAAACTTTACTGATGAATACCGCACGAGTTTTATTCTTCGCGAGTTTTCATGAATCATGGAATACCTTACTAATGAATACCGCACGGGTTTTATTCTTTGCGAGTTTTCATGAATCATCATATACTAAACTTTACTGATGAATACCGCACGAGTTTTATTCTTCGCGAGTTTTCATGAATCATGGAATACCTTACTAATGAATACTGCACGGGTTTTATTCTTTGCGAGTTTTCATGAATCATGGAATATTAAACTTTGCTAATGAATACTGCACGGGTTTTATTCTTTGCGAATTTTCATGAATCATGGAATACTAAGCTTTACTTATGAATATTGCACGGGTTTTATTCTTTGCGAGTTTTCATGAATCATGGAATACTAAGCTTTACTAATGAATACTGCACGGGTTTTATTCTTTGCGAGTTTTCATGAATCATCATATACTAAACTTTACTGATGAATACCGCACGGGTTTTATTCTTCGCGAGTTTTCATGAATCATGGAATATCTTAATAATGAATACTGCACGGGTTTTATTCTTTGCGAGTTTTCATGAATCATGGAATACTAAGCTTTACTAATGAATACTGCACGGGTTTTATTCTTTGCGAGTTTTCATGAATCATGGAATACTAAGCTTTACTAATGAATACTGCACGGGTTTTATTCTTTGCGAGTTTTCATGAATCATGGAATACTAAGCTTTACTAATGAATACTGTACGGGTTTTATTCTTTGCGAGTTTTCATGAATCATGGAATACTAAGCTTTACTAATGAATACTGCACGGGTTTTATTCTTTGCGAGTTTTCATGAATCATGGAATACCTTACTAATGAATACCGCACGAGTTTTCATCTCTGCGACTTTTTCATGAATCATGGAATATTAGACATTGCTGATGAATACCGAAAAGAACTGGGGTCTTTCTGTTCATTAATAATTGGATCTACTTTTATTTTATATGATTTCACATCTTGAACGTTTGATTGAACTATTAAGACATTTGTATTCAATGTCGAATATAGTAAACCAAAATTGTTTATAAGGATCCTGAAGTTGTCTGATTATGTAAGAAAATGATATCAGAAAGCTAAAACAGGTAGTTTACCAAATTACTGTATAAACATTGCAAACAAACATAACGCTGAAATTAAGACAAGGTTTTGCGTATCAAATCTATAAACAGAAGAATAAGAAACACGTCTCAGCGTCTGCTACAATGCTCATACCTCGATCTTCATGTAATGTTATGAATAATTAATCATCAATTCGTATGTGCGTTAGATTTTTGTATTATAAAATTTCTAAGAAATTTTGGGTGTTCGAACAACAAAGACGAACAAGAGAACAATAAAGGTGACATGTACGTACTCTAACAAGCAGTTCTCGTAGTAACAGACAAACATTTATACATGATGCACTACTTCTGAGGAGTAAAACTTGCATACTCAATGTTTAATTTAATTTTTAAACCAAAGCAATCTCAATCCCAAAGCAATTCATCTCCATTAAATACGCTACATCCATTTCATACTAAAAACATTCACCATTAGTCAATTGCTGCAGAAAGCGGAGAAACCCATTAACACTCATTCACAGACATCTCACGTGATATATATCCGATTTTTCGTTGATAATCGGCGTTACTCAAACAAATGGCGAAAAATGTAATATCATTGACTAGCTAGATCAGGCTAGTCTCATACGAATGCTGTGTACATTGAATTTTCGTGATGTCCGACCTCTCTTTCAATTTTGTCCCTCCCCTATTTGCATTTGAAGGATGAACAACATGGGGGGAAGACCTCCATACATATATTAAACTGTTATATTTGAACACTGGTAAGGTGTTTTTATTGAAATATTATTTATGAACATTAGCGGCGACAGCTGATAGCAAAGTGTGCATGAAAATTTGTTGTAAACAGTGTGAAACACAACACTGACGAATTGATTCCTTAAATTCATTGAGCGAATTATCGGTGAATATCAATATTTAGGCCCCCATTCATTGTTATAATTTTACAGTTGTCCTCTCACATTTTCAAGGGATCAATATGGGGGCTCCCTTAGTTGGTGTGCTTGATGTCGTCCCTTTAATGTGTCGTTATTTTCTCTGACGTAATCACAATACAAACCATTCATATATCTTAAATAACATTTGACGTCTTTCTCTGGTGTATTCACAATACGAACCATTCATATATCTTAAATAACATTTGACGTCTTTCTCTGATGTATTCACAATACGAACCATTCATATATCTTAAATAACATTTGACGTCTTTCTCTGATGTAATCACAATACAAACCATTCATATATTTTAAGAAACATTTGACGTCTTTCTCTGATGTAATCACAATACAAACCATTCATATATCTTAAATAACATTTAACGTCTTTCTCTGATGTAATCACAATACAAACCATTCATATATCTTAAGAAACATTTAACGTCTTTCTCTGATGTATTCACAATACGAACCATTCATATATCTTAAATAACATTTGACGTCTTTCTCTGATGTATTCACAATACGAACCATTCATATATCTTAAATAACATTTGACGTCTTTCTCTGATGTATTCACAATACAAACCATTCTTATATCTTAAATAACATTTGACGTCTCGGCGAATCCTTACGTGTATGGAATTAGACACAGCATTCAATGATTTACATTTATTACAAGACAAATACAATAAATACAAACTTGACATATACAGATGAGCTAAGAGGGCCACGCAGAGGTTTTACAATTTATGTAAGATTTAATGTATAATTATATAACAGATGGAAAGTTCTTTAACTTCAAGATGTTTTTTAGAAATGACAAATTGTATCTATATAGAACCATTAGTATGATAATGAATCATACTTGGTTATTTAACCTGGAGTTGAGTTGAATCCGTTCATTTTGCTGAATAAGTAGAGAGCAGTATTGTGTGTACGCGAAAGTAGCGAGTATAAAACCCGGGCGGGACACGAGCTCCTCAGGTAAAAATCGACTGACGCATTTAAATCATGTGATCTTTTTGTCTGTATTGTGATGTAAATTAATTATTCACACTCCTTAGAACTTAGATGATAACAATACTTTCAAGTAAATCATTTCCCAGCAAATCCGGTATATTTTCTAAAAAATAAATAACAACTGTTCTCGGTATTAATTGATATTAATGGTTGAAAAACGTAACGATAACGATTCAGTATATGCTATGTACGTATTGAACCATTAGAATGCAGTGCGTACTTCATGAATATATTAAGAGCACATTCAATTTATTACTAAACCTCGCTAAAGTTTACGATTGTACGTATATGTGACTTATATCATAAAAGTTCGAGAGCGGATGGAATTCCGTTCCATTGTTTTCACTATAGTAATTAACTGTTCAGCATCTTAGCACGTTGCCTTTAGACAGACGGATGTTAATTATATCAATTTTCCAGCACGTCCGTTACCTGCCACAGTAACCACAATCCAATATTGGTATATCTGGTGGTTGAGCGGAATAAAGACGCGGCACGAAGACTTATAACTCACGGACACAAAAACACACTACCAGAAAATAACTTGAAATTAACCAATAACGTTATATACCGTATCGAATAAAAAAACTAATGAAAACGGTTTTAAACTTTTGTTGTGATATTTCACTGTTTTATTTGTAGTATTGTGTATGGATAATACAGAATAGCGTGTATTAGTTCTGATGGATTTTATTCGTACATTCCTTGATGTTTTTATTTGACTGGACTTTATTGTTAATATTTTCCAGGTGAGTTTAAATACAAATTAAATTTTATATTATATAATTATTATAATTAGAAATATATTGCACCACTGACGGATTCTGAAAATGCACATGCATTTATTATATTCAGATGAACCAAACATTTTTAAGAGGGTGGCAAATTTTTATATTCTATCATTTTACAATTACTTAGGAACATTATTTTATCATCATCATCATCATCATCATCATCATCAAAACGCATGAAAACTAAAAATATCTATTCTGCATCACTAGGAACATTCTATCTGGTTAAAGTTACGGTATTGACATTTATATAAATATTCATAAACATTTAGTACGTGTACACAAATAATTATATATGAAATTACATTCATTGGTAATTTCCTTCAAATTCGAACAGAAAGAAGCGACCATTTGTTATCATATAATGATCGACAGAAATGTTCATGTTATTAATTATAATTAAATGATAATTATAAATGTAATTATTATTTAAGTACCGTATACAGGTTCTGTGGTTTCAGTTTTTTTAGAGGGAAACACCTTGGTAGAACCACCGTCTTTCCATAAGCTAGCTTGACAGCTTCCTCATACATGAAATTTTATGTTCCTGGGTAGGATTCACAGCGAGAAAGGGCTCGTGATTACTAGACAGAGACCATAGCCGCTCAACTACGGAGGCCCCTTTAATAAAAGGTTGAACATACCGGTGACATTTTTACCGTTACAAGCTCATCAAAAGACATGTTAATTATCAAATTTGAATGTTAGTTTTTGCAAGAATTTTTGTTCATACATAAATCTGAGATTTTGTCTTAACACTGCAGAATTATTACGTTTTTTACGTGTAAATTTTCTTACAAGTATCAAATTAATGCATATTTTCTCTTGAACGCGTGTTATTTTTCATGTGGTTTCTCTGTATGATTCAGTGATTCGTAATGTTCCAAGGAATGATTTATTTCAAACACTACTAATCTGCAAGCAAATATGATTTATTTGCTAAGATAGTCGTAACTTTCACTCATTCAAATCTTAATAGACATACGATTTAATATCACTAATTTAACTTCGGCTGATAATAATATCAGTGCAAGCTGTTTTATCAGAATGTTATAAATGCGGTTGTTATCACTGGCCTGTCATGTTGTAACCATAAATAGTATTCAGTATTATAACAGAAAGCTGTCTAGAGAATTAGTTTCTGAACGCAAATTTTTTTGTAATTTCATATCCACGCAAAGTTACTTTCTAGATCTTAGAAAAGATGTGTTGAATTATACAAAATCAATCCCGTACTTCCGTAAACAATTTGAATAGAAGGGACCAGTTGCACGCAGATGTATCGCTGGTAAAAATAAACTTCTTCATTCAATCATAATAAACGTAACTGCACGATATGCATTTAATGATACTGAAAGCGCTAGTTCTGTCTTCATTTATCAGAATCCCAAAAAGCAGGGTATTCATTTTGAAGCGATAACACCACGTCTGTAGAGATATACGTAATAAATAAGAAGTAATTCCCGGAATTGATCCGACAACAAAACCACTCTGTATTTATTGCTTTTACCGCGATTCGTATGTTATCTCAACAACTCTTTTTATTATACATTTCTGTAAGTGAGACTTGGAAAGGAAAATATATTTTATGAGTGCTTTTCTAGTGTATCACTCGTTATAATCATTACTCATTGTTGTAAAAGTCTCTACTTTGGTAAATTTGTAAGCTATTCTGGGTAAACGTATCTATTTGTCATTTGACTCTGATTTCTGTAAACTTTGTTTATTTTTACATTCACCCAAAACAAACTAGAAATGGTTATTCATTCTTAAATAATTCCTACGGATATCAAATGTTAGTTTTAAGTTTGACGTGCCACATAACTTTAAGTCCATAAATCCAGATTTTGTGATAAACGTCCATATTTGATTGTTCCGGGACACAACGGAAACATTTCCAAAAGTTGTGATGTTTTATTTACTGACTTGCTACTAATTTGATTCGTTTACATAGTAAATTGTAATTTATTTAAATTGTTAACGGAAGCAATCTTCTACTTCACCGTTGGATCGATTTTCACTTTTATAAATTTATTTCATTCAAATATTGATGATGGTTCTTCAAACTCTCTCTCTTGGTAAAATACGTCTTCATTCTACGACACAATTATTCTTCACAAAATGTCTACCATTGATTGGTGATAAGGTGACATTAGCATTTATATAGAAATTAGTGTTAGATTGTCTGTCTGGAATAATGTTTTGTTGACTATTTACCAATTTAATGCTGGCACAACATACGTCTCCTCTTCACTTCAATCATTTCCAAATTATTGTTGCTTGCCGAGCAAATTTTTTACACACGTTATCTTGATATTTGCTTTTGAAAGTGGTTTGAACGAAGTAGGAATGACATTATTGACTAGACGTCCGAGTTCACAGCCCTGCAAATAGTTCTACCAGTTTATCTGACAAGAAATTCGATGCATATGTACACACTCACTGTACAATAAATAACGGAAAATGTAACCAGAATTACCGAGCAGATATTACCATAGGAAAGTTAAATGAAATCCATTTTGACTTGTGTACTCAAATTTTGTAAGTAAACGTGTCAAAATGATTAGTATATTAACAGATAAAATTTTCCATGCTGCAGTTCATAATGATGTTAATTAAGATGTCTTATGGAATATTTTTTGATAGGCGGAGTTCAATACCGTTATCCACTGTACAATTCTGTTTATGTGCCTTGGTAAGTTAATGATTCTTGTTTATCTACAATATAATATAATAATTATAACTGTACTAAAATGAAATTTAATATATATATAGTATAACGCACGATATTGTAATAAATCTAAGTGGTTAAATAAGTTTGTGGCAATTTTGTTAGTTGTTTGAACATTTTTGAGATTTAATATAATGAGGTTAAACGGTGACTAGACTGGTGTTACAGGAGAACAATTAAACGCGTCTATGTTCCAACAACCGACTTAAAAGCAGGAACTTCCTCTCTGATTTATTCGTCATTTTAATCATGGTTTCTGGGTAGATGCAAAATGTTTCTTTTCTGAACTAAATAAAACAATCATATTGTGTATATCACCGCGGTTGTATATGTATGAATACATCGAAGAAATACAAATCAACTTTTTTTCTATCTAATTATGTCTATATCTCCTTATTGGCAAAACACAATAAGCTGTCATACCATTGAATCATTTCTCACTTTGTGATAAGGAGTTGAGTGAGTATATCAAGGACAGCTTAAGTGATAAATGACATTACTTGTAAGAGAACTAGTTAGTACGGGTTGAGAACCCAAGGTCACAGATTAAGTCCACTGGGCGCCTGTAAAGTCCAAAGTATACATACTGATAAATTCATAACAATAAAATCATTACAATACAATTATAGTATTTCCTGATGGTATCAGCGGAATATCGATTCTACAAATAAAAGATATTGCATAAAAAGCAAGTTAATCCCTCTTTGATTAAAATCGCTCATTCCAGATAAAACGCGACATACGCTGAATTAATAAGCGAAATTTCATCTCAGTAATAAGTTAACTTATTGTTGTCATATAAACGTAGGAATAATGTAGTGATATAATTATAGAAGTGTTATATACGACGTTGTAGGTACATGTAGATTAATTACTAATTTGTGGATGAATATTTATGCACATCAATATGAACGAAAACTGTTTGCTTAGACATATTTACAAATTAGTTAATATATTTTATAATAATGTTCACCAGTACACTCATTATGCGATAAGCCTAATTACGTAAGTATCACATGACTTCCAAACAGACTAAAATCACCAGCTAAGATCCTTGATAAGTTCATTCACAATAATATCTGTGTGATGCTTTGTTAAAGTACATATTGTCTTAAATAAATCAAAAGTTCATCGTAAGATAGAAATGACCAGACTTAGAGGAAAATTGCCTCTCCCACAAAACACCAGGCACGCTCAGAACACCAATATTCGCTAACAAAATGAGACACAAAAATTTGAAAAGGAGCCTATGATAGATAATAAAAGTGATGATGTGGGTTTGAAATATTTAAAAATTAATGGAAGCCGTTATGTATAACATTTATATCAGCAGGCCACAAAGGCAACACCTATGTACGTTTATTTAGCCCGGCTGAGATCTCAGCTACTAATTAATTAACGTAATAGATGGATACGTTTATTTTCAAATCCATTAGGCCAATTAGTCCATGAGGACCACATATTTACAACATGTATTCAACATATATACAACAAGTATACATACATACATAAATTATGTAAATATGCATACATACATATTTATACATACATAACGCACAAAATATAAAATTATTAATACAATCCTATTAATAACGATAAGATTTGGGAGAAGAAGTTGGAAGAATAAATAAGTTACATAAAATTTACAACCAGAGGGCGGGTAGACTTAGATATGACCACTTTGCCTCTTTTATATGTTTTGCATCCGTCTATTTCAATCCTACAGGGTGAAAACTTGTAGTTTCTAAATAATTGTAAGTTTTATGCATGCATTTGCGCTTCTGTAGCATCGTTATGTTACATAAAAACATGTTTGTCAGGACAACAAATCGTTACATCTTCTGACAATATTCTAACTTAACAAATAAATAAAATCGCAATTAATGTTCTTGCTATGTTTTTGTCACTCTGTTCTCATTTATCATTCTATCCGTATTTTTGGATGCAAGCGAGTATTTCAGGGTTTTCAGTGATCGGACAAAAGTAGATTCAAGAAGAATAATATTTCTGTCCGATTTGTCATAGAGTTAATTAATAATATGTCTGCTCTCAGATGAACAGTTCATGCTTGTCATTAAAGAAACACTTTCGTTCTCTGAGACACATGTTTTATTACACAGCGCCACGCCACGACACCAAACACACACACACCACGCTTCAAGTCGTATCGTACCCTTTGGTGTTGTGCTCGATATACGATGATCCGTGAGGAAAATAATGCTCCTAGCTAGATTCTAACTTTCGATGTTAGTATAAACCAATCAATCCAGAATTCCAGGAATCTTCAGTTGTATAACCGCATTAAAAATCGTTTTACCACATTCAATCGGTATTCTTTGAAATTATACAACACCAAGGGAAAAAAACAACGAAAGAATGTGTGAGTTTGGTATTTATTCTCAAAGTGTTCATAAAAAGAAGAATGTGTTTGTAAGGTTCAACATGTATAGTATGATTTTAATCTAAATTATTATTGTAAACTCATGATTTTGATAAAAACGCAATTAAATTGGATATATGTATATCCATTTTCAAAATTCAAAAGTATCTCTTTTCAGAATCTTGAAAAAGTATTCTAGTGGTATATGTTTATGTAATTATTTTTCTTATGCGTTATTTATTATTTAAGGATATCCGCCTTTGGTGTTGGTATTATACAATCAGAATCACCAGATATATTTTTTCTTAATGAGATAAAAAATTTGAAATTGACTTACCAGAAGAATTGAATTTATTTTCGCTTAACATTCGCCACCAGCTTTTTATAGCAATTATATGAAGTTCCAGTCATGAACGGAGTTCAAGTAAATTACTTGGTGTAATTGTTTTGTGTTTAAATATTTATACTAGTATACGATTGCAATGAGAATAATATCTTAATATAACTGTACATATATCAATGATATCTACGAGCACGTGATCACGTTCTATGCCTATGTTATTTCACTGAACCATTTGGTACGTTCAGCGATGTTGTTTACGTACAAAATAACTAACGTCCCATCATGTACAGTATCTTTCTGCTTAGTCTCATACGATTAATAAAAAATATTTATCGCATATTTGATTGCATTGAAATATATGTAAAATTGTTTTTTTTCTGTTATTTTCCTGTGAATCATACACTTGTTATCACAGAGAGAATAAATAGATCAGTTTTATTCTGAAAGTAGAATTAATTAAAATTGCAGACAAATCTATTTATCATGCATTGAGAATGACGTAGAAAAGAAGTAATTATAGATATCAGAGAAAATTCTATACAAACATTTAACACACCTGTCGTGTGGGATCTTGCAAATATGAATATGTTAGTCAAAGAATGATGACGTTTAAAACCATGTGTATGCCTACGATGACACATAATTCCAGTGGATAGTGCGCTGGACTTGTAACCCGGAGATTCGGGTTCGAATCGCTGTCGCAGCAGGCCATACTCTTCTATGAAAATTTGACAAAAATGTCCATTTTCCTCCATATGAAGAGAGGTTGCCAGCTCCTTGTGGAAGGGTAAGTTAGTACTGGTTAGTATACAGCCCAGGAAAACTGATAAGGTGAACCGGTCGGCGTATATAACTGAAAAAAATGTTGAAAAACGGCGTTAAACCCCAGTGACAATAAGTCACATAAAAAACAAAAAAAAAAAACATAATTCTGTAACAATAGTTCCGACAAATCGGAAGTATTCTTCAGTTTACGAATACTCACATTTGTTGGATAAAAACTATCAACGTTCCGATTCAACTCTTGCAATTGTAGAATCTTAAGACCGCAACCAAATAAAAAATTCAGTATGACCAACGCTCTTTCAAACAACATTCTACGTCTTGTATGATCTACGGCTATACTTAATTCATAAATATGTAATAAACACTAACAGTTAAGTCGTGGTCTGTAAACAAAACTTCAAGGCACGGCTTGATTTGCATCGCTTAGTTGTTGAGTGCAATTCCATATAACTAAGAATGTACACAATTACAACAAACACGTTCTTTAATCAAAATCCCAGATGCTTGTAAATACGACATTTTAATCTGTATACAATAATTCAGTGTACGGATCATATGTCTCAGGTTACGATATCTTATCTGTTATCAAGTGGCATCCTGTTTTGAACTTGCAAAAGAATAACACGCAATACCATTGGATTACTGAACACCTTCACAAGAAAAAATTGAATTGTTCGTGATTCGTCGAGAGCCCTGGGTGACATAGACGTGTTCAGTTTTCCGCGAAATAATTTGTCTAATCAATCTATTTAGATTTGACGCAACTCCTAAAGAGTACAAGGTCTTCAAATATTTTATGTGAACTATTGTTGCGCAAAAATGCGCAGGACTCAACATCTAATTTAGACTACCACGTTCAATCCAAATTGATTTAATTGTGAACTACAATAGAACCTCGATTATCCGAAATCGACGGGACCGAAAAATTATTTCGGATAATCCGGGGTAAAGGAAATCTAGACTGTTTGATATGAAAATAAAGGGAGAACACTTCAAAATAATGTGAATAGTGGACTAAGCGTAAGAAAACCGAAGCACATTTTTTACGAAGCATTTATCAAAAAATTTATTATTCATCATTTCATGAAATACGATGTATACACATATAAGAATATTGTAAGCATACGTTTTTCAATAGAAACAAAAGCTGAAACAAAGTCAAAGTCCGAAACAAAATTCCATTGTATAGTCACAAACATGAACTAGCATCACTAATATCGTTGTCGTCTTCATCATATAACAGTGATGGGAGATCCTGTACATTGTTTGTTTTCAGCATTTCGTGACAATTTGAAAAACTCCGAAAAATAAAGTGATCACTTTTAATGTTAATTGCATATTAAAGTAAAATTATGATATCACTATAGCAATTTATTAATAAAGTCAAAATTGGATGTGAATCATTTAACCGAATTCGCATTATATTAGGATTATTATGTTCCCGAAATTGCAATCAATAAACCAAACAAACAATACGTTGATCAGTGGTGTTTGATAAATTGTTGTTCGCACCTTCCGACACGTTAAAGAAATCCTTCAATAGACAAGACTGGTCGATCGGAGTTAATTGTCTATTTCGGATTACAGGTGTGAAAATACGCATTTAAATGATTTTGGGGACCTGATTATCACTTCGGATAATCCATGGTATTCGGATTAGACGTTTCGGATAATCGGGGTTATTTTACAATGAAATATATAGGGGGAAAATCGGGACTGAAATTTCTTTTCGGATTACACCAGGTTTTCGGATAATCCATTGTCGGAAAATCTGGGTTTTTGCTGCATATCATTATCGTCTTTAAATATATACAGAATCGAGTCTTCGTGTTTTAAATATTTATTTCGGATTATATCTCTGGCACAAAGCATTAACAAAAAAAAGTCGCTTAGAAAGAATTTTAAATGAAGTATTAAAAAGATTGCAGTACCCATTTTCTTCGATTTTTTTCAACGATAGATTCATGTGAAGTGTCAGCTTTCTCGGTTAATTGTTGAATGTATTGCAGTGTATTTACTGACCACATTTTGTACTGATTAGATCAGCGGAAACGTTGGGATATTAGTAAGTACAACATTATTTTCTTGTCTTGAAATGCCTTCATCTAACACTTGAAATTATCGCATCTTATTGTTATGAAATTTACCGCATGAATAAGAATTAGACAAATTTCAATGAATAATTCTATTGACACCTGTGAACGGCTTACAGCCCTACTACGTTATCTGGAGTAGTAGAGCCATAATGTCGCTCCAATATAGAGTCATGGGTTCTGTGTATAAGATCAGAAAGTCTTAACATCCATGTCGATTTTTGCGGTAGAACAAAAATGTAGTTGTCTGAATAACAAAAATTGGTGATCAAACCGGTTGAGAATGGTTCGTCATTGTTTTCTATTTCCTATCTGTTTTTGTGTGTGTATAGGTTTAATAGAGAATCTTATTTCGCACTTAGTAGCTTGTTATGAACCGCAATTTAATTTCAGTACATTACTACATTCTCCTGTTTATAGGAATCTCTAAATTAAAGCTAATGTTTGTATGTACGGCTAACGCAAAAGTCTAGTATTCGTTATTAGATCAGATTTGTTCCGTTTATGTCTTCATGAAGACAGCCTGTGAATTCTAAAGGTCCTAATTAATGTCGTTATTGTTAAATATATATCGAACTGAAGTATAGTTCTACACCATTACCGAACTTATGTTTCAATTCCGAACATTCATATTGTCATTATTGTTCTAACATTTCGAAATTTGTCTTTCTTATTGCAGAGAAAGGATCACGTCTGATGCAATTATAACATTATCCACAACCAAGTAAATCAGCACGTATCTGATCACTGGCCATAGCTGGTCTACGAAACATTAACACAGATGCATATTTAATTATTAAAATTATATTGCTTTGAGTTAAACTTTGAAACGTTTTTTTTTATTGAATAACAATATCTTGGTTTCAACACGAAACATGAAAATAAACATTTCCCCGAACCCAGTTGGTAGAATTTCTTATCAATGTACCCTAATTGGAATTTATTCTTTCCATGAATACACAGCACACATTTCGCATAGAGGAGATGATTATCCTAATGCTGTTGTTATAATGAAGTTCTTTCTAGCCAATCCTCCACACATGTGTGTCGATAGACATCCGTTTAACAGGCGCGTCATTAAATGCGGACCAATTGTTATGGAAATTATAAAGCTATTATTTCAGTTAGTGCGTCAAGATAGAAATTTAACTGATTACTTCAAAAGAATTTTTAAACAGCTCTGACTACGTTTTTTCAGTATAACAGAAATATTTTACCATCATAATTAATCTTTTCTGTCCTGATCTATGCTTTGCTGTTTCTATATTTATAGAATATTAATAAAATTGGACGTTACTTTGACATTCATTGTGCAATTTATGATCAGTGAGGTATTGATTGGAAAATTGTTATGTGAAATACAGAAGATTGCGGACCGATTATAACACACCGAGACGTGTCATTTTAATGGTCTAATTAAATTTATAGATTCGTACAAAATGCTCTTAATTATTTTCTTTGTATTAGGATAGTAAATGTTGTGTATGTGCATCAAGTGATTCAGCGAAGGCGGCAAGGCTAACGAGTCCTTTTTATGTATTCTACTGTCAACCGATAACTTTTAAATCGAAATAGTTAACCTGGGGTATTACATTGGAAGCCTACATACGAAGTTACATATACATCATTGGATGTTTATTTGTTGATGACAAATACATGGTTGTTTTCAAACACCTTATTGTTACACCCCTAATTACTACTAATCCGGCGCATAAAATTGTAATGTTATAATACAAAGATAAATAACTTCTAAAATACTGGTGTTTTGGGGGCTAACAGTTTCGTTATTTTTCACTTTTTTCGATACAATTGATAGCAATTTTACGTGTTGAACACCCAGGGATGTTCGTTAAAAACCTTCAATGTTTAGCGTGAATTTTTGCTTTTAGCAGATATTTTTAAGCAAAAAGCTCAATGTTCAAGCGATTACAGAAACAATTTAAACAGAACATACTTAAATGGTACTGAACTTAGAATAGACCATTTACTAATTTCTACTCGAGGTATTTAATGCTACAAGATTACATGTAATTGCAGAAAAATAGTTGGAAATATTTTTTTTGTTTTACCTCAGACAAGTGAAATTCATGGAAACTCTGTACTTAACAACACATGGTGTTACTAAATCGGATTAAATTATCGACCTGCCATATGCGACTAAGTCTCCTTGTGCCAAACAATGTCGAGATACCAAAGGTCCTGGACACACGTTCGGGGAGGTATTGTGTTTCACTTGAAATGCCGCTTGTGTGGGATATACGTCCGTAGTTGCCACTAATTAGGAGTTTTTACATAAAAATACACACTGACATTAAAGGTCTGTTCAACTCTGTATCAATTTGATTGACGGTATGGCATTCTGAGTAATTTGCCACCCGCATCTGATTCAGATCAAGTGGGCAATCAGGCAGTCATTTATTAACCTTTGGAGCAGCACGTCAGCACTGACGCAATGAACTATCTGGAATACAAGTGATGAACTGTGTTAAACACATTTAAAAAAATCTGCTACATACAACTGTTCCTCTCTATCGGGTCGTAGAATAGATTTAGAAAAGCATCGCTGATTTAGCACAACTCTTGTATTTATAAATGATTTCGTACTTAAAGGTCAATTTTATATCTAATTAGTGTGGAACTAGGAGTATATCGGTAAAGACGGTTGTAACAAAAATATATTTTATATAAACAAATGGACCAGTTGTATTCTGTTATTTCCCGATGAGAATGTTCAAACTGATATTAAATAAGACAAAATTGGAAGTAACTATTTTATTAATACCAGTTTGCAACCATGACAAATATAAAGTGCCCATTTTCCGATTTTCACAAATACATGTATTACAAAACTGCTATTGACTTACCGGAGTCGCGTTTTTATAATTTTACGAGAAAATGTAAAAACAGCGTTCGAAATTTATTATTCAGTCAATTATAACGACAGCGAAATAATGTACCAACTGCTTTTTAGCTGTCAAATCACAATGTTGTGGAGGCCTACAGTCAGATCATGTCTAAACATTCATGTGGGACTATATCAATAAGTACTTGTTAATTAATGACTGGTAAAGAATTGAGTTCACTTGTATGGATGATGAGTAGTTTCACACACCAAGCGGTACAATAATTCATTTTTTAATCAATGTAGGTACAAAGGAAGGCGTCGTGCAATTAACAATTCCCTAATTACACATACTGAGAGAAATTATTCACAGTATAATGTGACAGTGTGGAATGTTTACTTAGTTGTGACGTTCATGTCAAACAAATCAATGTGTTGATTATTATCTCCAGGCAAGTCGGTGTATTCTTGTCCCGGTTTGTTTTCTGTAAAATGGTAACGGGATTTCATCGCACTTTTTAAATAAACTGAAGAGATATGGTTGAGCGAAGGAATAAATAACGGATTCTTACAAAAGGAATGATACTACAATATTCCCGATGGTTCCCTTTTTGATTGTTTAGAATTCAAAAGAAACAAAAACCTTCATGCGGCAATACATGTCAGAAGTTGAAATCTTATTTCTTAGTGATTTTGGACAATTCCTGTAAAAACAAATACATATTTATACGATATTTATATACCAGAACAAGAAATGTGTTGAAAAGTATGTTGTAAATAGTGGATTTATACCCGTCTAATTACTTTTGTGAAGTGCCATATATTTATGGAAATTCTGTAAATATGGAGGCCGCTTCAGAGATTGGCACCAATGTGACTAAAGGGGGAAAATTTGTATACGTATAAATTCTAAGCAGAAAGTAAAGTCATAAACATTTATTAGAATATTATTGATGTATCTGAAACTTAACTAAGATAACACGTGTTTAGCAAAAGGTGATTAAATTAACCATAATGGTTCTGGAGAAAATTATGAACAAGCAGAGAAATGGCCGGCAGAAATTTATAATGTTAAATTTATGATTCTCATCAAAATGCATTCTTAAAATTATCCGAACTGTTCTATACGTAATAACATAATTATCTTCTACTAAAAAATTAAAGCATTCCATGTGATAACAATGAAGCAATATTGAAATTAACAAACACTGTTTAAATAGTATTTGTTTACTCAAATAAATTGATTTAATGTTGATGCATACAAATGGTGTGTTCCATACACTGGCCAATTGAGAATGCGAAGTGATTATATATACAATTTACTGGACATTGCTGCTGAAACAATCAACTATTAATATTGTTAGGAAAATATGAACGGTTATGAAGCATTAGCTCCGTAAAAATTACACGCATTTACTTAAAACTATGGCCATCGTATCGGGTTCGGTAGTTCCATACAGAACTTGTGTACATTAGTTAATAGTAATACACTCCTGTAACTCGCGAAAATGATTTCCCTTGACGATACACTTCTTAATTTTTATCACGTATCAAACCAAGACGTTAAATGTTATAATTAAGTCCTTGCCATTCTAACCTTCAAATAAGACGCAATGCCTTTACATTTATATATTAATTATAAATGGTTGAGTTTTAAACAAGGCAAGGTTTTCATACAGTAGTTCACACTGCCATTTGATAATTTATATATTGATTCGTTGTGTATCATGTTTAAGACAATACTTCAGGCTATATTTATTTGATATTGGATACCTGATAATTATTGAACATTCTTCTCTGTTTGTTTTATGTGCAGTCATCAAATGAACCACTCCCTATAATACACTTTTAATTACACTTACTGACTTATAATAAACATTATAAAATGACGTTATGAATGTGGTATGTTATTATCACGATATGACAAACGCATCTCTTTTCGTTGTCAATCACAGGCAATTAGGCTTCAATATCATGGTGTGGCGGAAGACAAGCGATGTATTAATATACGTGTATTACTAAAAAAATGACTTCATGATATTACAGGTAATCCTTAACAGGCAGTGGTGTTGTTTGGTTCAGTCATAAAGTACACGTATATCAGAACGAGCATCACATTTCACAATATTAGCCATTCATTAATGACCAAACTCATTGCAAACAATGCATCGTCATAGTAATTAACAAACGCAGCTACAATAGAATCTGAATAGTTTGTCTGATTTTTTGTGAATGTCAAATGATAAAGTATGTCATAAATTGTTAAGTGTTACGGATTGTGATGTTATAATTACGATATCCCCATCTGCTATGCATTCATTCTTGATGTGTACGCACTACGGTGTATTCATGACTGACAATAGGTTTCAACAACAAGTTACAGTTGTAATGTTGAATTACTTTGTTTATTGTTTGTTGTAGTGTTTTGTACTGTAGGGAACTGTCGATAAGGTAAATAATAGTGTGTTCATACAACACTCGTGTTCGCAAGTACAACAGTTAAATGTCAGACGGCCAATATTTATGCTGTACAGTTTTCTGTTTGCAGGTCGTTTCGCTGCCGCTAGAAGTTTCATTTAAAATTCATTGCAATATTTTCCACATAATCTATTGTTTTCATTCTACCCTTAAAGTCTTTATTGGGTTCTTCTTTTGTATCTGTTTCAAATACACCATCCTTTTTAATTGCATTCGCCGTGTTTGTATCTACATCAATCCGTGCTTCAAATTGATCTCTTTAATTATTTAAACCTACATACAATTTGTATTATCTTCTGTCATTACTACAATAAGAATTTCACTCTCATCAATGAGGATCATATTCTGGACATAATGGTTTACGTTTAAATACATTTATTTGTTATAAAGACTCACTTTTTATGATCTCACTTTCCACAAGTGAACAATTTCTCACGTTGAACTACTTAATTAGACATTAATTATACAAAGTATACCGTCTTCCCAAACAGGCATTCATTTCGAAACACTAAAACTGACGTCACAACCGACGTAAAGAGTATGACGTCATTTTATGCCATACAACAGCAAAATTAATTGATTTTTGTCCCATTTCTGTGTTAATAATACCCAACTTGTAAAAATCATGGTCTGTTATTGAGATGTTAGCTTACCAAATTCTTGTGACCATTTTAATTCAACTACTTAAGGACGATTTCGGTAGTTCGTAACGCGCAACATTTCTGCACATTAGGGAGACAATACAGCTCTTCACGGAAGAAACACTTGCATAGTTTTCGGACAACTAACGTATACGCAACCTATAATGTGTGTTCTATTTTTTAATAGTGACTAATTCATGTGAAACACTACATGTACAGTTCAAAATTGAATTACTTCATATGACTGTAATGGAGGTTCATCATTTATTGCAAATATTTGTTGATGATGTAGCTGATATTAGGACTCTGAGCTAACATTACCTCAAAGACTCAAGTGTTCTTTTAAAGTGAAATATGCGGTACGAAATTGTTCTAAGATATATATCAAAACCAAAATGTTTTATTGGATGATAATCAGAAAACTACACTTTATTAACTTCATACACACATTAAAAACTTAACTGTAATTGGCAAATATTTGTTGACGATGCAACAGAATTTAGAAGTTGGAGGTAAAATTAGCTCAGTAACCCCATGTTTTTATCTCTGAAATGTGTTTATTAGACATTGTTCCACGATATATATATAAATTAGAAAGGAAAGTTTTATTGGAAAATAGGCAAAATCTTTATTAACTTGATATGCATATTTTTGATATTAATCATATTTGTCGACTATTTTTGACAATATAACTGAATTTCAGAGTTGAGACTGAAATTAGCTCGGTAACCTCATGTTTTTATTACTGAAATATGTTTATTAGACATTGTTCTAAGATATATATCAAAATTAGAAAGTTTTGTTGGAAGAATATTGGAAAAGGGGGAATAAAAGATGAAAAAATAATATTGTTTTTTGTCGAAATTGCAACCCATTTTTTCATGCATGCAGTTGAAAATAAAGACATAGTATGACAGAATTAACTCAGTTTTGGTATACATTGTGTTAAAATAACACAACATATGCCAAATGAATACTTACATGTAAAAACAGAATGTTTGAGCATGATTTTATCATGATATAACAGTAATAGTATGTGTTTAGCGATAAGCTCTTTGTACACAGCAAATCTTAAAAAACAGCTGCACACCTACACAAAGTATGAGCTGTTATCTCGAAAACGAGTTCGGTGACCCCTGTTTTTCTTTCCATTTTTTGATTTGTTATACTTTTTTCTATAAAATATGAAAAAATGATCACTTTTCCTTGAATAAAACAAAATGCAGAAATCGTCCTTAATCACTTCTCGAGTCATTTTGAAGTTTCTTGACGAGAACATGATACAATGATTTGTTAAGACTTGGTGTTCGTTGTTGAAGGATACATTTTGACTAATTGCAGTTCTAGCCAGTAGAAAACGTAACGTGCCGTAACGGATGGAAGACAAGTTGAGACTTTAATATCGCAAAGATTGCACGTTAATTTGTGAGAGTGGTTACTTGAAATCTTCTACATCAGACGGATATGCTACTTTATATAATGACTAGATTACGTGTCTGACCGTTTTGCTTTGAAATAGAGATACTTTAAGATGTCAGTGCATTGAACTCAATTTAAGTAAACTATGTCAACTTGAAATGTTTTTCTTTTTCCCTTTTTAAAGCTCAAATTAGTTCATCAACTCTCAACAAAGTGGTAAACTCATCAATACATTCCTTTTCCTTTACCTGTCTGCAAATTACAGTTTTGTAAAATCATATCTAATTGTTAGATTGTCGATGAAATAAAATAAAGACAAAGTTGAACTGATTCATCGACCACGTGTCCACATAAAATTTTGTTAAACAACCTAATCTTTAATACCATACTCACATATGCACGTACACTAAGATAGTCCGGATACTATATATGGAGTTGTAATTTTAAATAACGTGGTTAACAATACCGCTTGTAATACTTTAATATTTTCTCACTTTTGACAATTTCTTCGACTATTGTCTGCATGAATATTTCAGGTATAATTCCATCTACGAGGTCTGTTTTTAGATCCTATTTTTGGAGTGGAACAGTCTGCCTCCTTTCACGTTCGTAGTTTTTAACAAGAGACAACAGTTAAATCTAACGGAACAAGATAAACGTGTTAAATATGTCCTGGTGGAATATGTCTGTTTTTAGTTCAGTATTAGTAACAAAGCGATCTTCAGGAACGAGATTTTCACGAGTTTGTTTTGCTCTTTTGGAAATACATGCACACATACGTTTTCAGTTAATGGATATCTTTGGAAAGAGAATCCTGTCAAAATAAAACACCAGTATTTATGCAGAGGTGATATTAAAATGTGTGGGATTAAATTAGTTCCAACTAATAGGGTTTCTACGCTGTTACACTGTACATAATTAGTGTTTGCTTTAAATGGGTATATTTTCATACCCATTCTTGATGGTCACTTACTGACTTTATTCTTCCTCTTCTAACTACTCCCACACTTTACCCAGCAGACTGGTTCCCAATTCCCCTGATTGTGTTTTCTCTCCATTTAATTTTACATCCTATCAAGATTGTCGCTTGTTTTAAAGTTTGTTTTAACTTTGATTGTAGAATCAGTTATGTTCTGTTAACGCTTTTTCTGAATATTCTATGCCTACTATGTTGTTTTATGAAGATGTGTAAATTCCGTTTTTTTTTTGTTCGTGAATGTTAAAATTTCTGATATGCAATAACGAACTTTGTATCTGTAACATTGATTTGAAGTCATTGCTCACGCCCGGAGACGGGTCAGTGCTGATATTGATAAGAATATGTATCGAAGTAAGATGCCTGCTTATCTCCTTCTATTACAGTGTTTAAGAACCATATGAAGCAACAAACGTAGCGAACTGATACATTTATTAATCAATTAATTAATTTACTCTCAGTGACTTTTTCCATGATATAGTGTCATTTTATGTCTCAAAGTCAGAGACTATAGTCACATCAATGTGATTATATATCCTTTTATAGAACACAAAGCTAAATGAATTGTTAATAACACCAAAAATAAACATTCCTGTGGATTGCCATTAATTTTGACCTTTGCATTATTACCGGCTTTGATAAGTTAATACACGGTAAACCCAGTTATCACCGGCACTGACTGTGGCGGCCTCCTCACAATGAGCTTCCGTGAAATCAGTTTTTGTATATCTACATAATTAAATCATACTACATGAGAACTTGATTGATCTTATTTCTTGTCAATATGAACAAAGTAAGAAGTATAAGTACAGATAATGGAAATGTTTTGTTGAACCGAACATCAGGTTTATTTACCATCTTGTGTTTTTCTGATCTATATTTTTCGTTTCCAGAATTCTTGATCCTAAAAAATGGTGTATAGTTAGTTGAGAATACTAGAGTACATTTATGTATTGACAGTGTAATAATAACATTGCAACAGATGGTAACCTGTTATTTTAACATCAAAAGTCATATTGAATACAAAATTTAATACAAGATCATAAATGCAAACACAAAATCAAACAACAACATTTTGTGTATTTTTCGGCATTTATGCAATGCTGTTTTGTTTGTCTTTATGTGACTTATTGTCACTGGGGTTTAACGCCGTTTTTCAACAATTTTTCAGTTATATACGGAGACCGGTTCACCTAACCAGTTTTCCTGGACTGTATACTAACCAGTACTAACTTACCCTTCTGCAAGGAGCTGGCAACTTCTCTACATATGGAGGAAAATCGACATTTTTGTCAAACTGTCATAGAAGGGTATGACCCGCCGCTACCAGGATTCGAACCTGGATCTCCGGGTTACAAGTCCAGCGCACTAACCACTGGACCACGGCCTCGGCCTTATGCAATGCAATTTGTGTCGTTCCAAAAACGTTGTATTAAGTGCAGGTATTCGCGTTTATTGTATTAGGAATTAAATCAGACTCCGATAGTTTTCTTGCATAGCATTGTGATTGGACTTTAGTCGTTTCATTAATATAACTTTTTATTTCCAGAATGAATGGTTTGATTTCTACTCCCAGCTATAAGATGGCGAATGTTACGTTATCTGGAGATATGTTAAGTGTCTTAGCTCAAATTCATCCAAATATAAGCAATGAATTTCTGGCGTTATCGCCCGAAGAACAGGTAAAATTTTAATTACTCAAGTGTAATTTGATCACGGTAGAAGTTAAACGCTTCGTGTCAAAAAGTCAGTTTCTGATAACAGGTCGGCAGTTTGAATACTAAATAATATCAAATAGAACATAATTTACGTAACAAAATTATAACTCTAATTATGTCAAATTGGCAGATAGGACCTTGTAATAATAAGGTGACGAACTGAAGTAATTAGCCACGTTTACTATCAAATGGCATATCATTATCATTAATGGTACAACGGCAAATTGACCGAACTACAATTTCAAATTATCTACCAGTACTGACCTGAGTTATCTACTAGTACCTACATGGGTTATCTACTAGTACCTACTTGGGTTATCTACCAGTACCTACATGGATTATCTACTAGTACCTACTTGAGTTATCTACTAGTACCTACCTGGGTTATCTACTAGTACCTACATGGGTTATCTACTAGTACCTACCTGGGTTATCTACTAGTACCTACTTGGGTTATCTACCAGTACCTACCTGGGTTATCTACTAGTACCTACTTGAGTTATCTACTAGTACCTACCTGGGTTATCTGCTAGTACCTACATGGGTTATCTACTAGTACCTACCTGGATTATCTACTAGTACCTACCTGGGTTATCTACTTGTACCTACCTGGGTTATCTACTAGTACTTACCTGGGTTATCTACTAGTACTTACCTAGGTTATCTACTAGTACCTACCTAGGTTATCTACTAGTACTTACCTAGGTTATCTACTAGTACCTACCTAGGTTATCTACTAGTACTTACCTGGGTTATTTACTGGTACCTACCTAGGTTATCTACTAGTACTTACCTGGGTTATCTACTGGTACTTACCTAGGTTATCTACTAGTACTTACCTGGGTTATCTACTAGTACTTACCTGGGTTATCTACTAGTACTTACCTGGGTTATCTACTAGTACTTACCTAGGTTATCTACTAGTACCTACCTAGGTCATCTACCAGCACCTACCTGAGTAATCTACCAGCACCTACCTGGGTTTTCTACCAGTACCTACTTGGGTTATCTTCCAGTACTTTCCTGAACTATCCGCCAGTACATACCTGGGAAATCTGCCAGTACTTTCCTGAACTATCCGCCAGTACATACCTGGTATATCTACCAGTAATTTCCTGGGTTATCTGCCAGTACTTACCTGGGTTTTATTTACTGGTACTTTCCTGGATTATCCACCAGTACTGGGTTATCTGCAAGTATAAACCAGGATTATTTCCTATTCTCCCACAAACGTTGGATAATTTAATGCCACACGAGGTTCCAGGTAATAATACATCTACATGTATTCTTAAGTATTCAATGTACATGACTTAAATCGGACCAAACACTTGGATTTAATCATTTAAGTTATCCATTTAAAATTGTATATGGACATCGACAAATGAAACCCATTAAACGAAGTTATTTTTTTTCTTTCAGCAACAATTTTTGGAATCAATATCAGTACATACAGAAGAAATGAATCGTAAGGATCATTTGGACTTATTGGAGTATCGTATACATAAAGCTTTGAGTTTATATCTGCCACCGTTCTTTCTCATACTTGGCACATTTGGTAATGTATTTTCCTTCTTGATTCTTAGGAATAAAACTATGACCCGACAATCAACAAACTTGTTCTTGGCCGCGCTGGCGCTGGCTGATTCTATTGTACTACTTGTTGGTCTACTTCGACGTTGGGTTGCCGATATTTCTGGTATGGAACTACAGAGTGAAGCAAACTGGTTGTGCAAGACAGTGTCAGTGTTAGGTTACAGCAGCAGTCATTTCTCTGTGTGGCTGATTATAGCAGTAACAATAGAAAGATACATTGCTGTAAGTCATCCTCTACACGCATCAAGGTTTTGTAACATATCCAGGGCCAGAAGGGTGATTGGATCCTTAGCATTTTTATTCATCGCCTGCAATTTACACTTTCTGTGGACAGTGCAACTTAAGACTTACGGCGACGGTTCAATAGTGTTTTGTGATGCGGCTGATAATATGAGGTACTTAGTGACAGTGGTGTGGCCATGGGTAGACGCTACGTTATATGCTTTGGCACCATTCGTGCTCATTGCTGTTTTCAACGCTTTAATCATTCTGCAAACAATTCGAGCGACATCATGGCGAGACGAAGCCCAAAAGGGCCCGCTCATAAATGTGGAGAAAAGAAAAATGGCGAAAGATAATAATCTGAAATTGACAATCATGCTTTTATCAGTGTCTTTCACGTTCCTGGTAACTACTTTTCCAATGGCAATTGTGATGGTTTTTCATAACCAGTGGGAAAAAGACATAAAAGATCCATCTGTACCGGTAAAAATAGTTACACAGAGGCGACTGGTTAGAACAATTGCTGAAATGTTAATGTTTTTAAATCACTCTATAAACTTCTACCTTTATTGTGCACTAGGACAGAAATTTCGAAACCAGGTAATTAAAACAATTTGTGGTCGGACAACATCAAACAATTCCAATGCATCGGATCACAGTCAGCATTTGTACTGTTCACGAGTAAATGGTTATCATTTACACAAAAGCGCCGACGAAACAACGTTATGACAAATAATGAAGGCCTCCGGAAAACCGAGAAGCCAAAAGACGCAGCAAACATCCATATAGGTTGCTCTAACAATCTAGGTACAACAGTCTATACGGCAGCATATATGTATCAAAACATCTGCCTTTAAAATAAAAAAAGCCTTTTATGGTACTTTGACAATTCAAGTCAAGTATGAACTGTGTTAACATTACGAAAGAGTATAATCATGTGGTTATTCATTTTTTTGCATGTTTAGTCATTCATCAAAGTGTTTTGTAAATTTGTGGACAATTTTCTATTTGTTTTCTGTTGTGATTGAAATTAGACCAAGTACATTTTGGTGCGTGTATCATTGACATTTCATTCCATTCTTGGCTACATAATATCCCGCGATTCAGATGGAGATTTCATTTTTATGGTTGTGAAACACAGCTGATTATATCATTGTACATATACTTGTTACATACTGTGCTCAATAATTTATTTTGTCTCAATAAAAATTGTGGAATATGAAGTAACTTTATGAGTTATTGTATTCTGAAAAAGTGTTACACAGATAACATTTGCTTGACTCAGGGTTCAAACTCACGAAGCATCAACCTGATGCTCAATCAAAAATGAGCACAGCGGGTGAGCACGTTATGTAGAAGCACTTGAAATGCTCATGAAACGTTCGGTGAGTGTTTCAGACGTAATTATGTAACAAACAACATCTTAATAATATGCTTCCAAAGTCACTATATTAGGATCCTACTGTTTGCTAAAATAGTTACAAACAACCCTGAACTTGCAAGTTTGTAACGATGACGACGAACTGAATAGAATACTTTGTAGTGTTAGGTACTGTAAAATATCATCCCAGAGAAAAGTTCCATCGATTCCATATCAGTAGATTTTAGAGTATTGTCTTTTTACCTGTTCAAATTCCTTCTGATTTAATATGACTACCATTAACCACTGCTTCAATCGTTTAAGCTTCTCATGATTATCGCACTTCATCCAACATTAAATAAAACAAAGATTCGAAATTCATAATATGTGTATATGGAGTAGGATTTACATAAAATTCTATTTGTTAACGTATATCTTTTTTATTGAATGGTATTATCTGTATAAATGGCGGTTCCCACTTTTGTCTGTGAAGTCTCCTTCAGTAGCATGTAACAAAGTCTTTTTACTATCATCACTCAGACAATTAAAGTGTTCAATTTGAACTGAGTTAGTCCGTCATAAGGAAAACAAACTAATCTTGGAATAATTTGATGGTTTTTTTGTATCGTTTGTTGTCGCACTAATGCGGTGTGTGCTATCTGAATATCACCACATCAGAAAGTTTTATTTCTGTAACAATGAATCAATTTATTACAAGCGCAGCGTAAGTGATAATTAATTTGGGAAACATTATGTACTGTTATTCTATCAAAGCGTCCGATGTTTACGGCAGGCTTGCAATAACAATTTTAAATCGAAATAAAACGTGCGTGTCTTTGTTACAAAATATCAATAAACTTTATTGCGCAACATTCTGTAACATGTCTTGAGTAAATGTATTAGCGTTAAACCTGGTTTGCTAAAGTTTATAAAATTTGAAGTAAATTCAGTAGTTTTGGAATCAACTAAAAATTCTGACAAGAATTGTGACTCTAGTGTATTCGTAAATACCACTAATGGAGTAATAGATAATTGATATTGTCAATGCAGGAAACTATAATAGATATTAAAATTACACAGACGTTGTACAGTCGTGTTTTACAATTTAATGATTTTGTCTTTAGAATTTATTTCATGATGCAATGGCATAACGCAAGCATATGTTACTTGGCATGTATGATTATTAAGCGTTCAAGTGACCTTTCAATCACGCTATCAAACAATTATTCATTGGTTTATAAATGATACAGAAAAAAAATTTCGTTTTCATTTCAACGAAGGAAAGGACCTCATAAAACCGGTTGTCATTTAATTAACAATTGTGTTTATAGTCGTATTGACAATCTAATCAAATCTGTGTATTGTTTTATTGTCATCTTGTCCAACTCCAGAATTATAACCGATTTACGAAATCGAATTATTTGCGCATGAAAATGCACGTGTATCATTTATTTCTGGTAACAAAAATATCATCAAATAATGTATATAACTAAATTCAACTAAATAAGGAAATACAAACGTCCGTTTCTTCAATGTACTACTCTAAGGTTTACTGAAAAAGTAAAATTTCAAACCTTTTTCTAGATTTTTTTAGATGTGTTTCATTCTGCTTGGACGGTATTGTAATCCATCAAGTCGTACCATTAGCCGTCCACATCGAGGAAGAAACAATGTGACTTAAATATAATATCATAAATTCGGTATTTTTTATTTTATTTTTTAGAACGTTTACAAAAACACATTCATGATTTAAACGTTCAGAATACGTTACGAAATCTTAGAAACAAAATTACTAACATGAACCGAACCTGTGTATTCAATCCTGACCTACGTCATCAGTTTATTTATGAGTGTATCCTGTGTATTCTTATCCAGACCTACGTCATCAGTTAGGTTATTTATGAGTGTATTCTGTGTATTTACTGTGGTGTTATCCCTCAATATTTCAACAATGTTGTCTGGTTTAAATCAACAGAATATTTACAATTACAAAGCAGTACCACAAGGTTCTGTCTTTTATTGAAGTTTTATTAACAATTCCCTTTCCTTTTCAAGTTTTCTCTTTGCTGCATGAAGGCGCACGAGTGGGTGAAAAAAAAACAACAGAATTTGCCTTATCTTAAGCCAGGCACATTTGGCTTTACGCCAAACAAAAAAAAACAATTGACGTCCAATAAAAACCTTATACGGCAAACGTAATTATCTGCTGTAACTTTTCACATTGTTGAAAACAAAAAAAAGAATTGAGAAAATGCATAATCAAAGGAAATATATAATTTTATACTATTAAATTCTAAAGTTTATTATCACTTTCTATATAATCTATGTTTTATAATGTATATAATGTATAGTCTTTTGTTCCGAAATCATTACGTCGACGGCCGCAATTCCAAATACACGAGAGGAATACTTCATCAGCTCACTGTTGTCAATAAAATCGATGTTGCATGCGGTTCTATGATCCAATTGTTGTAATATTCAACCTTCGGGAAAAATGAGTATCATACTGTACGTGGAGAAGAATTGTAATGCGAGTTATTCGCTGGCGCCATATACCAATTTCTGTCCGGAAGTTGATAATATGAAATCAGAAATGCGTGACTTTAACATCGTGATAGAACGACAGATTAAAATAAATCAAACATGTTATATTTTAATGATTTAGCATATTTCACACTTGGATACAGAACGATGTGATTCACATGTATTCAATACTTTGATAGAATAGACAACACTTGCTAACGGCATATTTAAGTAGACATGACGTAAAATAACGTATGTTGCATTATTCAACAAACGCCTTTCAATAGACAATGACAAAATATATTGTTGTTATCTTTCAGTCTGTAAAATATCAAACACTTGTAGCTTATGTTTATGTACCTATACTGTAACTCAGGTGGGAATGCAGTTCTATTTCACATTTTACATCGACATTTTGCTACAATCCGACATACAGCCTAATTATTGAACAGTTTTATAAAGGAAATGCATGGTTTTCATCATGAATTGCTAACGGCATATTTAAGTAGAAATGACGTAAAATAACGTGTGTTACATTATTCAACAAACGCCATCAATAGACAATGACAAAATGTATTGTTGTTATCTTTAAGTCTGTAAAATATCAAACACATGAACATGTTTTGAAGCACAAAAGTCTTGATAATTAAATACAATGAGTTTAATTGACAAATTAGAAAATGACCTTCATGTGTTTTTTACCCATACCCATTTATCACACGATTCCGTACGATATCTTACTCTGGAAGACACTTCTTGAAATCAGATTTGTCTTAAATTTCGCACAACACTATTACAGAACATACTTTTCTAATAACACAATTTAATTAGAAATGTTGTCAGGCTCGTTTTTTGTAGTATTATTTATGGTAACTCGATAAATTTTGATATTTCACACAATCTCAACTTAGCATTGCAATTAATTTTGAGATTAATACATTATAAATATATTAAGATAATATATATATATTTAAATTGTTCCATCCATCATATAAAACTGCATTAAAATGTAATATTTTAAAGTGCGAGATTTTTTTTTGATATATTGTAACACCAATAAGTTAAGGCTTGTGTGATTTTATTCCTGTTTATTGGAAAGTAAATAAATCTGGTGATTAAAGATTTGTCAGTTGTGATAATGCTACATAGAATGAATTGAATTCATCTTCTGGTACAATTTAATGGTGAACTGTCAGTTAAATTGACTGTTGGAGAGGCAACAACACGAAGGGTAAAATCTTAGCAACAATGACAATTTAACAATGCAACCTGTCGGATTCGTATAAATTTATCGTCAAACAACACATTTTGGACATTATCTCATCTCAAAAATCTACCTAACGATAGTTATTCGTATTAGTCAGCCAGCTTCAGTCCATTTCGCAGATGGTAAGTATATGTTCTACTGTTTAACACGTACAAGAAATGCGGTGCAGAAAATATACGTTCATACCTGTAGTGAACAGTTGGATCGAAAAGGTCTAGAGTTCAGCTGCATAATTTATTAATTGTGCCGGAAACTCACTTCATTTAATGATAATTGTAAATAAAAGATAAAATCACTATGTATCAATGATATAAATGTTATTACTATGTTTTACTATTGTAACACTATGTATGTTTTTTTTATATATATGGAGAACTATCTATTTGTGTCAACCATGAAGCAGGGAAATGCTGAAAGTAGTGTTAGATTTAGTTCTGTGCTTCCACATTGCAACAAACCATTCAAATTCACGAAAATAAGATCAGAAAATTCATGCAAAGGTTCATGCCTCTACAGTAGAAAACAACCTGATCACTGGATATTTAAGCATACAAGCACAAAAAAGTCATGTTCTTTAATCGTCCATGCATTATTTACGTCAAGCATTAACAAAAATGTTTTTAGACTATTTATGTGTGTTGGAAATGAATAAAAACAATGTATAGATTATCAGTGGACGGAGGACAACTGAGACAGTATTTCATTGTTTTATCAAACGACAATATGTACCTAGATAATAGGACCACCTATAGCACAGGAAAATCGGTCCTAATAATGAGTTGGTCACTATAACAAGAAGAATGCATAGGGGAGTTTTTGAAAGCTGATATTGAAATATGTAGTCGTTATAACAAGGTGGTCGAAATATTGAGATGGTCGCTTTGTAAGGTGTAACTGCAAATGCAAATATGTATATAAACCAAATGTTTTCAATTCTCGGTATGTACATTAATTCATCTAGTGTGTATATTTTCTCAAAATCAAATTAGAACTGACTACGAAATATAAGTATTCTCTTGATGAAAATTGAGCTGTCATAATAAACCACGTGGGTAATGAAAGTCATATTACACTGATCTCTTGATTTCTCAATAATTTTCTGATTCCCAGTCCACTATTTATACAGTCTGCATGCAACTCTTCAATACTATCAATAACATCCTCTGGCATTTATCTACACTGTGAACATATGTAGCAATTTGATTCAATCATAGCTGATATCATGACCACCGCAATATCAATTGCATATAAACGTAAATATATTGCAAATTGCAAATAAAAAAGTTGGTTTTAATAATCTTTCTATCTCATCGAATAAAACGTCCACGTATTCGTCCCTCTGGTTCAAAAAATCAATTTGTATTCAAGAATCTACTGAATGTGCACAGTTACTTATTCCAAATGCTAGCATAACCTGAAAAATATTTTGAAAAGGTATTTAAGAAATTATGATGTTTGCGCGAAATCACCCTGACAGCATTTAGCAAAGCGTCTCTAATGACATTACTAATCTTATCTTCATTTCAGTCTTCACCTTTTTTTAACTATTTGTGAATTCATTATCATGCCTTTACCATGTAACTTATCCGCATTATAGCCCAACAGCAAAATATCTATATATATAAAACAGATTTGTCAAATTACACACTCAAAAGAACCATAGTCAACATCATAACGACGCAAAATAAATAGTAATGATGCAAAATGAATAGTATTAATTTGATTAATAATGACATTAATGCTTTAATGCTCCTTACTTGCATAAGCCACACGGAAATAAATGTTACAATTTTTGGTGAAGGTATGGCGTTGTAAAGAATTTATGTTCCAAGAATTATGACGTTCTTTTAAAAATTTGTTAGCGTGGTCGGACTTCGAATCAGATATTGGTACAGCAGCTGATATAGCAGCTATATTAATGGATATTAACAATTGTACCGTACCACAAAGTGAAAATATTGGGATTAGACTCGTCTGTGACAATCAAACATGTTTGCATTAATAAAATATTAACAATATATGGACAAAAAATACACAAAATACAAACGGAAATTAATTTTCAAACAAAAATAAGATGAAATACGGATTTTTGAGACAGTGCTTAAATCATTTATCGACAAAGACTACAGTAGCCATAACCAACCAACACGTTCCACAGAGACACGCTACAACAACAACAACTTACACGCGCAGAATCTCGCAAAGGTCACAAAAATACGAGAAACCCTTACAGAAATAATTCATTGAGGAGTATATACCAAGATTCTTAACAAAACCAAACACAAAATGATGGAAGTATGAAAACGTAGGAATGCACCTATTCACCAGTGTCTATACACGATTTTACATCACCAGTCACCATAAGTGGTCTATTACCAATTATAGTGATCATAGTTCTATCACTAATGGCATACTGGGAGTTCTGTTAAAATCTATGCAATCACAAGAAAAGATTTTTGGTGCATACATTTAGTGGTCATCGTAGATATGAGTTCATATAAAATAACAAAATTATTACAAAAGTCTGATAAAAAATTTAATCCTTCTTGGAGTCCATCTGCACTGTCCGAAAAAATTACGACATCATCTGCATAAAGTAGTAAAAATATTTCAACAATCCAGTATCAATTCCGGTAAAACTATTGGATGACAAATAATCTTCCAGATCATTTACATACATAAAGAATAAAAACGGGCTTAAACAATCACCTTGCCTAACGCCCAAGTAACAATCAAAACTATTACTAAGTTCATTATCATATTTAACTCTCGACTTTACCTGACAGTTTAATGTCTGTAACGTCGGTTACATTGAACCATGTTCTAATTAACTTTAGAGAAAACCATTCTTTGTCTTTCAATACGCCAGGAATGTGTAAGAGTTGATACACTTCAAACTAAATTAACAAAATCAAACTAAAATCTTGCAAATGGGATAATAATTGGAATTCGAGCAGGGAAAACATTTGCATAATGTCCAACTTCAAACGTGGCAAATTTCAGAGTAGTCTAATTAAAAGTGTTGAAGATAAAACAATGAGAACAATACGCAACATGAAGACTTTTGTTTACTCATCAGCATGGATTTTAATATAACCAATTAATATAACTGATCACATATATGCACCGAAGAGAGACCTTATCAATTAAGTGTTAATTGGTAAATTGATAAAAAGGGAAAAAAGAGTTGTCACATATATATAAAGATATTTTTCACACGCCTACCAATATTCTTTATTGGTTTTCAATTCAATGAATGAAAGCTTCTCATTAAACAAGGCGTTATTCAATTAGCATACACACGATACTCATATTGGCAATTCATTCAAATTACAAAATGACACCGTGTACTTTTACATCGATCTTTTTATCACTAAGATCAATCTTTTTGTCACTCGACATTTACTTAATTTCTTCGGAGTAAAGTGTATAAATGTGTATGCTTCACTTTCCTCGGAGTTTTTTGTTTGCTGCAGCAAAACAGATACCTATGTACTTCTAGGGTAGGCAACTGGCGCAAGTCTCGCAGCATCACGCAATACCCTATCCATAAGAATCTCAAAATATCGCGTGATTTAAAACGGCGGGATTCCCAAAGTCAACAAAACTTTCAGATAAGATTTATTAGCCACAAATGACTATAGTTCAGACATTGGTCCGATTATCGAGTTTTTAGGAGCAACGTGTTAAGGAATCAAGCGATTATAGTCTTTTTGCTTTAAACAATGTCTACAAATGTTCTGATTGGTATATGGGGATAAAGAATTGAAAATTATTTTCATAAGCTGTACATGAGTTTATATGTTCCTGATAACTACATTGAATACCTTGTTAGTGAGTTTGACCCTTACAACCCCTGAATGCTAAGCTTTCAAAAATTGCTAAAGTGCACCTCGCCATTACATCCTGGTGGAAACCATGCATGCGGCAAGAAAATGCCAAATTTTGAGTTCTGTTTTACGATGATTCCAGGATACCAAGACATGTATTATAACATTCCAAGTAGAAAAAGTATTACTCTTTATTCAAAATGAAGACTTTTATTGTAAAATTCCTTGGCCAACGCCTAGATACAGCCACGGATCTCCACGCATGAACTCTAATATCAGACTCCAAACTACCAAACAAATCAATCTAGCGTCCAGGCTTTAGGTATCAATATCGCTCATCTCCAAAAGTCTCGCGCATTACGTGATGTCACGACAGAGGCAAAGGAAAGAGCACAAGTTGCCCATCCTGTAATTATAAACGTCCCTGATTAATATCATAAAATTTGGTTGCATTTTCCCACACACCGTATGTGAGTTACGTGAAAGCCAGACAGTTGATAAATGAAAATCAAATAATCTGCGATATCAGATCCGTAGCCGCTAAAACAATGAACTGATCTCCAAATGTAACGACAACTCCTAAAATTTACTACGATATACTTGCTACATTGGTAATAACAAGCGACTTGATTCTTTAGTTCGACATGAGTTTGCCAGTTTGGAAAACAAACACTAAACTTAGGGGGATATCTTGTTCCGTCTGATATTACGTAATATCAAATTTATATCTTGTTGTTTGTTATTGTCGCGTGTTATGCAATCCAAAATATTGTGAAGCACAATTATTATATCTAATTATGTTCTACTTCAGGTCCGGAAGTAGATTATGTAAAATGATAATTGCATGACTTTAATGCAACAATATGATGCAGAAGTAATGGAGCGTTTCCATAAAATCAATGTTACACACTTGGAGACAGAACAACAAATAGCAGATGGTCGACATTTATTTGTTATTAACGTCAACTGTTACTTGTGGAGAATCTAAGTAGAAACTCCATGAAATAATCTTCCATTTATCATTTAACAAACACTGGTAAAGAAAGACTATTGACACTAAAATTGTGTTCTTCCATTTTCAGTGAAGTAAGCCATATGTCAAACAGTGAGATTTAGTTGTTGAATTTATCTGATCTCTTTTCACGAGGGTAAAGTCAATCTCTTATACTTCGTAATTTCCTTTCCGAATTAAAAAGAAGTTAAGCTATGACATGTTTGTATCTTTTTTTCAGAAATTCCCTGCGTATATCCTTATGCAAACACTGAATTTTTTAAACTGTATTAAAGGTCTCGATTCTTCATGAAGTTTTAGTACATCACGTAATGACGTATATCACTAAGAAGTGCGTACAAAGATTAATGCATTGATCATTTCATCACTTGCAACTCTCACTGCCGGCAGGGATGTTCCCGTGCATTTACATTTTTAAATTGCATCATTAGATATTTTTGTAATATCAAGTTTCATTTCCTATTTGTCACAGGCTTAATGAGTCTGTTATTTACAGCTTTGCATGTGGTTGAACACAACAACAATGCCAAGAAATGATTTTAAACACTGTAAATATAGACACACACCACAGCTGCTGATACAATTTGAATAGTAATTTCTTCGCCAACCCAGCAACAGTATTATACAGTGAACGGTAAGTGTTTGACGCTTTTCGTCTTCTGTGACTGCTTTGCGACATTACCTTTGCCCAGCGTTCCAACGTGGTTTCCCGATATGACTCGTGTTTTCGCAGATGCTGGGCTGTACAAATCGATAGGTATCTATAATGAACTTTGAAATTAAAATCAGTATATGTAATTACTACAAGCTAATCTTGAACATTCGGGATATTCGATCGCATGCGATTCGTTAGGGGTTTGTTAAACGTTCAGTTTATTCGGTGGGGGGGGGTACGTGGCGCAGTCGTTACAGTCGTTACTCAAACGGCTGGAATACGTTTGGGTTTAAGAACCAAATTCGACATATTTCGGAGGAATAACGCTGACGATTCGACATAATCGGTGCAAGTTCGTTGTGTTGTTTGGTGTATATAGTCGGTGCAAAATCTGTCAAACCAAACTTCACCGAATAAAAAAGCTATGAACACTGCTAATTTCGGTCTGAGTTTTTGGTATCAATTTGCCACGAATTTCTGTAAGGTGGGACAGGACAGTAAGACGAGTACAACAAATTGACTGAATACCATACGGGACATGTTGAACATGCAGATCACGTTCCACTGGAGATAGGTTAAGACTAATAATACCTATCTACTCTAATTGCACACAGATTTCTTTTACATAAACAACTTTCTTCAAGCGTACAAATCGGAAAATTCTTATCTTTATTCAGTGTGTATACATCATGGAAACAGAAAAACCTTTATTTTAAACACTATAAGTATATTGACAATCACAGCTTGAGGAGAACTTAAGAAGAAAGCATCGTGACATAATGTACAAAATAATTATTACTTGATAAACACCGTGACATAATGAACAGTATAATTATTAATAGACAAACACCGTGATATAATGTACAGTATAATTATTACTTGACAAACACCGTGATATAATGTACAGTATATAGCTTGACAAACACCGTGACCTATGGTACAGTATATTACTTGACAAACACCGTGACCTAACGTTCAGTATATTACTTGACAAACACCGTGACCTAACGTTCAGTATATTACTTGACAATCACCTTGACCTAACGTTCAGTATATTACTTGACAAACACCGTGACCTAACGTTCAGTATATTACTTGACAATCACCGTGACCTAACGTTCAGTATATTACTTGACAAACACCGTGACCTAACGTTCAGTATATTACTTGACAATCACCTTGACCTAAAGTACAGTATATTACTTGACAATCACCTTGACCTAAAGTACAGTATATTACTTGACAATCACCTTGACCTAAAGTACAGTATATTACTTGACAATCACCTTGACCTAAAGTACAGTATATTACTTGACAATCACCTTGACCTAAAGTACAGTATATTACTTGACAATCACCTTGACCTAAAGTACAGTATATGTACTTGGCAAACACCGTGGCTGGAATTTAAAGACACCACTAGAGAGAATTTTCTTTTTCTCTAAAACAAACCTACAGAACAATCATTAATGAAAGTGTTCTACATGTGAGCTACATTTCATTTTCCGAAGCATTATCATGTATTGAAGCATACACACTATGTGCATTAGCAATGTCGTGCTTTACGAAGCGGTCTTTCGTGATAATTTTCATATTCTTAAGTAAGCTGAGTGTACTCAGCCAGTCCATTTAGTCAATTAATCCACTTTATTGTCTGTGATTGTTCCACATTTTACATGCACATTCAAATGGTCTTATTTCCCAATTATTCACCTTTTTTATATTCCAAGTCAATATGTGCAAATAATTGAGCCAAGTAAATTATAGCTCTCTGTTAATAACACAGGACCATAATTCAAACAAAATTGAAAACACTCCGATTGTTTTGGTTTGTAAGCAAATCATCAGGTCAGCGTACATAATGTATGCATATTGGGATCAACGTCTTTGTCACGTTTTGTATAATATGTATGTATGTTATCTATGTTCACATAGGCCTTTTGGCGTATTTATACTGAAATAATCTATCTATCGTAAAATCTTAAAGCAATTTCTCTTATAAAATTTACAGGTATATAATGTACATGAGAATAATTGCATGACAAAGATTGGAATGTCAACTATTCAGTGTTCATGTTTTTATTACACATCATTCAGTGTTCATGTTTTTATTACACACCATTCAGTGTTCATGTTTTTATTACACACCATTCACGAATACTGCTCTGGTTCCAGATTTACGATTTATAATTCTAAATCCGGGCTTTAAATGCTGCGTATCATTGCTGCAACATTAATTTTGCTCTAGTCTTCAGTCATGTAAGGAAATATCTGGTAGTGTTAACGGTGGTACTGTGATATTGTACGATTTTCTGACGTTAATCCGGAGTTGTGTCTCTTTATTCCCATACATCATTCAATGTTTTCTTATTATCAATGTATTCAAACTCAGTTCGTTTATTGATAAACACCTAATGGGATTCGATTAAGGATATATTTTTGTTCGTTCGTCGTTTCTTTATCCATTTGGGTGTTTGAGACCCAGTAAGGATGAAAGACCTAAATATGAATGACCGATTGACAATGCATCTAACCTGCACTAATGTTTTGCCCATAAATCCGTTAGCCCACTTGTCCAAATTTATGTACATTGTATTATACATGGAAGATAGACAAATGTATTTGGACTGAATGTGCTCTGTCCGATTGACACGGAGATATATGCACCTCGCACGGGACTCGATCTATGACACCAGTTCTGTACCCGACTAACCTGTAGGAAATGATATCTCAAACAAAGCTTTCTACTCCTCTACAACAGAAATGCGAAGCAGGTCTAAAATTATGTATGCACAAATTTGAAATGTGGCAATAGCAAATAAACGTACACGTATTCCATCAAATGATATATCAGCTGTCATATAATCA
This sequence comes from Lutraria rhynchaena, assembly GCA_008271625.1. Lineage (NCBI taxonomy): Eukaryota > Metazoa > Mollusca > Bivalvia > Venerida > Mactridae > Lutraria > Lutraria rhynchaena. The sequence continues at coordinate 1,500,480 of VIBL01000096.1, read as the reverse complement.
GTTATAGCGATTGAATCTATATATGGAATACAGACACAATAATCTGTCAGATGACTATCTGGCCAATCCTCTCAAAGCTTCTTACTGTATAAACTGGACAGATGTCGTGGGTCATAGTTCTTCGGAGTCATCAGGCAAAATAATTATTTTGTTATTATCATCCTCAATGTCGTTCAATTGTTCGCCATGCGAAGATTACTAGATAAATAAATCAACACCTACATGATCAGCAGGTGTACCATTAACATTGTTCATAACGTTCTCCAGAACTTTATTAAAGCTAACTTCCTGTGCGTCATATATCATTTCACTATCTTCCTACTTTTGGGACTGGATATTGACTCAAAATGCGTTTAAAATGACTTATAGAATAACAGATAACAGGGGAAACAGGGAATTGATAACCTTCAAGTATACAAGGGACAGATTCTTCACACGAGCTTCTTTACTATTGTTCCTGTTGCAGCTGTAAGATTTCAAGTGCTAGAAATATCTCTAATTAAGAGATAATAACCACATATTCGGCTATAGATAGTTCTTTAGCATGACAGAAAGCGTGATGCTGGACATGAGAAATTTAGCGCTAAAAATATGTTTAATTAAGAGATCTCCCTAAGGAAGAGAATTAAGAAGTACCTCCAATTCTGTCACAGACAGATCTTCAACATGGTAGAACATGTGATAATGGACGTTTTTACATTTGTTTAAAATTTACTGCATCGTGCATGTACTTGAATGAAATTGATACTTCAAACATCAGCAACTTCATTATAAAATGTATGGGATATAATGTTTTAGTATTTTTTTATCGATAATGTTTTTTATCTCATTATTTTAAGTAATTGTTTATTTCCATATCTACATGGTCGATATTTTATTACCTTGATGTGATTCTTATCTCCTGTAAATATAAACACATCAGGGTTCAGCTGTAATGTACTTTGAAATGTTATCTGTATAAATAAGTTAAATGTTGTTGAAGACATAATACTTTTGTATTCTTGTAAAAAAAAACTACAAGAATATATGTAGCCTACATAACAAGTATAAGAGAGCTTAATTTTTGCTGTGGAGGAAAAAATCTCATTTTATGCACAAGTGCACGTGGAAAGCAGAGGTATAAGAGGAAATCTAAGTGTAATCGACTTTTATTTAAGACAATGGACAAGATATTTAATAAAGTATGTTTAGTAATACGTATATAAGTATAGGAAAGAATACTTGGAGAAAAATGAAAGTTCACATGGTGAAAGTAGGACAAACAATGGTCTACAACTAGACCACGTACATCTCGCAGCAAGACACACTCCTCAAGGGGTGTTCGGTACTTAATGTGGCTTATTTATAAAACGTTGTCAGCATTCTAGGTTAATTTTCGCGGTAATGAACTAATTTTGGGTACTTTATGGTATTGTTTTCCTGTGAATGCATTTTTGAATTTGTCACCTACTAATTACTTCACTGTTTAAAGTATAAAGAAGTCATTTTTTTATTGATTGACTCCCTGTTGAACCCCTGTATACCACAAATCGTGTATATGAATAAATTCAATGTTTAGGCTGTGAACAGCACATTGTTTGTTACTGCATGATTAATGAACTGTTCTATATCACAGCCTATATCCACGTGTTTGTTATTTTCGCGTTAGCTCCTTATATAATGATTATTATTTGTTTGTTTTCAGTACGGTTTTCGTAAGTTGACTGTTATGTAGACTCTCTTTTGACTTTAAAAGCCCTGAGCAAACTTTAGTATTCAAATAGTGCTGGCACAAAGCAAATTACGACGGTGCTATCACTGTTCTTCATCATTCAACTTCAGTGATTTTTGGAGTGACTGAAGAGCAAATTATCAATCTACTTTTATTGCACGCATTACCCAACAACTTTTTTACCCGAGTATTATTTGTTAAGTGAATTAGACATCTGCCAGAGTCTGATAAAGGCCTAAAATGTCAGAATCTATAAAGTTTATCTTATGCTGTTCTTTAATCAACATTCTACGCTGTGAATGATTGTTGACTTAATGTGATTAAGAATGAACCTTCTTGACCGGTAATTCATACCGATGATAAAATTGGTCACATTTTTGCTCTCTCTATAACTCAGTCATGACTTTGACCTAACTTGGCCAGTAAGCATATAAAATGTTAATCAATTGCAAGAAATGTTAATATGTCAAAATGACGGTAATTCTCGAGAGGTGGAACATTTACCACCAATTTTGTCCATTATGATTAGTCATATATTCAACTACATGCACAATATTACATGAATCTCTACTTGATTTACTGATTGTTCGGCTGCATGACATTGAAATCAGTTTTCATTTGCTTTCAGACTTATGCTAATTAGCGTAGAAGGTAATTTTAAGAAAAAGGACATGTGTTGTATATACATGTATTTGGAAATGCAGAAGCCGTTATCATCCTCAGTCGGACCGTCATTCAACGATTGTATCGACCATTAATCCCAAGACACTCTTCAGGTGGTGGATCTGTGATAAGTCACTGTGTGCCAGTGGATGCCTTCCAACTCTAATACCTCTATTGCCACAGCTAGCTAGATAAACGTTCTGCTGTTTTGTATTACTGTTTTTTTTCTATGTACCGCGGAGACACCCAAGGCTCTGAACGTCTTCCACGATGTCTACATTGTTCCGGGAGGTACTAGTATTGATATTTGGTGTGTTTACTCTCTTATATCGAGATTTCCAAGGAACTGTCAACTCAATCACCACAAGGCACTTGTCTACATCGGACCATATGACGACAATGTATGCCGAGACTCGTTTATTCCGGAGGTCAACATATTTACGATAGATATGACTCATCAGATAATGAACTGTTGCTGTTGGGAATGGTTTGCGATGAATACTCACTACTGTATATGTACTAATTTTGGCGGGGTTTTTATTTTGGCTATATTGGCGGTCAGGGTCAGTTGAGCCAATTCAAAACATAGCTAATTCAAAGCACCACCATTTTATTTTTCTTCATGACGCGTGTTATTATCAACGAGAGTTTAAATTTGGCGGTCTGAGAGCGTTTGCGCCAATTTATGACCCCGTCAATTCAAAACACGTTAAAAAACGCTAACATTTGATACCGCAGTATTCAAACGGTAAATCGTTGATAAATGTAATTTTATGCCCCAGGAAATACACACTTTATTCACAGAAGGCTTTTTACCGAACATAAGATCTAAATTCGTAGAGTAATTTGTAATCAAGTTTTGTCATACCTATTAAATCAGAGGTTGTGATGTTATACATAAATTATACGGCCGAATTTGCACGGAGGAACCCGGGCTCCGTTTTTGGGTATTGTACCTGCATCTTCCCAATCAACAGTCGTTTATTCAATTTGCTACCCTCACCGGGCAGACAACAGGACAACGCTTTAGACTACTAATATTTTCCCATTTAACCAAATCGTTTGTTTTAACCAAATTTTATTTCGAGTTAAGGAGGACTGAATTGATCCGTTTACTCTCCTTTATGTTAGTGCTGTACCATTCTTTAACATGAATGAGCCAAGATGGGTTATATATGAGTTTACTGTTCTTCATTTACTATACGAACCGCGGGATTTTAATGGTTTACGTATTTTGTGTGTTATTACCTGATGATTCGAAATAGCGGGCCGGTGGGGGGGGGGTGACCGGCCCTAGATGCTATGTATTTAAATTGTCACAAAGAACCTGTTGTATGCCTCGAACCTAACGCCTGAAGACCAAAAGCTCACCGTATTAAGCTCAGCGTGTCGGATTTTTTTTCTGTGGGAAGGTAAAATATTTTAATAAATTTATTTTATGTCGACTTTACTTTCTCTTAGAAGAGTACATACACACATAACCATTAGAGTGGTAGATAACGTGTTTCTTAATATCTTTTCATGTTTTCAATCGCATGACTCTTAAAAATATGTACAACTGATTGGAGGAAAATCGGTTTATTTTTTGCATTTTTATCATTGAAGTTTTGCATTAATGGATTAACTGGTAAGAATTGTTCTTCAATGCATTTGCAATATCAAGTATATATTCTACCAACCAGCATAGCACCAGTGAATTGCCATTCATTAGAAGCATATAATTAAGATGTACTTTTGTGATAGTTAATGAACTTTTTTGTCTTCCATTACTTACGCTTAAGGAAATTGCTTTTTCTTTTCGTAATTGAGACGATTGACATGAGTAGGACAAGACATCTGCTTTGTATACAATTACATTCTGCTCTTGGTGTGATTCGTATTGACCCCATTCCTTATTATAAAGTCAGACTTTTTATCGGTCATGATCGTGAACTAATTGTGCCGAACTACAAATTAAGCCTTATTATTAAGACCTATTTTTCGCACATAACTGATTTCTTTTACTGACAATTGACTACGTCAAAAAGCGTAATAGAACTGATAATTTGCTCGCGGAAACATTTGTACAAAGTGTTGATCGTGTTGGTTTTAGTTGCTGAACAAAGACGTGTCTTGTTTTAATGCTCCCATGTCAAACCCTTCATTTATCTGGACTTATTGATGGTAAATATACAGGCGGGATAAACGTACAGTAAATTCTTCAACAATACTACTAAGCTCGTAGAAAAAAGATGCTGTTTAGCATTTGGTAGAATGGAAAGCGAATCCCAAGAGACACCATTTGAATTGAATGCGACCTTCCCAAGAAATCTACCTACACCGCATTAAATGATAATATCTAGAAAGTCAGAAAATGGCATGAAAGGTATTTTAGGAAGAATAGATTTACAGCTTATGAAACGGTAATTGATAAGGGCTGTAATTGATGTGTAAAAAGATGAGAGTTTTGCGTGTTAAAAATATGCAGATTCGGGAGAAGAATATTTTTATCGAATAAATATGTGCTGTATTTTCGTATACCGGAAGTCGTCTTTCGTTTAGTACCTGTAAACGAAAAACAATTACTGTCCATGTTTGTCTTAAATTGGTTCGCTCGTCGACGTATCCCGTTTGATTAATCTTAAAATTGTTTCACAATATATCCGTGATTAGCTTAAACTTTCGTCACACCGGACATTAGTTATTCTGGAGGTGGTTCTTAGAAAGTAAGCACGGAAAGTCAAAGTCATATACTTCTTGTATTGAGGTGAGGAACGAAATAGCTTACGTAAACGTTGAAGAAATAAGTCAATTCAAACAGCACATCTTGATTTATATTCTCTACTAACAATTTGTTGTCTCGTGGTGCCATCGGGGGCTGACTAAACGCCCGTATAAACCGTGTAATTGTTATTTTAATATAGATCAACAATATTTTGTACTGTTTTATGGCCTTTTATTATTAACGTGTCTCCAACACGTACCAATCCTGTATTTTCTCTCAGGATTCCGTATCTATAGAGTTAATTAAGTTACGTAAATCAATTTCATGTTAATATGGCTTGCAATTAAACATTGTTACCCCATGAAATCGGTTGGTTTGGAATATATAAATCTCAGCTTGCTATCACGGAAAAAACATTTATATTGATCAAACATTTCTGTTCGTATACGAAAGCAATTAACCAAAAAGTCATCATATTAACTATTTATGCTGTTTTGCAGCGTGCAGTCTAAGAACAGGATAGGTTACATTATACGTATTTAAATGATAGGAATAGCTTTTATGGGTTCAGGTTTTTCTTCAAAGATATTCTTTATGCTTTATACAGATGATATTATTTTATCATAATTAGATTCAGGTTTACACAAAGGGTTGGACTAATAAGACATTTATTGTGCAAGTTGGAAATTATCAGTTAATGTTACGAAAACAGCGATTATATTTTTTGGAAAAGGTCGGAAAATAATTTAGAATTCAAATATCAGGATTCTATATCAGAGCATGAATAGTGAACTTCAAGATTCATCTAGGGCAAGATCATATAATTTATTCGCAGATTTCAGATTTATGTTATAACATACATTGTAATTAAAAATATAAAATCATGACATTCATTTTCAAGATCACGAGTATCAGCTCGTAAATTAGGAGTAAGAGCAGGCAGATGTCATAAGTCAATGAAAACATTACTTCGTACCGTAAATGTCAAACATGCAACAGTTCGGAGGATGAATTTCATATTTTACCGGAGTGTCCTTTGTACAATGTCGTTTTTATAAAGTTGGAACGCAGGCAGTTCGCGATTCGAATTGCGAACTGCGTTTCAGAAAGCAGTTCGCAATTCACAGTTCTCAGCTTAAATTGTGAACTGCATTCTAGAATTCAAATTGCGAACTATGAATTGCGTTCCAACTTTACGCGACGAAGAAAACGTTATAGTGAAGAATATTACTGAATACATTCTAACGTAGTGAAATTTGTGGAACTATAAAATAATTGAAATAAGTCTATTACCAATAAATTATCAATGTTTACATGTAAACATTTTGGATTAAGAACAGAATTTCAGTACTTATAATTGCCAAGGGAAAAACGTATTACGTGATTTCTATAAAATATGTGGGAGATTGAAATTAAACTATTTACAATTCAAATTCTAATATGAGGTTTAATATCAGGTTATGAATATCTCCATTCCCCCCATTTTACTAAATAACTAAATGATTCATCAATGTATTAATCTGATTTGTCATTACATCTTTGACGAATGTTTAAATACATAAATGCCCTTATATTTGTAAAGTTCTAGAAGTCCTGAATTGAGAGATCAACATTTACATATATTTTTGAAAACCTACATACATTTATGTATCAGTGTACATGAGTAAGGGGAACTGACAATCATTATCTTCATTGAATTTCGTCGAAGTATTCCTCTCCACTATATGTACTTTTACTTGATTTTTCTGTTATTCTACAAAATGAATCCCTTACTACCAAATTTTACCATTTTGTATATTTCATCTCCTTTCAGATTTGACAAGGCAAATGTGAACAAACTACTTTTAAGTTCTACTTAAACATTATATTTTTCTTTTTTTTTCATAGTTGATATTGTATGTGTAATCCAATGTATGTTAATCATGCCTTAGATTAAAAAAACACCAACATCTCAATCGCTTATATGGTGTCCACTGTGGAGTGTTCTTATATTACATGCATATGAAAAGAAACAACAAGCACATATTTGGTTAAACATAAAACATTGTATGAAGATTCGATATGAGAGGAGCCGAATTTGTGACGAGTGTAACAGATGACACCTAATCAAAATAATTGGCTCACTGCCGCCATAATGTGACGTCATATCTAATGGTTTGTGTAAATATCCGAAATAAACCGTTTTAACTTGACTTTCGTGATAAACAAATTATCTTGTCGTGTTTTATAACTGAACTGTTCCGCTGTCTGACATATTTATTGTACCTAATGGCTCATACTTTCTTATGAGAGTTCTGTATAAATATTTCATTTTCAGAATATTTTGGGATACGTAAGGTGTTATATTTCAATTTCAGAGGCTTGTTTTAGATGGAATTTGAATTCGTTTATTACTCGTCATGTTGCTTCTATAACTCACGTCATGCCATAAATACATAAACAGGTCAATGATTTTCATTGCTCTATATCTTTCCTCACCATCCAATCATTTAGATTTATGCCGTGATAACACATTCCAGGGAGATCATTTCTACGTCATGACAAATAAACGCATAAACGTTCAATTTATTATAATTGTTGAATACTTAGTAACGGGCATACTTGGTGTATTGTTAGACAAAATTGTAATATGAACAGCAAGTTCGAGCAGAAATACACTGCACTGTTCAGTGACCAGAAATTAGTGCCCTCCACAAGACGGCATGATAACGCTATTATTTTTTATTTTAGAAATTTTGATCGCTGTTCTAAAACAAAACTGTTATTTTTGTTTGTGGTTTGGTCAAATTAAAACTGTCTAATAAAGCAGTGGTTGTTACAACTCACAGTATATGGCTAAAGATTCGATGGTTATTGATGTAAAACACTTGGTCATTATGTCGGGTTATTTCTACGAACTCGTATGCCATTTTTTCCAATTTTGAGAAAATCCTATTTGAAGTTTTGAACTGCAATAACTTTAAGTGACGGGTTTGTAGGATTGGGATTAACCCTATTTAGGATAGATCCACAAGCAGGTAATTGTAAACAGCTCATCAAGACGAAAATAATGATACCAAAATCTCAATATTGCCAAAAATAGAGTTACGGGGTTGCAGAAATAAGCCGATTAGTATCCTATATTTCTTGTACGTTCCAATTAAGACCAACTTCTCTTGTGGTCGTGGTTATGGTTTGACCCGCTCATTTGTCCATATTTTAAAGAATGTCCCCCATCCACAAACGTGGACTTTATGTGTCATCTGAATTATATTGCACGACCATGTTTTAGTACTTTAAATACTTAGTAAATGTACGTATAATAATTTCTTTACCATGCAGGCCAGTATTTTCATCTACATGGGCATCGAGTAGAATGATTATGTCACACCATGTGTTTAGTGTCCAATCAACAAAGAAGAAAAACATTAATTGCGCAGCAACTACAGATATTACAGAAACTTTCACGTTTCCTTGTGAAGGTAGGGTTTTGTGATTTTGTACCCTTACCTTTTGTCATGGTTTTAGTGTCTGTTAAACTATGTGACTTGTGTCGTTGAGTGCATGCAGATAATTCCGTAATGGTGATATTACTTTTATGCTATTTATTTACTCAAATATTTTAAGTTCATATAGCTTATTTTACACGTGTAATCAGTTTTATCATTGTGTTTAAGCTGACATGGGTAATGGAGAACTAAAGGAAACAACTTTTCCATTGTTGTAACGTTCGTGTTTAATTAACTTGTCTGTGTTAGAGCGAGACAGGGTCTACTGAATTGATTAAGCCACTGTAGTTGTTCATTCCAAACCGATGACCCCGGGATATTGTTTATTTAAGTTGATGTTGCGTTTCGTTAAGTCTATGTGGTATTCGCCTTGTGTTGTTGCGTTTCGTTTAGTTTATGTGGTGTTCATCTTGTGTTGTTGTGTTTCGTTTAGTTTATCGTGTGTAAGGATGTTCGTGCGATCGGCTTGTGGACTTTTATTTTCTCATGGTTGATATGAACTTTGTTGTTTTTAGGAAAATGTTTTGAAGAATATGAAAATTTTGTTAATATTCTTTAGTTAGATGTAGTGTGTTCTGGATGATACATCTTGTGTGTATAGTAATATCCGAACTATGCTAGTTGATTTTTGCCTATGATAGTCTGTGTTGTACGGCAAATTCTTTTTCATGCGATAATTTCTGGGATCCGTTTATGCTTTAAAATTATGAATATAACTTTTTTTGTGAGACCTACTTGTGTTTTTTTAGACGTACTGGTGTTTTTTTTGTGAGACCTACTGACGTTTTTGTGAGACGTACTGGTGTTTTTTGTGAGACGCACTGGTGTTTTTTGTGAGACCTACAGACGTTTTTGTGAGACGTACTGGTGTTTTTGTGAGACCTACTGACGTTTTTGTGAGACGCACTGGTGTTTTTTGTGAGACCTACAGACGATTTTGTGAGACGTACTGGTGTTTTTGTGAGACCTACTGACGATTTTGTGAGACGTACTGGTGTTTTTGTGAGACCTACTTGTGTTTTTTTAGACGTACTGGTGTTTTTTTTGTGAGACCTACTGACGTTTTTGTGAGACGTACTGGTGTTTTTTGTGAGACGCACTGGTGTTTTTTGTGAGACCTACAGACGTTTTTGTGAGACGTACTGGTGTTTTTGTGAGACCTACTGACGTTTTTGTGAGACGCACTGGTGTTTTTTGTGAGACCTACAGACGATTTTGTGAGACGTACTGGTGTTTTTGTGAGACCTACTGACGATTTTGTGAGACGTACTGGTGTTTTTGTGAGACCTACTGACGATTTTGTGAGACGTACTGGTGTTTTTGTGAGACCTACTGACGATTTTGTGAGACGTACTGGTGTTTTTGTGAGACCTACAGACGTTATTGTGAGACCTACTGGTGTTTATTGTGAGACCTACTGGTGTTTATTGTGAGACGTACTGGTGTTTATTGTGAGACCTACTGACGTTTTTGTGAGACCTACTGGTGTTTATTGTGAGACGTACTGGTGTTTATTGTGAGACGTACTGGTGTTTATTGTGAGACCTACTGGTGTTTATTGTGAGACGTACTGGTGTTTATTGTGAGACCTACTGGTGTTTATTGTGAGACGTACTGGTGTTTATTGTGAGACCTACTGACGTTTTTGTGAGACCTACTGGTGTTTATTGTGAGACGTACTGGTGTTTATTGTGAGACCTACTGGTGTTTATTGTGAGACCTACTGACGTTTTTGTGAGACCTACTGGTGTTTTTGTGAGACGTACTGGTGTTTATTGTGAGACGTACTGGTGTTTATTGTGAGACCTACTGACGTTTTTGTGAGACCTACTGGTGTTTTTGTGAGACGTACTGGTGTTTATTGTGAGACGTACTGGTGTTATTGTGAGACCTACTGGTGTTTATTGTGAGACGTACTGGTGTTTATTGTGAGACCTACTGGTGTTTTTGTGAGACCTACTGGTGTTTATTGTGAGACCTACTGGTGTTTATTGTGAGACCTACTGGTGTTTATTGTGAGACCTACTGGTGTTTATTGTGAGACCTACTGGTGTTTATTGTGAGACCTACTGACGTTTTTGTGAGACCTACTGACGATTTTGTTAGACGTACTGGTGTTTTTGTGAGACCCACTTTTTTTTTCGCTTGTGCGTTTTATGAGGTTCTCTAGATTTATGTTGTAATGATTGTTGATTTATGGCTATGTAGTGTGTTAAGAATAACTTGTAAATGACATTTCCTGTGAATGACATTTTATTTTCAGTTAATCGTTACATTTGATTATCGTTGCATTATTTTTGTATAATTTTCTCGTGTCACTCGAACATCGTCGCATCTATTTAACGCAGCGCATTTATAACTGTACGACATTATCCAAACCAACCATTTTCAAAAAATAAACAATCCTTAATTAGTCCACTGCCTTTTATGTGTAAATGCATGAATATGATTACTCCGATTCGGTCATTAAGTTATTAAGGAATGCATCAATGTCAGCTAAAATTCCAGACTAGCCGACAATTCAAACAATAGTGCATGGACCAATGTTTCATTCACCTAACTTAGCTTCAGTTACCTATGTTTTTCTCAAGACTGACAACAGCTACTTTTCCAGTTGGTTTTCTATACATAAATACAAGTAGTTCGTGATATCAAAAGAAATGTTTGGTTACAATCGGTGGAGTAAAACGGAACAGCCGATCATGTTTTATCGTACAATAATTTATGGGTTGAATTCCCAAGCGTTTACATTGGCTTCGTTGCAGATCATTTTAGAATGGCTATTAAAACCATTCGGGATCACTCTTTTCGATGCATAAATCAACAAAAGTTTCAGTTGCTGGCTGAAACAGCAACTCGTAACCGTTGATTTATATGAGTGAAATAATCCATACTATCAACACTATCAGAAGATCTGTTAAATATTTAATAGAAATTTATGTTCACAAGTTACGGAATATGTCATCCTGTTTACACTATTGTGATTTGTTTATGATCAAATAACACTTTTTTTTTTTTATTTATGTTGTAATTATTAACGTACGTGACAAGAATCGCCGGATGTTTGTAAAAGTGGCGATATTTTATGACGTTCGTTAAGTGCCAAAAATCATGTAAATGTTGCAATGACGAAGATCGGAATTACCGACATGATTATCATATTTTGGTACGTTTCGTTTATGTTCATATAAAAGAGGATACGGTCTCCAAGGTAACTTGATTTGATACGCTAAAAGTCACGTTCCGCTCGCAGGTATCTGCTGATTACTTATCAAAACTCGGTTTATATCAATAATTATACAAAAGTCGCAGATATTTCATTTTGGATGTACAGTGTCGTATTAACTGTAAAACGACTTGTTTCAAATCAGATTCCATTATTTCATCAATAGGTCGGGAGGTATGATTATCGTATGTGTAAAATTCCTCTAGAGTAGTGGTCAGTGATATTTTCCGGCTACAGAATAGAAAAACAAGCATTAATTTGTAGTCGTGTTTCTGACAGGAATCAAACTTCTCGATTTCGTATGAATAGAATTAAATATGAATATTACGTAACTATTTTCCTTGCACTTTTAACATTTAAAATGACTGTCACATTTAAAAAATGTCCGCGGTTTGGTTCATACCAAATGGTTGAAGTTAGCACCTCACCTGTTTGGATACATTACAAAACTCTCAACATTTACATAATCCATATTTTCATGATCGTTTTATTTTCGTAACGATAAAGCAAATTGAGGATTTCCCAAACATTGAAATATTTGTTGATCAACGCCACGATTGTTGACGAACACAATTTTGCGTAATTTTAAGGATGCATATTAGAAAAATTCTGAAGACAAAATGAGATTCATCCGACAAAAGTACAAAGTTGCTTAATTAGATAAGTTCACTACTTACGTATTTAAATATGTCTTCTCGGTGAACTGGGTTGTTTCTATATTGTAATCTGAACTTGCTATACATTTTACCTTACGACTGTTGTGAAAATGTGGAAGGAATATTAACCTTAAAGGACATATGGAGCTTACACAGCGGCAAATCTCTGTACAAAGGCTTCGGTAATCTGTCACACAGAGATAAAATGGAGATATCATATGTTCAAGGTTTTATGTGAAGATACAAAGTGCAAATACTTAAAGCCCTTCCACAGAGTACATAACAAAAAACGGTCAAACTACTAGTATTCACCTTTGAAACAGGGCCGCAGATCGTCAGGATTGTCGCGATCCAATCCGATCCACTAATTGGGGCCAACGATTTACAGATATAACCTGGTCCAGTGGTTAGCGCGCTGGACTTGTAACCCGGAAATCCGGGTTCGAATCCCGGTCGCGACAGAACTGGTGGCTGTATATAACTGAAAAGTTGAAAAATGGCCTTAAACCCCAGTGACAATAAGTCACATAAAACAAACAAAAAAAAAACAGAACAGATAGAACCATGAATCTTATATACAGATATATGTAACATACTTCTCATTTTATGTTGTTGTCACATTAAAATACTGATAAAACAGAACATTGTAACAACAATGTAAGTCTGGTACAAATACTGATGCTTTATTTACATAAACAAAAAAGTGGACAATGGAACACAAGATAAACTTTTTAACAATGAAAAATACAAACTATTGAATCTAGAACCACTGTGGAGGAAAGTAACAATATATCATGTTACCCATATGATAGTAACAATACATCATGTTTCCCATATGATAGTAACAATATATCATGTTACCCATATGATAGTAACATTATATCATGTTTCCCATATGAAAGTAACAATATATCATGTTACCCATATGATAGTAGCAACATATCATGTTTCCCATATGAAAGTAACAATATATCATGTTACCCATATGATAGTAACAACATATCATGTTTCCCATATGAAAGTAACAATATATCATGTTACCCATATGATAGTAGCAACATATCATGTTTCCCATATGAAAGTAACATTATATCATGTTTCCCATATGAAAGTAACAGTACATCGTGTTTCCCATATGAAAGTAACAATATATCATGTTTCCCATATGATAGTAACAATTTATCATGTTACCCATATGATAGTAACAATATATCATGTTTCCCATATAAAAAATTTATATTAAACAGTTTAGATCACAAACATTTGACTTCAGAGGTGTTCTTATTCGATTTTCAGGTTTAAATCGCGATTATCCGAATAATCGGATATTTGCTACATCCCTGCGTGAAAAGGCAAGTCAATAAAAATCCAGATATGTTTGATATAAAAGAGAAAATCCAAGCACCGAATGCAGACAGTAGTTTAAACTTATATAAAATACTATCATAAATTTGTATCTGGACAGAAATTAATTATATGATTTTAAACGGAATCTCGAATACATGAAAATATGGGAAATACATGTATTTCAATACAAGGTGTATAAATGATATTTATCTGTGATTTTAGACTCCAATACCAAGCACTGCCTGACAACTAAATAAAGGGGATAATTAAATAATGGATGTTATGTTTGTGTTTCGACAAATAGTCAATTAACACTTTTTATGACTCGTTTATCAAATCCACGCATTCGCAGTCTCCCTTTATTAAATTAAAATATGAAAACCCCATAGTTAGAAGTTCTGTTTGATTTATGTGTCTACTCTTGCATGGAAAACTCATTCATTTAAATTCTAAACAACTAAACATGGGTGCTGACAAATTTCAAGGTACTCCTGCTATCTAACACTATTGCTATATTTTCAGCACAATTCTGTAGCATTTTGGTGTTTAAAAGAATCGATCAATTTTATGTTTGTTTTGTAGATCATGTTGTTAGGAGTATAAGAATCGTGAGATTTATTCTATCAGTCGTAGTAGCATCGATATCAGAAGCAAGCATTTTTACAGAAACGAGACTTGTCAGGATTTATAAAAATGGTGTTTACAGCACATCCATCTATACCATGATAGCATATTCTTTTTTAGAATTAGCTTAATTGACTTCGTCATAGATAGCATGAGGATCGGGCACCCATCCCAAATGTACCTTATATATATACATGTATATGTCATATTCTGATTATAATATGCAAACAAAATATTGTACCTGTCAGAAAACAAGGATAACATAATTATTCTTACTTTTTATCATTTGGCCGGTGATGAAAATCATGGTTCTTGTGCACACTCTGTTAGAATAGTGTTAGTGTCACATATAAAAATGATGAGGTAATCCCAGGGTTAAATGGCTCTAATTCATGTATACTAACACCCATCCTCACTGGAAGCACAAGGTACAATGTGTAGTTGCAAAATAATGTTGTCACGCTGTTATAACTTTCATTTTGGCTAGGAATGTAAAGTAAACAGCACGTGAACTTTAGGACAGGATACAGGAAGCAAGTGAATGAAAGCAATAGAACTGTGAATATGAGTTAATTGCAGCTAAAGTAAAGAATAATGTCGCTCTATCAAGCCTGCGAGATGATCAATCTGGTTATAATGTTCATCATTTTAAAACACGATGGTCAATCAATGTGTCCAGTTCATCCGAATAACCAACAAATAGTAACATTGTCCATCGCAAAAATAGGCTTGTTTTCCTGAAGTAATGTAGGTCGAAAGAAGAGGTGAATTATGGGAAAAAATGTTGTATAACTAGTTAGCGTAAAGTAATGCCAAATAATGTTATTGTTGTTTTCTTTAAATATAGTAAATACTAGTAACCTATGTTTGTTTACACAATTTACAGAAGTCTTATGCCGTTCATTTTATCCTTTGTTGTAAATATTTCTGTGTCATTGTTGCAGATGTGGCGTTGACCGCTTGTGTCATCAGAATCATACACAGATAGGCCGTTTACCACTTGTATCATCTGAATCATGTTCAGATAGGCAGTTTATCACTTGTATTATCTGAATCATGTACAGATAGGCAGTTTATCACTTGTATTATCTGAATCATGTACAGATAGGCAGTTTACCACTTGTATCATCTGAATCATGTACAGATAGGCAGTTTACCACTTGTCTCTTCTGAATCATGTACAGATAGGTAGTTTACCACTAGTGTCATAGGATTGATTCTTTGATGAGACTTGATCCAGCTCCACTTATGTACGTACGTGCGAACAAACAATACTTACTACAAGTAAGCACAAGCTTAGGTTACCATATCCAGAATCTGTAATCTCTGAAAAATTGACTGGAATTAAAACGATAATAACCCAATGGAATGTCGTTGTTTTTTTTGAAAAAATCTCACGGTAAATTATTATCCCGGAAACCTATAAAAATTATTGTAAACGTTTCCGAGCTTGTCTGCTCCATTTTGAGATAATAATTTTGGACAATACGGGTTTAAAAGCCCGTTTCGTTGTTATATGACACACATTTCTTGTTGCTATCTTTTGTAGAATTAGTGGCCTGCTGTCCAAAGTCAAATTGCACGTGACTTCTCTTGGTGTTCTGTTTATTATTCTTTTGAAATTTACCAGAGAAATAGTGTTTTTATATAATTGTTCATTGGTTTTATCACCATTTGAGGTCGTCCGCAAAACATTCGGTCTATTAATTCTTTAGTACGTAATTTTCAACCTCTTGGGAAAACAGAACAAACTAAACGTCTTTTTCCCCAGAATCACCAAATAATGTCACGTTCCAAAGACGGGTTTTATCCGGACATACGCGTTCAATTATTTAATTACATCCATTTCTTGACGTAAGTCGGACGTATTAATGTACAAAGTTAATCTTAATTAAATTGTTGGGATCAACTCACTCACATAGAAACGTCCCAAAAGGTTTACATTAAAAGCCGAAGATCGATTAAGCAAGAATGTATATATAGACAAATTGGTTGTGGTTATTTCGTCATTTTTTGTACATAACAGTGTTTGTTTTAAAGGTCAGGTGCCTACACACTTAGTAATCTGCGTAAAAGAATTGATTCTGAAACATTAATCGTCCTGTAGAATACCACATAGGAAATTTATTCATGGCTATGTAGTCTGTATGACTCCACTGAGTGACTGTGTAGACTGTGTGGTTCCTCTAAGAGACTGTAGTTTGTGTGGCTCCTCCGTGTGACTATGTAGTCTGTGTGGCTCCTCTGTGAGACTATGTAGTCTGTGTGGTTCCGCTGTGTGACTATGTAATCTGTGTGGCTCCTCTGTGTCACTATGTAGTCTGTGTGGCTCCTCTGTGTGACTGTAGTCTGTGTGATACCGCTGTGTGACTATGTAGTCTGTGTGGCTCCTTTGTGTGACTGTGTAGTCTGTGTGGCTCCTCAGTGTGACTGTGTAGTCTGTGTGGTTCCTCTGTGTGACTATGTAGTCTGTGTGGTTCCTCTGTGTGACTATGTAGTCTGTGTGGCTCCTTTGTGTGACTGTGTAGTCTGTGTGGCTCCTCAGTGTGACTGTGTAGTATGTGTGGCTCCTTTGTGTGACTTAGTAGTCTGTGTGGTTCCTCAGTGTGACTGTGTAGTCTGTGTGGTTCCTCTGTGTGACTATGTAGTCTGTGTGGTTCCTCTGTGTGACTTTGTAGTCTGTGTGGCTCCTTTGTGTGACTGTGTAGTCTGTGTGGCTCCTCAATGTGACTGTGTAGTCTGTGTGGCTCCTTTGTGTGACTTGGTAGTCTGTGTGGTTCCTCAGTGTGACTGTGTAGTCTGTGTGGTTCCTCAGTGTGACTGTGTAGTATGTGTGGTTCCTCTGTGAGACTGTAGTCTGTATAGTTCCTCTTTGAGACTGTAGTCTGTGTAGTTCCTCTTTGAGACTGTAGTCTGTATGGTTCCTCTGTAAGACTGTAGCCTGTATAGTTCCTCTTTGAGACTGTAGTCTGTGTAGTTCCTCTTTGAGACTGTAGTCTGTGTAGTTCCTCTTTGAGACTGTAGTCTGTATGGTTCCTCTGTAAGACTGTAGCCTGTGTGGTTCCTCTGTGAGACTAGGTAGTCTGTGTGGTTCCTCTGTGTGACTGTGTAGTCTGTGTGACTCCTCAGTGAGACTGTAGTCTGTGTGGTTCCTCTTTGAGACTGTAGCCTGTGTAGTTCCTCTTTGAGACTGTAGTCTGTGTAGTTCCTCTTTGAGACTGTAGTCTGTGTGGTTCCTCTGTGTGACTGTGTAGTCTGTGTGACTCCTCTGTGAGACTGTAGTCTGTGTGACTCCTCTGTGAGACTGTAGTCTGTGTGACTCCTCTGTGAGACTGTAGTCTGTGTGGGTCCTCTGTGTGACAATGTAGTCTGTGTGGTTCCTCTGTGTGACAATGTAGTCTGTGTGACTCCTCTTTGAGACTGTAGTCTGTGTGGTTCCGCTGTGTGACTATGTAATCTGTGTGGCTCCTCTGTGTCACTATGTAGTCTGTGTGGCTCCTCTGTGTGACTGTAGTCTGTGTGATACCGCTGTGTGACTATGTAGTCTGTGTGGCTCCTTTGTGTGACTGTGTAGTCTGTGTGGCTCCTCAGTGTGACTGTGTAGTCTGTGTGGTTCCTCTGTGTGACTATGTAGTCTGTGTGGTTCCTCTGTGTGACTATGTAGTCTGTGTGGCTCCTTTGTGTGACTGTGTAGTCTGTGTGGCTCCTCAGTGTGACTGTGTAGTATGTGTGGCTCCTTTGTGTGACTTAGTAGTCTGTGTGGTTCCTCAGTGTGACTGTGTAGTCTGTGTGACTCCTCTGTGAGACTGTAGTCTGTGTGACTCCTCTGTGAGACTGTAGTCTGTGTGACTCCTCTGTGAGACTGTAGTCTGTGTGGGTCCTCTGTGTGACAATGTAGTCTGTGTGGTTCCTCTGTGTGACAATGTAGTCTGTGTGACTCCTCTTTGAGACTGTAGTCTGAGTGGTTCCTCTGTGTGACAATTTAGTCTGTGTGACTCCTCTGTGTGACTGTGTAGTCTGTGTGGTTCCTCTTTGTGACTGTGTAGTCTGTGTGGTTCCTCTGTGTGACTGTGTAGTCCTTACGAAGCCTTTTGCCTTTAAATACTTAAAAATCTTTGTCGTAACAATCTGAAACTACCGCATAGTGTTATGATCATCGTCAGTGACGTATTTACAGCCATTTTCATTAAAAGCTCACAAAGGGCACCCCGAATTTGGGTCATATTTAAGTGCCTAGCTATCAATATGATATAACAGTCAGCCCATAAATAACGTCATTTCCGTCAAGAAATAATTAAATAGTTTGTGAATTTTGATGTCAGCTCTCTGTCAAGATAATTTCATGAGAAACGTGTTTAAGAGCTGACATCATGTCATGTTTATGTGTGTCACTATTTCCACATGTATTGTTAACATAAAGAGTATATAAAATATAAAGAGACACTTTATTCCTACATGAACAATTCATACAAATATGTACCCTATGACAAAGTTATCGTAAATTCCTTTCGCTTGGTATTTTGATCGTCATAAACGTAACTCCCTATGATTGTTTAACACGAATCAGAGATGAAGTCCTAATACCAGACAAAAGCAGACATATTACTTGTTGTTACTGTTGAACATGAATACATTCTACATACGAGGTGGGTCCAAAAGGTTCGTAAACAAGCTTGTTTTAAGGCAATATGAATTAAGGAATTTTTTTGTCACACCTGGTATGTACATCAAGTTATGAATGTGGATGTTAAATATTCAGACATTGTAAAACAGATGGTTGTTTGAACTGTGAAAACCATTAAAATAGGTTAACGTTCAAAGTAAACATCTAAATATGTCTGATGTCTAGATGAGCATCGAAATGGTGAAGAATGCTTACTTAATCATAATCAACATTGGTTGATTCTTCATTTTACTCAAAGACTTTCGTGATGTGAAAACATAGGGTAAAACTGAACATTATTGACAGTAACGCACGAACACTAACGGACATATCAAACATACTGTGAGGTGAAATGTCTCGATAAGAGCTTTAACAATCAATCACACAGCTGGAATTAAGCGAAGATTTTCACGCAATGCGTACTTCATGGAGTTCAAGGATTCACATCTGGATATAAGCGCACAGGTTTAAAATACAGGGATTTTTATGTAAACACAACAATTGGTTGTCTTGAAAGGACTAAGACAGAATTTTTGAAGATTTGTAGAGGGGAAATAATGAGTGAAAAAAGAAAATCACCGCATCATATGACAGGAATGAGAAATGGTTCGAAACCAAAATTATTGTCTGACAACAGTCTGGAGTGTGTGAAAAGATATTGAACAATGTTACGACACATGAATACACAACCCAATAAAGTATTCAGCTATTACAAATAACTTCTTACTGATGATTGCGTTTGATATCATAGTTCAAATGTGACAATCACACATCCATATGTAATTAATGTAAGCTTGGGTTAGAGATTAAGTACCTGTAACAAAGATGGAGGAGAAGTTAGTGTTCTGGTGATGTGCGTATAATCTTGAGAAGAATCCCTTTAACATGAATTGTGTAAAATCTTTATCAAATTTATTTGAAATGTTGCTTAAATTTTGTATAATTCTGTTCTCTTTTTATGTTTAATCATACGATTTTAAGCATCCTTGGAACGCTAATGTTATACGAATATATTTCAGATCGATGAATGCCATTATTGTTCATTCGAATCGGACTCTTGTGTGGCTTCTGGGAAAATACCACACCACAACACACTACCACACCACACTACACTACTACACTACCGCACCACACTACCACACAACACTAGACTACCACAATACCACACCACACCACACCACACTACAATATCACGCTACAATACCACATCACACTACCGCACAACACTATCACACAACACTACCACACCACACTATCACACCATACTACCACACCACACACCCATACCACACTACCACACCACACTATCACACCATACTATCACACCACACTACCCAAACATACTACCACACCACACTGCCACACAATACTATCACACCACACTACCATATCACACCATACTACCACACCATACTACCACACCACAACACACTACCACACCACACTACACTACCACGCTGCCACACCACACTACCACACCACACTACACTACCACAATACCACACCACACCACACTACAATATCACGCTACAATACCACATCACACTACCGCACAACACTACCACACAACACTATCACACCATTCTATCACACCATACTATCACACCACACTACCCAAACATACTACCACACCACACTGCCACAACATACTACCACATAACACTACCATATCACACCATACTACCACACCATACTACCACACTACAACACACTGACACACCATACTACACTACCACACTACCTCGCTACCACACTACACTACCACAATACCACACCACACCACACTACAATATCACGCTACAACACCACATCACACTACCGCACAACACTACCACACCACAATATCACACCATACTACCACACCACACACCCATACCACACTTCCACACCACACTATCACACCTTACTATCACACCACACTACCCTAACATACTACCACACCACACAACCACACCATGCTACCACACCACACTACCATATCACACCATACTACCATACCATACTACCACACCACACTACTACACCACACTACCCACCACACCACGCCACACTACATTACCACACTACCACACCACACCACACTACAATACCACACTACACTACTACATCGCACTTCCACACAACACTACCACACCGAACAACCGCACTGCCCCACACTACCACACCATACCACCACACTACACTATCACCCCGTACTACTACATCATACTACCGCATCACACATCCATACCACACCACACTACCACACCATAACACGCTACCACACCACACTACCACACCACACTACACGACACCACACTACTCTACCACATCACACTACCACACAACACCACCATACTAAACTATCACACCATACTACATCGCTACACAACCACACCACACCACAATGCCACACCGCACTATCACACCACACTACCTCACTACACAACCACACCACACCACACTACTAAACCACACCACACTAATACACCACGCGACACTAATACGCCCCACCACACTACTACACCACACTCTTTCTCAATTCATGTCCAGATTTTATCAAATGGTAATGTAAGGTAACATGTTTTTCAAACTAACTTGCTTGATACGGTGTTGATATCTATTCAGGATTATTCTTCAGTTTTCATTTAAAGAAAATACTTGTGATGCAAGGTCAAGTCTAGGTATTGAGAAACCAAGTAATCTACATAAATATTGAATACAGATTGAAACTTGTTATAAAAGCTCCGTAAGAATGCCAATATCTGGTTATTAAAATCAACAAAAGAAATTACCTAATGAATAATTTAGTTTCTCACCTGAAAATAAATTAATATGAAAGTATGACGGGAATTCTTGACCAGAATGTTCCTACAAATTAGATAATTATGTCCACCTGGGTGAAAAGAATTATATATTACCGGAACATCTCGGATCATGAAAACATTCAAGAGTCTAAGATCTTTAATTAATTGCAATATGTGCGCAACATTACTTTTATGGGGAGATATTTTACAGCGGTAAGTCAGTCGACAATTTCCCAGAATCTATCCTGGTTTTAAAATCACTGTGATTTGAATGACAAGCTTTAACCTTCTACCTTACTGACACTCCTAAATATCACTACAACAGTAAGATAAAATAGTTGTCTTCTATGATAAACGATGAATTAGCTTATTAAATATATCAGTTATCAAAGGATCTAACTGAAAATTGATAGTAACATTTGTTCAATGCATAGGTCGACGATCAATTCATTTTACTCTTTGATATAAACATCAAAGTAGTTTTATATCTTCAGTCAAAATATCTCACCTGTCCAATCTTATTTGAGATTTTGAAACAAAACATAAATTAAGCGTAAGTCCGTACCTAGTTGTATCCACGTTTTTTGAAGATGCCTTTTCAACGAAAAATATGTTGTAAGAAACTATGGGGTGAACCTAAAGTTGTACATTTTATCAAACAATCCAGCAGAAGATTACCCCCTACAAGTGACAGACTAATATAACATAATATTTATTTGAAATATTATTTTTGTACCGTGAATCTGACATATTATTTTAGTTCTGTGAATCTGAAATATTATAGTACTGTGAATCTGAAATATCATTTTAGTAATGTGAATCTGAAATATTATCTTAGTACTGTGAATCTGAAATATCATTTTAGTAATGTGAATCTGAAATATTATTTTAGTACTGTGAATCGTCTTCGATGTTCTTTTGGTGGTTTAATAAATAAAATAATGCTAGTTGTTTGGTATAAAATTAGAAAGCAATTAGGTGTAATTATAATCCATTATTAAATGAAAATAATTATAAAGTCTATAACAAAATTGTTCTGTTCTGTCTACAATAACAATAAATAAAATGGTTAAAATGGTTTAGTTATAGTTAAAAAGGAAAGGATCATTTGACTATAAGTACATGTTCTGTTCTCAATGTACCAGTACATGACAAACTCTCATGCATTATTTATTCTCGATAACTCCTTTACGATCGTATATACTGACGTGACGTATTATTTTTATCGCCTTGGTGGTGTATTCGGAAATTACTGGTAATATGTAGCAAAGGCCCGGGGTAATATAAGAGTATCTTTCCGAGCACCAGACATGAAGATAATTCTGGAATCAAGCGCCACCACCAGTTAATTGAATAATAGCTGTAATTACGACTGTAAAATCCATAAGTTTAGCATATTGTTCATTTATATATCAAAGCACGAGTTTTTACATTGTTTGATAAAATAGCAATGTATAATCTATGCTACAGTGATACACACATTGTACATATCAAATCTACACTGATACACACATTGTACATTTCAAATCTACACTGATACACACATTGTACATATCAAAACTACACTGATACTAGAGGTGAAACGATTCAAAAAATTTCGATTCGATTCGATTTCGATTTTTCATCCCACGATTCAATTTTTCGATTCGATTTTCGATTTTAAAAGGAATTAAATAGGACAAGAATAAAATAGCTATCCCACTAGTTTACGATGGAATGTATTTTCTTAAATACTGTAAACAATGGAACAAACGAAACATAAAACTTGTGAATAGGAAAAACTGAAACAGTAAAGAGCCTGACGACACGAGAAGAATGCTGATCTCGTTAGATTTCAGTCATTTTGACTCGCATACTACGGAAAATGAAAGTAGGTATTACCAAAAAAAAAATCGAATCGAAATTGCCGTCATTGAATCGAATCGAATCGAATCGAATCGAGCATGAAAAATCGCGGTTCGCAATGGATCGCGATTAATCGTTTCACCTCTAACTGATACACACATTGTACAAATCAAATCTACACTGATACACACATTGTACAAATCAAATCTACACCGATACACACTCTCCGTTCTAAACTCACTTTTGATTCACACTGAATCCCAATATAAAACAATTATAACTACTGCGCCATAATCACGTGATTCCTTCAAAATGGTTACCTCACTCAGGTGGGTAAATAAAACACTAACTCACGGGATTATTATGGACGTCATTGTGTTACACTAACGTGTACATGTTGCATGTTGAATTATTTTTGACATGCTCATGAGAGTCAATTATCTGTATTTTACTTCACTAACGGACTTATTATATGAAAGAAAATGACATAAAACGATAAAGAATTCGACACCATTTAAGTTTGTTAATAACGTGTGTCGCTCTCTTTGACCTTGTATTGCTGATCTGATGGTGGCGACCCGTTAGTTTTATATTCTCCTCGAACATCTTCCTACGTTAAGTTCTTAATAAAAAGACCAAAATTATCCAAATTATTGAAGTATTTACGCATTCTCCTTATATTGTTACGCGTGCTTCTTGAAATTGCTGGAAATCGTTAATGGTAAGCTAGCAGCGTATTGGTGATGTATTCATCTATATAACTCGTATATATCTGCGTTTATTGTAATGACTAAAATGAATGTAATGTCGTGCAGGATATTATGACGTAATGCGCGCGTGATTTATACGTTATCATTACAACAAGACCTTTCTGAATTTAATGATACATCTTACTTTATTTGATGGCAATCTGTTACGTCAATCTTATCACGGAAGCAGTGCTATCAAAACACGCCAACGTGAATGCGGTCAACAAACCCCCATGTTCAACAATCGACGTCTTATCTACTTCCGCCCTCGTCAGCGGAAACATCGTGCTCTGTAAGATGCTAGGTGTGTTACCAATCTTTTACTGTTGTTTGAAAACATCTGTCATTAATTAAAACTGTTCGTTTGGTAGATATATAAGATATGGTTCGTTCATAAATATAACTGTGATAGTGTGATATAAGGTGTTTAATGGACATTCGATGGACGTATTCATTTGGGTTAAATAAATTGGAGCAGTACTGTTAAATCTAATTTTAGTTTATAAGAAATGAACACCAGCGAAAAACTCAACTGACGCCCATACAGATGCAGACGACCTGGCTACTACAATATCTCGACCTTTTTCTTGGTAAAGTCGAGCTAAAAATCAACATACAACGAAAGGAGAATAACTCGAAATAGATGTATGTGACCATCACCTTTATGTACACAGATTATGTAATGGGTAATATAGCAAAAAATAAATTTTATTTAAAATGTGGACGTTATGCGACAGAACCATGCATTTTTGCCGCAAAACGTTCGTCCAAAAATAAGGGGTCAATATACAACGCAAAACGTTCTTACAAGGACGTTTAGTGGAACGGACGTTTTGCGGTGTCACATAGTTTGTCAAGACGGAGACGAAAGCACATTAATAAGATTCTCTACTTGGAAGCACTATAACTAGACATGTACTTTTATAACAATTTCAACTATTTCTGCTGTGTATATGAATTTTACGGTAAGACTTATTTTACCTCCATTTTCTTGGAGCCGTGATTTTGTTTTACTGCTTATTTGCAGCTTAATACTCTTCTTAAAAAAATAGTCCATTTTGTAGTATTTCGGGTGTTTCATAAAAATAACAATATTATCAGAAGCAGATAAAAACAGAAATAGTTGAAACATACCAATACCAATGTCATCACGTCCTTTAGGAATGAATGTTTCTTCCATACCATTTAAGTACATAACAATTAGTATTAGAGACAGGCTTTCACATTGTCTAAAACCTAGATTACACATAGAATCATTATATAGTGCATAATTAAACTTAACTTTAGAATTGGCATTGTTGTACAATGATTTTATAAATTCAAAAGAATTACCTCTAAATTCTATCTATAAAACTATCAATTTCATTGGATATCTCTAACGACGAGGCCAAATACCAAACACGCATGCACCCCCATATATATAATATTTTTATTTTGTTTTCAGTGCAAAGTTGTAACTTATTTTGTTCTGTTTATCATAATTATTATTATCATTATTATTATCATTGTGTAATATGGAAGTCATTCCAAAATTTGTTACTTCTATTACTGATTCAAACTTTTCTGGGAAATGTTTTATCTGGGCTGATGTCATATATACTTAACCAAAAAAGAAACTTTCGCGAGACTTTGATGGGACTGTTTCCACAAATGTGTATATTAACAGTTTTTGTTTGTATTTGCTATTGCACAATAATTCAAAATCAATTCATCAAAGTTCATTTACAGTCTGAAAATTATCAATTTCATTGGATAGTTTTTTTTATTTTGCTTTAGCAACGAGTACGCCCACCACAAACATTGCTAACAGCTTGGAAGCGACGACCCATTGAGTGGATGAGATTATCATTGACATTACCAGGGGGATTTTGGCATTGCCGCACACGTGTGTCAAGATTATCCCAAAGGTGCTCGATGGGATTTAGATCCGGGCTTTTGAAGGGCCAGTTGTCTATGAAATCAATATTGTTGTTTCGCAAGAACTGGATATTGTCACGGGCGAAGTGAGGTCTGGCGTTGTCTTGCTGAAACATAGAAATAACGCCGTGATTTTGTAAGAGAGAAACAACGCGTGGGGCAAAGACATGGTCTCTACACTTTTGAGCGTTCAAATTGCCATTAATGACCACTAATTGGGTACGATACCCATGCCCAATTCCGGTCCAGACCACAGAACCCCCACCGCCAAAACGGTCCCGCTGAATAACGCAACAACAGCGTAACGTTCAATCCTACGTCAGTAGACCCTGATCCGACCATCACTATCGGACAATGCAAACCTGGATTCGTCTGAAAAAAGAGAACCGTCCGCCAGTCTTGCCTTGTCCAGTTGATGTGCCTATCAGCCCATTGAAGCCTGTCACGGCGATGACGAACCGTTGATACTGTTCCGACGTAGGGACGACGTGCACGTAAATTGTTCCTAGCCAAACGATTTCGTACTGTTTGAGAGGAAATCCTGGGGTTATGAGTACCTGTGGTGACAGACGCTGTAGCTGTCGCAGTAAAAAAACGATTTCGTAAATGTTGGTTTAAAATATAGCGGTCTTGCGCCGGCGTGGTCACACGTAGTCTACCGCTACGTAGAAGATCTTCCGTTTTTCCGGTCTGCACAAAGCGCCATCTCAGACTTCTATCTGACAGCGCAGATGATCCAACGTGTGCACCAACCTCTTCCATTGATGCACATGCCTCCAGCATCCCAACGTCTCTCTCTCTGTCTCTTAAATGTTTCGCAATTCGACGCATCGAAAGTTTGCCCAAATTGTGTCGATATAAAGTTGTTTACGTATTTTTATTGGGGTAGTCGTCAAGTGCAATAATTTGCATTGAAAAATGTTAACACATGTAAATCAGATATGTCCATCCCGTGAGTGCACGTGGAAATGGATATCGTATGATATCACATGATATTGTTGGACATGAGGTGATTATCTGACCGGTTTCACAAACTAAGACGTCAGGGTTAACTAGCGTTTCTTCATTAAGTGTTTGTTTTTTTGTTTTGTTTTATGTGACTTATTGTCACTGGGGTTTAACACCGTTTTTCAACAATTTTTCAGCTATATACGGCGACCGGTTCACCTAATTAGTTTTCCTGGACTGTATACTAACCAGCACTAACTTACCCTTCCACAAGGAGCCGGCAACTTCTGCACCTATGGAGGAAAATCGACATTTTTGTCAAATTTTCATAGAAGGGTATGACCTGCCGCGACCAAGATTCGAACCCGGATTTCCGGGTTACAAGTCCAGCGCACTAACCACTGGACCACGGCCGCTGCTCATTAAGTGTTTAACCTTATAAGTTTAAGACCTACTTCGCGAAAGTTTCTATTTTGGTTCAGTGTATTTCAGACAACGATCAATCCTGATTTGAATCTCTCTGGGAGTCTCATATCAAGTGTGTATCATGATTGAATATTTTTATCAAGTACGTAACTCCTTCACATGTCTTCAGGTATAAGAAGTTAGGATAACAGAAAAGGATGCTCAAGACGAGGACAGACAGCAATGTGTTAATAGACAAAGATTCGACTGTAGATAGAACTGATACAAAAAAAACAACAAAAGAAACTGTCATATAAGGATCAACTATTCATAAAGGTTACACTACTCATACGGGTGTTTTTTTTATCAGTATTTAACAATGCAACTTACAAGTAACCAGTATTATAACTTGTAAGCCAGATGTGTGAGCGTTTACAAAAATGTGTTGTCTCAATTAAAATATACGTTTTCCCTTTATTCTTTGTACATGTACTACTTGAGATTTCAATTCGATGTCATTATTTCACCTACTTTTCGAACAATATATTCATGTAAATGAATAATGGTACGTTGTACAGACATTACGTAGAACATTTTGAGACGATCCTCTGAAGTGTTTTAAGTAATAATACACAATGTTAGTACTGTGTCTTAAACATGTATTGACGTAATGAAAAGACAGAGGTGGAAATATCTGATTCTATAAATCTGTTATTACACTGATTTACGCAAATGAAATTCTGTCTTCTGCGATATTCACGACAGAAATGTGTCAATACAATTGTACGCGCGGACACTGGGAGTGAAATGACAGCTTGTTAAAGTTTATTCATGTGAAGCGTAAGTATTGATGAAATAATTGAATTTCTAGAATTTCACATTAGTTTGAAACATACATTGGAAAAACATTACATTTTCAGTTTTATCAGGAAATCACAGCCTATTAAATTCTGTCATGCGTCCTTGCGATTCAAAAACTTGTTGGTGAATGTCATTAATAAGTCACTACTAAATTGATCGTAATTTAACATTACGAGTAAAACTAGTACAATCTATGTTAATCTTATTCTGAGTGAAACAAAATGATTTTTACATATTTTGTCTGGTTTTATGCAAGCTTTTGTTGGTACTTCGATTAAACGTCGATTAAACTGAAAAATAATCATGGATTCTGCACCAGTACTAGCCCCATACTCCACAAGTAAGTGCTGACTTCTTTACATGAAACACTCGTGTCAGTGGTAGAGGAAGAATACCTACAATCAGATCGTCACAGGAAGCACCGACCTCACCCAGGTTTCAAACTGACCAAACTGGTAAGTTTCCGAATTCTCTTTAGTCAATTTTGATTTTTATGTTGTGTTGTTTTATGATATAAGAGGATTAATTTGTTTAGATTGCTGTTTGTGTATTTGCTCCAATGTTGTATTGTTTTATTTGACTTATGGTCACCATGGTTTCACGCCGTGTTTTCGACAATGTTTCAGTTATATACGGCGACCGGTTCACCTAACCAGTTTTCCTGGACTGTATACTAACCAGTACTAACTTACCCTTCCACAAGGAGCCGGCAACTTCTCCACATATGGAGGAAAATCGACATTTTTGTCAAATTTTCACACATGGGTATAACCTGCTGCTACCTGGATTCGAACCAGGATCTCCGGGTTACAAGTCCAGCGCACAAACCACTGGCTGTAATGTTACAAGTTACAGACTTGTTTACCAGTGAACGTTGACGGATTATTGCCCTTTTGGTTCGTGCTTAAAGAATAAACTGGACAGATAAATGCACGATACGCTGAAATGTAAAAATATACACTTATGAATTATGTTCACAAAAATTTGATGATAAATCACACAGTTTGATTGAACAATAAAACTGAAAGAAACTTTGATATATATGTTAATAAGCAAAGCTTAACATTTTTTTTATATGTGGCCGTGATGATACTTATGGTTAAAATATGTTTTATCTGGAAAACGAAAATAATATGGAGTAGTCAGCCAAATGGCGTTAAGATGAACAATTAAACATGTTTAGTGTCACATCGACATATGAACATGAAATATCCCTTTATTTCCAACTTCAACTAATTGATGTATTTTAGTCAACAGTCCATAGCCTACGACTATTAAAATATACACATACACTTTTAACTTTAGTGTTTATGTATTTATTCATGCCAGTCAAACACAACATTATAACTAGGGTAATTAGTGGTCATATTGCATTACGTAGACGACACATAATGTAATGCTAAAATGCCTAGAAATATTATCCACGTATATTGAACAAACACTTCATGATGTTATGGACACGAAAATATATAATAATACATTTGTACAATATTTAGAGATGAAATATGTTTGTACCACAAATGCTGTGAAATGGGTTACTGTTTTCAATCTTCTAGATACGTAACACTAACAAAACAGAGAGCCGATAAAACGTTTGTTTGTGCCTCACAGGCATATGTAGTTCACGGAATTATAATGTAATTATGTTAGTAGTAGGTTCCGCACTTTTGCACAAAACAGTTTTGCACAAAAAAGCTGTTTTGTGAATTATGTTATCACACAACAGAAAAAACGCGTTAAATCATCTAATTCTCAGTTCTATTCAAACCTCATCTCCCTAAGGTATTAGGAAGTTCCACATAATATTATATTTTACAATAGTTGATAGTCAATGAATTGGTATTGCATGCGAAGTCTTACAAAATATTACTCTTACTAGGGATGTTTGAATTGCTTATTTCTATCTGGAGACTTCAAATGTCAAGTTAGCCCAAAAGTGCTCATTTCATGCTCTCGAAGTACTCCCCGTGGCTAGAAATGCGAAGTTTCAGCCGATGTATCCACTTCCCGTCACTGTACGCTGATTTAGGCACAGTAATAAGGTACTGATGAATGGCAGATCCAAGTGCCTGTCGGGACTTGTATTTCCGCCCAGCAAGAAATGATTTCAATTTCGGAAGCAAAAAGGAATCACATGGGGCAAGGACTGAAGAATATCGGGGGTGAGGCAAAACAGTTACTTTTTCTTTCTTCAAAAACGCCGTAACTATCGCGGAGGTATGAGCGGGGGTATAGTCACGTAGAAGACGGATATGTTTAAAACCAGTGGCAGGGCCTCGTTTCTAATAATACTTTTTCAGTTTCGTCTGTACTCTGTCTTTATAGTACTTTCCGGTGATGCTTTTGCCCTTTTTCACAGGCACTTTATTGTGACTCCTACACCAGTGAATAAAATTACATACAAAACCTTTTTTACATTCAAAAACCGTTTGGCAATTATTGGGCGTTTGCTGTGTTTAGTGGCCCAGATCTTATTGCTAACCTTTCTGACGGGCTCAAAATAATGGACCCAAGTTTCATCACCTGTTACGACATTGGCAAACTGCTTTTTGTCATATTTTGGAAACATTTGAAGCAGCTTTTTGGCCGCTTTAACCCGTTTCCTCTTTTGATCATCAGTCAACATATGTGGCACCCATCTTGCAGAAATCTTTCTGACTTTCAAATGCTTCTTCAAAATAAAGTGAACCGTGATATGCCTACCTTTCGTGCAATATCACGATCTGTAAATCTGGCATCTCCTTCAATGATTTCCTGATGATTTTGGAAACGATTTCTTTACGAAATGCAGATTTTGGCCATCTTGATTTCGGTGCATTTTTATGGACTCTACACCTGACTCAAATTTCTTTTTCTACCGCCTAACTGTGTCATAAGACACACAAGAAGGTCCATAAGCAGTAGAAAGTTCAGTCATCAGCTGCTTTAAAGAACAACCAAGTTTTGAGCGAGCTGTGATGTAAGCCCGTATTTCATCTTTCTTGTCTACGCTTCTACCAACCATTTTAACTACAGTGGTTAATGACTGCGTGTATTCAAATGGCAAATTTTATGTCTTACACTTAGTCTTACATGTACATATATACACTGTTGTGTAGATATTGAATGACCGTATACAGGTATGTATTGGTTTTTATCGTGTCTCACGTGGATATCGAGATAGAGGACAATAAACAATTCATTTCGAACATCCCTCGTATTTCAGCAAATGACACTAATTAATGAAATATAATTTACAATGGAGAAGATACCAAAGGTCTCAAAGAAATCGCATTTGCTTAATAAATTTTTTGTTCATGAATAATGTGTAACAAAAACTTAGATTTGTTCAACTTAACGCGTTTTGGCTAAATGATTGTTTACTCATAGCATCCCATAGAGGTAAATACAATTTACAAACATGTTTTGCAAGTCAAATACTTGGTAATAACAATTATCAAGTATATATTCCGGTCCATATCGAGGAAATGTACTCAGGTGTACTTGAGTATTTGAGGATACTACTACATTATTTAAGATATAGCAGAATGAACTCGATTCATTCTAATTCGCTCAAAAGAAACTTAATTTCACCCGGTCTGTCGTTTAAAAAAACACTGAAAAACGTGTGCTAATTTTATTAAACTTTATTTACTCGGCATGATCTTCGATAAAAATGCCACGGAGAGAAACGCAAATGTTTTTCTCATTTGAATCGGATACATAAATCACGTAAGTCCCTAAGGACCGCCACGTGCTTTCTTCCCCTGATGGCCTTTTTAATGATTTTACTGGACATTGATTCTATCTGTCAGCAACATTCAAGGCCTAAAGTTCAGTATAAGAAAAGTTCTCAGTATGATGTTATATGTATGTGTTATACACACACAGTATTGTGACAATGTACTGTAATGATTAGAATGTGCCAACGCCTTATCATTGACATTATATTATCCCACATTAATTCTGTATCACATTTATACTGTATCACATATATACAGTATCACATTTATACTGTATCACATTAATACTGTATCACATTTATACTGTATCACATTTATACTGTATCACTTTTATACTGTACCACATTTATACTGTATCACATTTATACTGTATCACATTTATACTGTATCACATTAATACTGCGTCACATTAATACTATATCACAATAATACTATATCACATTTATACTGTATCACATTTATACTGTATCACATTTATACTATATCACTTTTATACTGTATCACATTTATACTGTATCACATTAATACTGTATCACATTAATGCAATATTACATTAATACTGTATCACATTAATACTATATCACATTTATACTGTATCACATTTATACTGTATCACATTTATACTGTATCACATTTATACTATATCACTTTTATACTGTATCACATTTATACTGTATCACATTAATACAGTATCACATTAATGCAATATTAAATTAATACTGTATCACATTAATACTATATCACATTTATACTGTATCACATTTATACTGTATCACATTTATACTATATCACATTAATACTGTATCACATTTATACTGTATCACATTTATACTGTATCACATTAATACTATATCACATTTATACTGAATCACATTAATACTATCTCCCAATAATACTATGTAACAATTATACTACATCGCAATAATACTAACTCACATTAGTACTGTATCACACTAATTCTATATCACATTTATACTATCTTACAAAAACACCATATCACATTGACAATATTAATTCTAACTTTTAAATTACAACATTAAAATGCCTTTTTGAACATAACATGCACTTGTATAGAATCACAAGTACTTCAGGCGGCGTCCTGAGACGTGCTTATTACAAGTGAAATTTTGTTGACTTACCTTAATATACGATTCAACTTTTGTTAAGCACCAAATGTTTTAGTTTGAATATTTTCAGCAATAATTTGATTACCGTCGTACGAATGATTTTTAATGTCAGTTTCATGTTTAATCTGTTTGATTGAAGGACATTTTTACTGATTTTGCATTAGTTATGTGCCAGAGAAGAGGAAAGTCCCCTATATCCAAGATTTTTGGACGCGCAACTTGATTTCCAAATTTTCACAACCCCATTTATGTTAACAAGTTTAGACTCAGTTGTGTGCGTGTGATCAATTGCTAACGACAACTGCTTGGCAATGCCTTATCATGCTCTCTATGAGGGTTCTGACCGTCTTAGCGGGAATGGCGGCCCATTCTTGCATCAACATGCCCTCAAGCTCCTGGATTCCTCTAGGTTGCAACGTGCGAGCTGATATCCGTACATGCAGCTCATTCCACGTGTGCTCAATTGGATTTAGGTCGGGTTATCGAGCTTACCAGTCAAGGCGCTCAATACCCTCCTTTTTTCAGGTAGTCCTGGACGACCCGGGCCCTGTAGGTACGCGCATTATCGTCCATTAAATGAATTGATCGCCCATTGCCCCGGCATACAGCCCAATCTGGGTATCTATGATCTCATCGATGTACCTCTGACCAGTAAATGTACCTCTGTTTAGCACAATGAGGTCAGTCCTTCTGTCCCAGCTGATGCCCCACACCATAACTGACCCACCCCCCGCAGCGGAGGCAAGACCTATACTCATCAGTGGAGAGACCACGTCTCCAGTTTTGTCTGGTCCACCTAACATGCTTCCTCGTCCATTCCAAACGGGCCTGGCGGTGACGATGGGTCAGTGGAATCCTTATACACGGTCTTCGTACCCTCGTGCAACCTTCTACGCACCGTCTGAGTACAAACATTAACCCCAGAAGCATTAAGAAGGTCATTACGAAGATGCGTTGCTGTTGCAAACCGTCCTCGACGGTCCTGAATAATCAAGAATCGATCTTGAGCTGTTGTTGTCACCCTATGTCTGCCTCCGCCCAGTCTCCCGGCGGGTGTACCATGCTGCTGGTACCTTGCCCTGGCTCTGGTGATGATGGTGTGGCGTGTACCAATCGTCACACAAACCTCACGGTGTGTGTGCCCCCCCCGCTCCACCATTCCTACTGCTCTTCACATCTCTATCTCACTCAAAAGTCGTCTTATCATAGCGTTTGCCATGTCAAAGTGACCAGTGTAAAACAAATCTCATCTTTGAATGGCCATAATGGATTAATGTCGGTGTATACAGACAATAATGTGTCTCTGCTCCTACTAAAAACAGAAAAACGAGGGATGCATGCTTTTGTGACCACGTGGCGATACCTACCCGATAAAACAGCTTGCATTTAGGTTGGGGACCATCTCAAAACAATGCTGAATCAAACTATGCAAAATAAATAATTGGATCCTTTTTATACTTTTCATAATGTAGCGAGAAACATTTGGTGCTTAGATAAAGTTGAGTTATATAGTTAGTGCCTTAAACATGTAGAACATTAAACTTCTACATGTAACGTGATACGATTCTTCTGAGGAATTTCTTCTTTTTTTAAACAATTTCCCAAGATAGATTATAGAGTAGATTATACAAATACTCGAAGACAATAAAAACTTGTACCGAGATGAGATGTTCATATATTTTCTCTTAGCACTTGATTTCAGTAGCGATAAGTCACTTGTTGTTATATATATTCTTCATTAAAGTACAGAGGTGTCAGATAGATAAGTTTCTATCATCATAATCTATCTTCTATCTTAAAAGCTTGCCATTCAAACCAGACGTTAATTACTGCAAACGAAAATCTAAATAGTTTGAAGGGCGACGTTGACTTATTGTTAAAATATTCTCCACTGCCAGTAAACATTAAATAATTTTGTACTTTGTCAGAGTAATAGATATCCAGTGAAATTTAAGGGTGATACATAAGCAATGAAATTTAAGAATAATGCATATGTAATGATATTTAAGATTTAACATAAGCGGTGAAGTTTAAGAATAATACATATGTTATGATATTTACAGGTGATACATAAGCGATGAAATTTAAGAATAATACATATGTAATGATATTTACAGGTGATACATAAGCGGTGAAGTTTAAGAATAATACATATGTTATGATATTTACAGGTGATACATAAGCGATGAAATTTAAGAATAATACATATGTAATGATATTTACAGGTGATACATAAGCGATGAAATTTAAGAATAATACATATGTAATGATATTTACAGGTGATACATAAGCGATGAAATTTAAGAATAATACATATGTTATGATATTTACAGG
Organism: Lutraria rhynchaena; assembly: GCA_008271625.1. Taxonomy (NCBI): domain Eukaryota; kingdom Metazoa; phylum Mollusca; class Bivalvia; order Venerida; family Mactridae; genus Lutraria; species Lutraria rhynchaena. The sequence goes on along the minus strand of VIBL01000096.1, from coordinate 1,464,704 downwards.
TGATACATAAGCGATGAAATTTAAGAATAATACATATGTAATGATATTTACAGGTGATACATAAGCGATGAAATTTAAGAATAATACATATGTAATGATATTTAAGGGTGATAAAGAAGAGATAACTGACCATAGTGGTAGAACTGCGTGGCATGAGTCACACAGACGATGAAATAAAAGATATAAGTATAAGGGACAGTCCCTTAATTGCAATAGTATGTAAGTGAGGTAAATGGGTGAAAATAGATACAGTACGTCAAACACGAGAAAAGTTGTATGGAAACACGCATCAAGCCATCGTATAACCTGGCAAATTTAGTTATGGAAATGGGAGAAAAGAAATACAATACATGTATATTAATGTGTACTAGTATTCTGTGTATACACAATAGTTTATCATACAATGTACCAAGCAGACAAGAGCGTTAGCTTTGTTTGTTTTTGTTTCACTGGGTTTAACGCCGTTTTTCAACAATTTTTCAGTTATATACAGCGACCGGTTCACCTAACCAGTTTTCCTGGACTATATACCAACCAGTACTAACTTACCTTTCCACAAGGAGCCGGCATCTTCTCCACATGTGGAGGAAAATCGACATTTTTGTCAAATTTTCTTGGAATGGTATGACCTGCCGCGGCTGGGATTCGAGCCTGGATCTCCCAAGAGCGTTAGCTTTTAAATTTTAAATTTGCTTATTACGATCATACGGCTGTACCCACTTTAAACGATGTGTCGTTTAGTACCATTTCCAACATTGCTCCGCAAAATAAAGTAAAAAAAAACAAGCCACATGATTGTCTCGGAATGGACGTACAGAACGCTTAGCTTGCCAGCAGAGACCTGAAAATGCATGCCCTGATGCTATTTCTACTTCAAATATCATATATTTTGTCCTTTTATACTTGAACTTTACTTGTGAGACGCACATTTTCCCTGAAGTATTCCATATTTTTTAGCTATAAACATGGTACAAAGAACTTAGGAAAATATGTCATTCAGACGAACATTATTTATCTGTCTATACGGTAAAATATCCTCAGACATTTGTTTGACATATAAAAAGGTTAACTTTGACATGTAGGAAACCATATATTGCGGGAACTGTTGACAAGTCAGAATCATATTAACATATGATAACATAAAAGCATAAATCAAATAAGACCGTGACTTCAGCTTACTTGCTAGTTTTCTCAGTAAGATTATATGTGAGTTCCATGACATTTTTCATCCTTGATATTTGTTATTTGAGAGACAATTTGTGGTCGGGACTGATTCTGGGTGTACTTTTGTCGTCGTTAAAACTTGACGAAAGCAAACATATATCTGACAAACATAACGTACCTCCTAAAGTGTTCGAAGATAAGAAAAAAGAATCAAACATGAGAACTGATACAGGTGGTTTTATACAGAATGTAGTGTCAACAATCTTAGTAACTGTATGCGACTGTTGACGGTTTAAATCATGCTTTGGGAAATTCTAATTTTTGACCGATGCATGGTTCATCTATGTCGTGAAGATTTGTTAATTAATGTTTATATTTGTAATATGGCGATATTGTTCGAATAGTTCTTGATAGTTTTTTTTATCAGAAACAGCATGATACACATGGACAATGTGAGGATTATCGATAGAATTTTTCTATTTAAACATCTGTGTGTTCGTCATTTGTGCTTTTTCTGTATGTTTTCCTCCGATATCATGCAGACTTTGGTATATTCATATACACTGTCAGTATAAATAGATGGATACGCGAGTGGTTTGTCTCGTTATGTCCGAAACACGCGTGTAACTTCTATATAATCTAACTTTAATCAATCTTTTCCTGCATTTATCGCGGTTAATTAAACTGGAATTGGCGTATAGTCGTATTTATTGAAATGAATTGACAATAGTTCTAATATCAAGGAACATAAAGAGAATACTATTTATATTACGGGAACGTTTATCATTTTTATGAGTAGTAGTAAACAGACAAACATAAATTTAATAAAAATATGTAACTCAACAAAGGCTTCCATACAATTATCAAAGCGGATTTAAGTACAATAAAGAACATCATATTATTTCTGCTTACTGAACGAATGGAAAACATCTTTTAAGAAGTACATTCGCTTTGTGAAAATTTTGATAAAATTATGTAATATAAAACAGCGTTTGAAAGATTGCACTTAGTATTATACAGTTTATTGTCAATCTTTCAATTCTACTCAGAGGTCAGTTTACTCGTCTATTGCACCCGTGTTACCTTCGTGTACTAACCCGCTTCTTCAAATACTGCTGGTAATGTAAATATTACCTACCAGGAAATTATTTGAAAATTTTGATCTGAATTGAAGTTAACTTAAAAAAAATGGTTGACCATTCAAACGAAGCATACAGTACAACGGTAAATGAAATCCAACCTGTGAACTATGGTAATCTGTAAACAAATGCAAACAACATGTAAACAAAGACGATCAATATGTGAACAAAGACGATCAATATGTGAACAAAGACGATCAATATGTGAAAATTGGCAATCAATATGTAAACAAAGACAATCAATATGTAAACAAAGACAATCAATTTGTGAACAAAGACAATCAATATGTTAACAAAGACAATCAATATGTAAACAAAGACAATCCATATGTGAACAAATGCAATCAATATGTAAACAAAGACAATCAATATGTGAACAAATGCAATCAATATGTGAAAATTGAAAATCAATATGTGAACAAAGGCAATCAATATGTGAACAAAGACAATCAATATGTAAACAAAGGCAATCAATATGTGAACAAAGACAATCAATATGTAAACAAAGGCAATCAATATGTAAACAAAGACAATCAATATGTAAACAAAGACAATCAATATGTAAACAAAGACGATCAATATGTAAACAAAGACAATCAATTTGTGAACAAAGACAATCTGTGAACAAAAGCAGACTGTGGTCAAAGACAACCTGTTGCTGACTCCTTATGGAGGGGTAAGTTAGTACTGGTTAGTATACAGTCCAGGAAAACTGGTTAGGTGAACCGGTCAACATATATAACTGAAAAATTGTTGAAACACGGCGTTAAACCCCGGTTACAATATGTCACATAAAAACAAACAAAACATTAAATATGAACAAACAAAATAAATCTAAAATACTTTGAGAAACAAAAAATTACAATAAGTATACAATATTTAGCTCAAAGCCTCATTAAAATTATCACGTGACGAAGACTTCATCTTGTGTTATTTACAACACATCAACTACACCAGCTGTTTGTATTTTCTCCTGACGTTAAAAGATTTGCAATCTTCGATAAAGACAAACACGATGTGAAGGAGTAGTTAATTGGTAATCCGCTTTTCTGTTTACTTAAATAAAATCCTATACACGTACAAGCATGCTGATCATTGTATGTTAAAGTACATTTGATAAAGTTCAATAACAGAACGCCCATGTGTTGTTTCAAACAAGCGGATCTAATGAAGTCATGTCCCATGTTGATGATCTCTTATCAAAATCGATATAATTATAACAATTTAGTAATAAACGTGATATAAAATTAGACTCAGTAAATTTAGTCATTCGATGGTTGAAGCAGTAATAAGGACTATCCTATCACGTACCAGGAACTTAATTGAATAATAATAATACACACGTTTAGTGCCTTATATAGAAAACAAACAAACACACGTGTATTTACTTTTTGCACGTGTGTGACTGGATACGATCCCGAAATATCAGAATAGTCTATATTTATGAAATGTTTTTACAATTCCCTTTAAACAGAAAGGGGAAAAACAAGCATAATATGTCTGAAGCTACACATAATAATTAATAAGCTACACATGATGATTAATAATGAAGCTACACATGATAATTAATAAGCTACACATGATGATTAATAATGAAGCTACACTTTATAATTAATAAGCTACACATGATGATTAATAATGAAGCTACACATGATGATTAATAAGCTACACATGATGATTAATAAGCTACACCTGATGATTAAGAATGAAGCTACACATGATGATTAGTAAGCTACACATGATAATTAATAAGCTACACGTGATGATTAATAAGCAACACATGACGATTAATAAGCTACACATGATGATTAATAATGAAAATTGATAGGTTTTGTGATTATCCCATTAAAGGCGTCGGACATGACTGTAACAGTAGGTATAAGCAATTGTTACAGCACGGCACGTGATGTATCTTTAAATAAAATGTGTATTTCCCTAAAATTGTTACTATGATTAATATGGCATCTAAAACACATCACAAAGAAAAGAAATTGAATATTTATCATCCGATATTCTTGAAGCACTGTATTAACTCATCTAGTCGTGGTTTGCCTTATAGTAATGTTTCCTTTTTATCTACTCATGACATCCCAAATAACGAAAATTAAAACTTCGTCCTACTTTATATACTGCGTGTTCTATTCAGATACCCAAGAAAACTTAATCGTTATATTCCGTACTTACATGTGGTTAAACATACTCCCCTTAATTTGCGTACTGCTTCTGGTTATTATGTTTCTAACATTTATAACCAGTCGTTATTTCAACACAAACCCACTGTTAAATTAATCTCTTTCATTTATAATTTAAGTTTTTGTCTCCCTAGGGATAAATGTAAGACCATGCCCTAAAAAACTGGTTTTGGGTTGGGGGTGGTAAGGAAAATAGTATTTTTGGACAGGTCTCTTCTCCGAATCCTATACCTAATTATTTTCTCAATTCGATTGTACCGGGCAGCTCGGCTTCGTTACTCTTTCTTTAAAAAAAAGTTAAGTTACATAAAACCTCTGCAATATGGATTGTGGTATTAACAATTAGCGATATGTATGTTAATTTATTTTTTGTCTACATAAACTTGCATTAAGTAAGTAAGTGATACCAGGTACAATAGGTTGATGTAGTTTAATCAATTTTTTTACGATCATTGCAAAACTTGACCTCTCCATAATCGGGGTTACAAGGATTTTTGATGAACGATAAAAAGGAACACAGAGCAATTAGACACTCAGCGTCTTTAAGCGGAAAGTGAAACATCTCTTGGCGCTTATGAGAATACAAATAACAAGCCGTTCGTTTGACGAATGAAATTGCGTCTTGTATACAAGTATCTCTTCGGCGTTGTGGCTGGTAGCGAGATAACTTACCAAAGAAACCTGTTATACAACATAAAACCAGGATAGATAGCACCTGCTGGCTTGACCATGTCCATTTGTTAATAGAATACAAAGTCCAATACAGTAGAGGATAGGTAACGCGACGGCAGTTTTTTTGAGGTCATAGATAAGCGGTTTTGCTGTCACATGTTTTTAATGTCCTATTGCATACGACGATTGAGATAAAGGACGTAAATATATTTTGCTGGTTTGTACCTAATCATGCGGTCTATCTTAAGTATTTGCTGCTAAGTTTCCATTTATCGTAGCGTAAGACAACCCTTAGAAAATTTCATGTATTTTAATAAAATCGCCGCCGCTGTCCAAGATGTGCTCATTACAGCATGATACGAGGAGTGTCTCAAAAGTTCCATGACTGGGTCAATTATTCAGTAACTGTTCGTTCAATCAGGTCGAAACTTTTTCAGCAACCAGCTTGGCGTATGCAAGAACGGGTGTAAAAGTTTTAAGAATCTTTTAACAAGCGCGTCGGTTTTGTCGTTGCTATAGCTACGGCATGCGTCAATAAGCGGCCCAGGTGATCGAACGGCGGCAATTCTCTTGAATATTTTGTCTTCTTGTACATAAAAACGCGGGAAAAGTCATACATACGTTATACAAAACAATTATGTCGTCTTTAACAAATCATATGACGTCATTTGACGTTTTGTTCGTTCAAAACAAGTTCAGACTGACAAGTGCGCTGGACACCTGTCCAATGGATGGAGGAGAATTCTGCTGAAATAATAAACACAAGTCTAATATTGTCCAGATACTAGGATGTTGTACTATTGATATTGTGAAGTTCATGAACGAAACCCGTTGAAGCTGGGATTCGAACTAAGGACCTTCGGATCAGAGGTCGGACGCTAATTCGATAAAACGATAATTCGCATTTTAGTTTCGTTAGGTATTACTTTCATTAGCCAATGAACGACTTTGTCAATCATTAGCCAATCACGTTGATTGTAACATGAAGCACTAGGTATATAAAGCCGGTAATTGTATAGTCAGTCAGTCTGTGAGGAGCGTCCGTGGATATTAAGACGTAAAGTACACTACTCAAAATTTGATAAAGATCACTTTTTAAAGTTAATGTAATTTGAAGTTTTTATTATTACACACGAAGAGGCTTGTATTTTCTTATTTTAGTGTGTGTATTCCACATAAACAATAAATATCTTAATTCGTTGTTGTCATATATAAAAAAAATCCCGTTCGGACTAAAAATACGTTACACGAGTATATATGTACATTGACTATTTGCAAGCCATGGATGGAGTGTTATTAGGTTAAATCAAATTTACTCCACACAAAGTAGTTCCCATGGTTTTATTATAATGACAATTAATGTGTTATGACCGAACAAATAATACGTAACATTCAAATTAGTCAAATTAGTTAAATAACCACTTCAATGAATGAATATATCGTATTTATCTCAAATTAAAGATTTTACAATGCCAACATGTCATTACACAACTGCAATCTGACGTCGCTTGGGAAATTAGGTCACTGCTTTACACATGCAGTCCAGACCGAGAGACATAATTATACTTGTGTTTGTAAACATAGTTGTTCAAAGTTTAGAAATGAACTAGAATTACTTCTTATCGCTTTAAATTAACTTTAAATTAATACGTTTTCTGCGAGGGGGAAATTGTTTGATAATCAGGCTTACATTGATGACGTCATACGTTTTGTCTGGTCAATTGAACTTAAAACACAAAGCGTATAAATACAAGAAACCGTTCGGTCGCGAATGTACGCGCGCGAGTTGATATTTTCGAAAATATAATGGGTGTTATTACCATTCAACACCGTTTGTTATGTTATAAATATTCAAAATAACTCATACAGTCACCTCTTTTCGGATTCTGAACAGGACAATACAATCAATTAAGAACATGGGTCGAAATTCTCACCATACTAAACTAATGTTCTAATCCTCAGGATGGGAAACTACCCATAATGTACCATGTTATAATGATACAAACGGATGAAACGTAAATCATAGTATTGAATTTCACTCCTTAAACCCACGCTTTGGGACATAAACAGTGAAAGAAACTCATTTTATGCCAGTCCCAGATTGTATAGAATCCATTAACCTATTGTGTCGATGTGTATCTTGACAGAGGGTCTGCATTAGAAACTTGATACTAACTGTAACTTTAGAAGTAAAGAGTTGCATGATATCACGGAAAGATGCTTTGCTGAAACAGAACACACCATTTTACCGGCGATAGAAGAACGTACACCCGGTTTTTTTCTGGTTCAAGTTATGTTGTAGTATTTCCAAAGAAAAATCTTTCTTTGCTTTGCACATCACTCAGCGCTGTGAATTAATACGTACTATGTTGTAGAGAATAGATTTGGTCCTAATGTTGATGATCTTATCTTTAAACGAATAACTTGTGAATAAAGACAAACTAATCTAATAGATACATTAGAAGTAACTAGTCTGATAGAGATATTAGAAATAACTAGTCTAATAGAGATATTAGAAATAACTAGTGTGATAGAGATATTAGAAATAACAAGTTTAATAGAGATATTAGAAATAACTAGTCTAATAGAGATATTAGAAATAACTAGTCTGATAGAGATATTAGAAATAACTAAGGTGATAGAGATATTAGAAATAACTAGTGTGATAGACATGTGAGAATAACTTGTCTCATAGAGATATTAGAAATAACCAGTCTGATAGATATACTAGGAATAACAAGTCTGATAGATACACTATGAATAACTAGTCTTATAGAGATATTAGGAATAACTAAGGTGATAGAGATATTAGAAATAACTAGTCTGATGGAGATATTAGAAATAACTAGTCTGATAGAGGTATTACAAATACAGAATTACGACAGTTGTCCACTTATAGTAAGATTTGTTTTGTTTTAGCCTTAAGTTTGAAGATATTATGTTTGTGCGTGTGACATTTATCTGTAAGATTGTGGATGTGTTCGATTCCTGTCTTGTAATCCCACGTCAAGTTGACCAGTAGATTATTTATGTAGCGTAGGACTTATAACACTATAAATCAGAACTGAAGTGTCCCATCCACGCGTGTGGTACTGGCATTACATAAACAGAGACGGAACTGAAGTATTTGAACAATGCTATTTGCAAAGGTAATGGATTTGTTGATCTAAAATATAATAAAATGTTAAATGGTTGGTACGGTTCGGTAGGATTTTATGTTTATTATCTTAGTATTTTACAAGGGAATCAATATTTTACAGGAAATTAGTCACCACCTTCGATAAGATAATAACCCCGGAAAAGTATTGACTGCCCTTATAAAAATACTCCTTACGATAACATCGAAGACCTCAGTTACTTTAATAGGATTAGGGTAAAATTAAAAAAATTACATACGCGTCACTTGTTTATCATGACCGGGGTCATTATTCTATGGAAGCCAAACAAGTCTTTACGCCGGAAGCTCTCGGTACAACTCAATACATTCTAATAGAAAATTTCGTTCATCTTATTTAGCAGTTTTCACCATTTGAAGATTCGAGACTTCAATAGAAATAAAATCTGTTATTGTATTATTGAAGACCCTGTATATTATTGACAATGTGTCAATTGATATTGGCGTTTTCTGTTCATCAATATATTGCGACAGTCTTAGATATTGCCCGTTCACTCGCAATGCGATTGCCAAATCCCCATATTGACAATACTATTGACAATGATATTATGGGTGGATAGGCCACTTTACTTACACAGGAATTGTCGACAAGCAGCATGAATCATGTACAACTGTGAATTTGTTGTTACATTAGATGACAAAAAGATTTGTTACGTTTTGAAACTATAAATCCATTTTGCACATAAAAAATACTTGGTACTCAAAACATGTCTTTGGGCTGTACATTAATTATGTGTTTGAAAATGGCAAACAGACGTAGCGTCAATGGAAAAGTGTAAATGTTTCGGAAAATTAATTTTTCTACAACACCTGCTGTAATTATTGTATTCAATCTCAAAACAACTCCCTGGTGAGCCTTTCCGTTTTCCTTCTATTCTTAATTGCGAAATAACAGTCTTGTTTCTCATGTCAACTTTTAACGTCGAATATCATGAGACCCTGCTGGCAGTTTAGTTATTGTGTAGTGGATGATTGAAGTACTAGAGGTTCGTTCCTTGTGACGTTTCTGTTCTACTTTTTTCTTCAACTGAAATGGAAGTTAATAGCGTGTCTGAAAGTGCCACATACGAGAAACTCACATTAATGATTTCGTTGTCATGAAGAGTACTTCTCGCATCCAAATTTGGTTACAGACTGTTCTAGTTTCGCGGACACTTATGAAGTCACGTTGCACTCAAAGGTTCTTTTTGGAACGGAAGCATGAGCGGATACCTTGTGCGATAAAATATTAATAACGGGAGTTTGGATGAAACCATGTTTCCCAGCTCTTTCTATAAATGGCGTGGTAAGTCCGAATTTCCGCTAAAAAGGCAGAATCGGGGAATCGCTGCAAAGGAACATAGCTTTTTTGTTGTGCTGAACGTAAAAAGTATTGCACACAAAATTTGTGGCAACAACAACTGGAACAACTCTAATTATGCTCCGACACATGAGGCCCATGGTTGGTTTGTCTTCAGAATTAATCATTGACCTCATAAGTAATGACACTACCGATGCAATGAAGACATATCATCCTACTCTACACTTTTTGAAATGTCAATGTTCGCAAGTTTTGCTAGTTATCCTTACCACGTGTATCTGTGTAGTGAATGTTGATATTGATAATATCACCTTACCACGTGTTTCTGTGTAGTGAATGTTGACATTGATAATATCACCTTACCACGTGTTTCTGTGTAGTGAATGTTGACATTGATAATATCACCTTACCACGTGTTTCTGTGTAGTGAATGTTGACATTGATAATATCACCTCACCACGTGTTTCTGTGTAGTGAATGTTGACATTGATAATATCACCTTACCACGTGTTTCTGTGTAGTGAATGTTGACATTGATAATATCACCTTACCACGTGTTTCTGTGTTATGAATGTTGGCATTTTGTTTTTCCGGCATTAATTTCATCCAGCTTGTAAATAAATTATTTATTACATTTATTATGAATTATAAATATACGCTCGGATACATACATGTAAATGGCACACCTTTTGGAATTATATGGTCTTTTAGAGCAGGGCCTTGAAGTGTTTTGTTGATGAAATATTGCAACATATAAGTACCCAGAGGCTATTTAAGATCGATTCGAAGGGAAATTCATGAACATAAAAATATCATCCCTCTATTGAATTATCTTTTGAAACACATAAAAAAATGCCTTTCTACAGTATATCCGATAATTGACTTTCTTATTCTGATAACTGATCTTACTATGACAACAGACCTCTTTTCTGATAACAGATCTCCTTACAGATAACTGATCTTACTGATAACTGATCTCCTTACTCTGATAACTGATTTCCTTACTGATAACTGATCTATTTACACATAACTGATTACCTTACTGATAACTGAACTATTTACGCATAATTGATTTCCTTACTGATAACTGAACTATTTACACATAACTGATTTCCTTACTGATAACTGATCTATTTACACATAACTGATTTCCTTACTGATAACTGATCTATTTACACATAACTGATTTCCTCTCACTGATTATTAATCTTCTTACTGATAAATGACTGTAAGTCCTTTTGAATACTGACCTCCAGCACCCTGTCTGTTATAAGTTCACCCTTTCTAGGGTATAGAAAGCCAACGGAATGCAAATAAACAGTAAGTAATTCAAAATCAGTTTTTTTCAGTCTGTAGATAGTTAAATAGTTTTAATTCAGGTATTGGCTTCTCTTGTAAACTACTGATGGCACTGATTTACAAGTTCGGAAAATTAAGCTAAAATCAAAACCAAATGCGTCTGTTATTGATCCTCTGACTGGCGAATGAACACCACTCTTACATTTACAGAAATCAATGATACAGAAGTATAAAAAAAACTTGAGTATGTTCTTGGCATCGGATACTTTTTGTTGTCAATTTGCCGACGTTTGTAATGGCGTTGGTCCTTCCTGGATCGTAAGGAAAATCATCAAGATTTTTATGAGCCCTACACTGATTGGTTCTTGTAACAGACATTAAACTAGTGGTTTATGTATAATTTACTATTGTTTTACTTCTATAATGATATTTGTAAGCATGGACATTCATTACTTAAATGTATACCAAAGAAACAAGCAAAAATTTATCATATAACTTATTGCATCATCAATTGTGATATTGGACTCAATATGACCCATCCATTTTGTAGCCAGCTGGATGGGTCGTCTGATAACGTGCTTTTCTACTCAGTCATTTTGTAAATTATGTCACGTCTGGCATTGAAATGCGAATTTTACGATTTCTTTGTAGTACATAGGTACTAAAAGTTAACTTTATGTATGCAGTAATATTTATGTCATAATAATAACGCATTAAATCCACTGTCCAGTTTATTGTTGCCGTCTGTCAAGATAATGAAGAAGTACATTTGTAAATAAAGGTTCACAATTAAATAACCAACACAGAGAGTACACCGTAATTCACAAAACTATAAACTATAGAATAATAATAGTACACCGTAATTTACAAAACTATAAACTATAGAATAATTATAGTACACCGTAATTTACAAAACTATAGAATAATTATAGTACACCGTAATTTACAAAACTATAGAATAATTATAGTACACCGTAATTTACAAAACTATAGAATAATTATAGTACACCGTAATTTACAAAACTATAGAATAATAATAGTACACCGTAATTTACAAAACTATAAACTATAGAATAATAATAGTACACCGTAATTTACAAAACTATAAACTATAGAATAATTATAGTACACCGTAATTTACAAAACTATAGAATAATTATAGTACACCGTAATTTACAAAACTATAGAATAATTATAGTACACCGTAATTTACAAAACTATAGAATAATTATAGTACACCGTAATTTACAAAACTATAGAATAATAATAGTACACCGTAATTTACAAAACTATAGAATAATAAAAGGACACCGTAATTTACAAAACTATAAACTATAGAATAATAAAAGGACACCGTAATTTACAAAACTATAAACTATAGAATAATAAAAGGACACCGTAATTTACAAAACTATAGAATAATTATAGTACACCGTAATTTACAAAACTATAGAATAATTATAGTACACCGTAATTTACAAAACTATAGAATAATAATAGTACACCGTAATTTACAAAACTATAGAATAATAAAAGGACACCGTAATTTACAAAACTATAAACTATAGAATAATTATAGTACACCGTAATTTACAAAACTATAAACTATAGAATAATAATAGTACACCGTAATTTACAAAACTATAAACTATAAAATAATAATAGTACACCGTAATTTACAAAACTATAGAATAATAATAGTACACCGTAATTTACAAAACTATAAAATAATTATAGTACACCGTAATTTACAAAACTATAAAATAATTATAGTACACCGTAATTTACAAAACTATAGAATAATAATAGTACACCGTAATTTACAAAACTATAAAATAATTATAGTACACCGTAATTTACAAAACTATAGAATAATTATAGTACACCGTAATTTACAAAACTATAAACTATAAAATAATTATAGTACACCGTAATTTACAAAACTATAAAATAATTATAGTACACCGTAATTTACAAAACTATAAACTATAGAATAATTATAGTACACCGTAATTTACAAAACTATAGAATAATAATAGTACACCGTAATTTACAAAACTATAGAATAATAATAGTACACCGTAATTTACAAAACTATAAAATAATTATAGTACACCGTAATTTACAAAACTATAGAATAATTATAGTACACCGTAATTTACAAAACTATAGAATAATAATAGTACACCGTAATTTACAAAACTATAGAATAATTATAGTACACCGTAATTAACAAAACTATAAACTATAGAATAATAAAAGGACACCGTAATTAACAAAACTATAAACTATAGAATAATAAAAGGACACCGTAATTAACAAAACTATAAACTATAAAATAATAAAAGGACACCGTAATTAACAAAACTATAAACTATAAAATAATAAAAGGACACCGTAATTTACAAAACTATAAACTATAAAATAATAAAAGGTCACCGTAATTAACAAAACTATAAAATAATAAGACTACACCGTAATTCACAAAACTATGAACTACAAAATAATAATAGTACACCGTAATTTACCAAAGTATAAACTATAAAATAATGGCAGTACATCGGAATTAACAAAACTATAAACTATGAAATAATAACAGTGATTAACAAAATAAAACAAAATAAATTAACAGTACACCGTAATTAAAAAAAAACTATAAAATAAAGATCTCAGAGTATCCCCCTAAGACAATCTGAGAAAAATTTCAGAATATCCCCCAAAGACAATCTGAGAAAAATTTCTGAGTATCGCCCTAAGACAATCTGAGAAAGATTTCAGAGTAACCCCCAAAGACAATCTGAGAAAGATTTCAGAGTATCCCCCTAAGACAATCTGAGAAAGATTTCAGGGTATCCCCCTAAAACAATCTGAGAAAGATTTCAGAGTATCCCCCTAAGACAATCTGAGAAAGATTTCAGAGTATCGCCCTAAGACAATCTGAGAAAGATTATGAGTATCCCCCTAAGACAATCTGAGAAAAATTTCTGAGTATCGCCCTAAGACAATCTGAGAAAGATTTCAGAGTAACCCCCAAAGACAATCTGAGAAAGATTTCAGAGTATCCCCCTAAAACAATCTGAGAAAGATTTCAGAGTATCCCCCCAAGACAATCTGAGAAAGATTTCAGAGAATCGCCCTAAGACAATCTGAGAAAGATTATGAGTATCCCCCTAAGACAATCTGAGAAAAATTTCTGAGTATCGCCCTAAGACAATCTGAGAAAGATTTCAGAGTATCCCCCTAAAACAATCTGAGAAAGATTTCAGAGTATCCCCCCAAGACAATCTGAGAAAGATTTCAGAGAATCGCCCTAAGACAATCTGAGAAAGATTATGAGTATCCCCCTAAGACAATCTGAGAAAGATTTCAGAATATCGCTGTAGGTCAATCCGAGAGTTCATCAAGTCACGTAAATAAGCATCAATAAAAAGTCAACAGTCCCCAACATCTTGAACTAGACTGTAATAAAACTAAACCTGAAAACGGAACAAAACATTCACGAATAGAACTGAAGAGAAGATATCACGTGATTAGAGTCATTCAGTTAATTGTAAGAACCTTTAGCCGCGCCGTTGAAGAGGTTTTATTAAAAGTTCAACTATACATGCATGCGGTACAACAAAATTCTTCTGATAAAGTTTAGAAATTACGCAACAGAGAAATTATAAACCAATAACAGAACGTATTTTTCCCTACTACACTTTTTTACTCTTCGAGCTGGTAAAACTAAGTCACGCGCTGATAATAAGATTAGTATGGCACTATTATGTTGATGACTTGGACTACAGAACACCACTCCTTGATGTACACATGCTGCTATATGATGAGCCTGTAATAAAACACGAGAATAGACGCGATATGAGTTCATTAAAATTTCATTGAGAAATATTTTCAAATTGTTGCTAATTGCATTTTTACATCACGTGTGTACAGCAACAGTCTGTTAGGGCGAGAAGTAGAACAACATTTTTCAGAATTGTCATGCTTGCTGGATGCTAAATTTGCACTCAACGGCTAATTCTCGTCACATTCAGCACGCAATATTTTTTTATCAAGGCACGACAACACTGACAGGCCTTAAAAAGAGATATTTATCATTCGTGCTAGAATCGTTGAGCATATTCGTCCGTATAATTATTTATTTTCGCATAATTTGTCCTCTACGCTAAGGTCCTGGACTAACAGTAACTGCATAGTGTATTTATGTAATTCGGGCACTGCGGTTCTTGCCGATCAGATCAAGCGATCGGTCACTTAAACTGGTACCCGTTGACTCTGGTGTACAGAGACAACTGGTATGGCCCAAAATTTCCTGGACGCTGATTGGTCAATTGTGATCGAAACGATTATGTAGAGATATCGTTTTGGATGGGATAAAAACATCGGACGGAGTTAACCAAACACTGCAAGTGTAATTATTTGTCCTTTAAACATTCAACAGCTCTCAACAGATTTTAATTGACCCTTGTACATATCAACTACTACAACAAAGATGACACGTGAAGATAGAAAATCTATCTCGCTGCTGCGCCTTCAACTGCGGCTTCATAACACGGGTTCCCAATGGGAATTCATAATCTCCAAATAGGAAGTATGGGGTGTTCTTGTCTTGGATGTAGGTCGGGATCCAGTAGAACAAGGTTATTTTCCCTGGCATGGTTCTGAGTTAAGGGTTGTTGAAGAACTTGTCATCTGACACACTTCCATTAGTACCAACACTGATGCGTTGATGAGTGCCAGTTGTATGAAGGAGAAGAGTAGAAGAAGAGTTCCGAGGGTTCTTTTACCTCACATGCTTGCCATCAAGTACCCCGCAGGCATGAGGGACGTTCCACTTTTTTGAAAGTCATCGGCGATCTGTTTGCCACTGACCACTGTCCTTCTTCTCAATTCTGGGCTATATGTGGTCAACATGTTGTGACGACTTGCAAATCGTCACCACTCCACAAGTGTCGTGTAGGACTCGAACACATGTCTCCGCACGTCGAAGGGATGGTTGACCATGATTAACGGTTTGAAATCGTCGTGCGAGTTTTTGTCTCGTACACATACCAAAGACATGTTGAATAGATATCGCCTGAAGGGTTAAAATTTGCGTTATAAGTCGTCGGACACCCTACAGGTTTAGCTACGAGTTTTAGAAAATGGATATACAACCACGTGATTGTCACATTATATACAATCACTTGATCTTCACTTTGTATACAACTAACGGATTGCCATTTGCTGAAGAACAATAATGCTAGTTAATTTCACCTGGCACCCGGTTATCATGATTTATTTAAATGAACATGCACAGGTGTGCATTTTTATAGCAAGTCGAAATTAGTCTTTTTATCGGACCGATTTTTTATAATCAGTGCTTATGTTGTTGTTGTTGTTGTTGTTGTAAAGCTGGAAAAGTCGCCATATTATCCTGATTGTTGGTGTGACTTTAAATCCTAGTGTCGTGTGTCCATACCGGTGTACAGAATACAATCAGCAGTTTTTATGCGATACTCGATCCAGTTCGATTCACTCCTTCGATTAAAAACAAAAAAAGACTTTTATTATAACATCATCGTCATAACTTTCATAAAATGTTTAATACAAACCTATACGTGCATAATGATCACTCTAAAAATCAATCTGGTTTAGACGATCGGACGTCATAAGTTTGAAGGTATAAATTTTGATTTCAATAGTTTCCATTTGCGTAATGACAAAATCTCATTTAAATCCTATCAATTGAGATCTACTGTAAAATAACACTCATTAAGGACAGTGATCCCATCAACGAAAACAACATCACTCAATTCCCGGCATGAATTGAACTTGAAAAATGAGAGCATTCTCATATGTTGATAATTAGGCTTGATTGTACCATTACCATAAACACATAACATTAATTTCCTTATAAAGTATTGATTGGTGATTAATACTCCATCAATAATTCTTTTCCGACAAAGAGCGACATGCGAAAAAAATACTGATCGTTTATGAGCTGTAATTCTACACTAAAGAAAAAAGAACAGTATTTAAGTGCAAATGTACTGTTTTTAAGCACTCGGTCGTTGCTGTCAAATGTTTAATTGTTACATTAGTCGGCGTAGTTGTTAAATTTCTCCTTAGCATATGAATAGTCTACGAAACTGCTGACAATATTATGAAACAAAATGATGTCTTCATTAGTATTCAAACAGCATAAAGCTTAAAGAAAAGTGATACGGTTAGCATTTCGCAATATGTAACAAAATTTTGGAATGGCTTCAGGCAGTTTGATAATACTTGTATCTGTCAAAAATTGTTTCCTTCACGGGATGTATATATAGCTAGGAACGATTCATTTTGTACTATCTTCCCTTATGATGTTACATTGTAACATACGCAGCCAGAACGGTGACCTTAATCATTGAAGTTATATTTTACTGTTTTTATGCATGTACGTACATCATAATTCCTAGAAGCTATTGTAGAACCAAGATAATGAACTATGTTGATGAAAGAGAAAAAAAATCCTAGGAACTAATGAAATATCGTGTTAGAAGACTTTGAATTCATTTTTTGTAACAGTTTGGCACGCAGTTAGCATATTCAAGGTTTTTACTAACTTCGTAGATGTTGCCTAATTGCTATAACAGTGTTTTTAATCGATATACGTAGTATGTGTACATGGTTGTGCCATGGGTATATATAATAAACTATTTTCTTTCTCATAAAAAGTGCTTTGAATTATAGTATTGACAGATGTACTTATAAATGTAACTACAGTTTTTCACCTTACTGTACAGTTTTGATTATAAATAATTCTTATGTTAGTTATGTAAGCTTTAAAAATCTAAAATTCCGTAACAATTATTGTTTCTGGAACAACTTCAAAGGACGACCATTTTATTAATGCAAACTTCTTAAGGATCCGTTGAGATTTTGCTACATTCCTGAAGAGACAGGTCGTATAATGGATCATTTTCTACAGGAGCTCGCCAATATACTACTTAAAGAAAGATGGCATTGTTAATGACATTTTCTAACCACAAGGAGAATATTGGCATCTAACAAATATTTGTGGCATTTCTTTCGCTCTTCGTGATTCTCTTACTTTCTCTCAAAGTACAATGTCAAACGTCCAGCATGTTTACATGTCACCAATGAGATCCACGCAGGATCAGTTTGCTAATTATTCACGCATTAATGCACTTTGTCAGATTCATATGTCGCACACGTCAAATAAATCCACTCCCTTGAAAACAGTCATAATTGTATTTAAGTAAAATCTGATTGGATATATTTTGTATTGAAGTACATTTCGTACTTTATGTTTATCAACAGCATGAGGTGACACAGCCATTACTTCTTAGTAGATCAACATTGTATTCAATCAATGAACAAAAGTACACTGGTTGTTTATTAATTCAAACATTATCGAAATAAATGCCATCTAGTAGACTACAGCTTTGTATCCGTACATGAAAATGACCAGTTTATTGTTGTTGTGTATATACTAGTATAGTACGATACGTGTATGGAAATTATACTTGAAGAAGTGTTTGATAGGTAAATTATAGTGAAACAAGACCTATAAAGGACATGAAGACTGGAGTTATTAATCTACTGTTTCGAATCTAGCATGTTCCGCATTAAACCGATGCATTTTACACAAAAAAGTCAAACTCACTAGAAATAAATCGGGTATTTAGGTTTGGTTTAGAAAAGAAAATGTATGTACCATAGGCATCTGCGAGTGATCGTCACTGTGGTATAATACAACATGTAGATAAAAGACTTAGCGAGTTACACAACACACACCATGTAGATCAAGTGACTATTTCAGGAATTTTTATGAAGTAAATGACGACAATTTCTGCGAGAAAAAAAGTTATATTTAATCCGTTTATTGGCGGGTGTTTAAAAAGTCACGTTTTCGTGATGATATTAGTCAGTGAGTTGTTGTTAATTCAGGACATTGATCTGAGAAGGTATTTCTCTAACATGTCTACATCATGTTGCTTCCATGTAGCAAAAACCAAATTGTCATCGTTAAAAACTATCTGAACCCTGTCATCCAATTAATTTTGTACTATTTACACTGAATGAATGGACATTTTGTGTAACATCACTGTAAATTTCTGATAGACCAAGATATCATGTTATTCATACAAGATACAATAATCAGTAAAATATTGACGTATACGCAATTAAATATCTCCTTAAGCAGGCATTTCAGCGTCGCTACCTTCCTTAATATGTCCGTAAGGTGAAAAGGTTGAACGGGTTAATAAATCAATGACTTGGTTCAGAATAATGAATCGTGCTCCGAGAGTAATCAATCGCACGATTTGTTCTAATTGCAATATAAATGACTTTGATATAGATTTACATCAGAATTAAATCGTGGACGATATGGCTTGTATAATGTGCTATATTTAATGTGAAAGATGAGCTACAAGTCCTGAACTGTAATTAAATTACAACAAACGTCAAACAAGAATCCACATAATACCATGTTTTTTTAAGAATGCACAGCTGTCTTTGTGTCTGATTAGGATCATTGTCGTCCTAACTAAAGATTGGGACTTCATTATGTAAATCAAGTCGACTGAACGCGCTGATTTCGAGTTAGTTTAACAAACAAATGGTGTAAGTTACTAACTGAAGTTATGACTAAGGCAAAAGTACAATGTTGTGCAAGGAGCAGCGATTTTGTTGTTTATTCAGCAAATTCAATGTTAAGGAAATATGTCTGATCGTTTGTCACGATCAATAAATTCGTACGTTAACTATCTTTATGGACGGATAGATGCATGTATTTTAAACTGTCAGTCTTTAAGGCATTGTGCACTGTCCTACAATAAACGACAGCACGACCCCAAGATGCAGCTTATTCAAAATCAAAATCTTTTTTCTCGACTCCATCAAGTTCGACCAATCTAGGCTTGCTTATGTTATTGAGTATTTAGGGGAGACAATGTAGTTACGCTATCATTGTACAACCTCACAATTTACTTCCCTTCCATCGCTTCCGATTGATTCAAACAACTTTTAAGCTTATTCTATCGCGACTTTATTATCATCAATTCATATTCAACATGTGTCTTATTAAGTGTAATCACTTATTCAGGGAAAGAATAAAAGGCAGCGAATAGTAAGCCTAATGCACGATTTTAATAATGGTCGTTCATTAGTAAGCTTCATTACAATCAGACGAAGACATCCGCTTCCTTTCATAGCCACTAATTACCTCCGATACAAAAGAACTTTACTTCCGGTACGATAGATAATCGCATTTAGAAAAAAATGTCATTATGTGATATTCTGTGATTTTACTATATCTATCATCATAAAAAGTAACTTCTTAAAAAACAATGAATACAACATTCATTAGCGTAATTAAAAGAAAGTTAAAGAAAGTCCTATATTCATTGCTTATGAATCTACAGGGAGTAAGAATCCTCCGGTTAAAATAGACAGAAAGCAGAATATAATTGAAAATATACTCTTCTACACTCACCATTCATCATTTCAACGTAAGTTTGTTTAAACCCAATGACCTGTAAGGTAGCGGTGCGGCGATAATTGGCAACAATGGATAGTTACGTGGTATTCACGAGCGCACTCGCCAACTTTTCTTTTCACCAACCAATTATTTAATTGTTTGTATTTTCAGTACACTTTTCCGTTTTGTTTTTCCTAGTATATAATAAAATCAAGGGGAAACTACTAAATGGCTTTACTGGTTTCCATCTGATGATGGACATCCTATAATACAAAGATTAAACATCCGGGAACAAGGAAATGGTTCGCTACAAAATCTGCATTTGATTCTATCTCTATACAGAATCTCCGTTCTTACTTGTCCTAACACAAACTTGCAGTGAACAAGAATCACTATGAAAAGAAATGGCATAGGAAGTAGACACACCGAAACAAAATATTTTGGAGTTAAATGTAAATTGTGAACTATAGCACTATTGTTTCTAGCCCAACGAGAGACAGATTTCATCTTGGAGTATACTTATCTGCAAGATAATGACGACTATCCTTCGCATTTCATGGTGAATTTAATGCAACAAGCCATACACCATTGGATGAAAAATTGCACTGGGTACCATAATTATTAAAGATATGTGGTGTACAAGTATAATGTGTTTGTTATAATCGTTGGCAATAAATATAAATCACATTGATATCTTACAGTGTTACTTCACAGCCGACTCGGGATTCGAGAGAAAATTACCAGTCTGAGTTTGAAATTATGACAGGATGCAGGCGTTCATTCTAGCAACACATCATCCAAGATTATAAAAAATGCGTACGATTGTCACATGTAGAATCGGTATACACGTACCTGCACTAGACAGGAAGAATGTTTTTATTTCGATATTCTAGGATAGTGTAGTAATAAATTGTAATAAAGATTTTCATGTGAAGAAATGCAACAATTACTGAACAGAATGTTAAGGAATCAACCCATCAGTAGCTCAGTGGTGTAAGTGTTGGTTGTTGGTCGTTCTAATCAACCCATCAGTAGCTCAGTGGTGTAAGTGTTGGTTGTTGGTCGTTCTAATCAACCCATCAGTAGCTCAGTGGTGTAAGTGTTGGTTGTTGGTCGTTCTAATCAACCCATCAGTAGCTCAGTGGTGTAAGTGTTGGTTGTTGGTCGTTCTAATCAACCCATCAGTAGCTCAGTGGTGTAAGTGTTGGTTGTTGGTCGTTCTAATCAACCCATCAGTAGCTCAGTGGTTTAAGTATTGGTTGTTGGTCGTTCTAAAAACTAGTGTCGGTTCGGATCCGGCGAACGGGACCAAGCGTTCATTTTTATTATTGAATTGTTTCCAATATATCTGCTACATTTTATTACAATACAACTTGGCGTCTGTCTCTCCAGAGGGAAAACTCCGAAATAAATAGTTTTGAAAGTCCTATGACAGACAGATTTCAGCGAGTATCTGTTTGTAATACATTGTCAGCAATCGCTTAGAATAAAGAATGATAAAATTGCAAAACAATGTACTTTCACGTTATTTATTCATGTCCCGTGAAAAAAAGAAACATACAACATTGATAAAACATGTCAATATTCTTCATTTGTGCTACAATAAATTAATGAGTGTTTAGTAAACATTTAGTCCAAACATTGAACATTGTGTACTCATACAACACTTTGTTCATCAGTCCACGTTAAGTTTTCTGTAAGACGCTGACGGTTGATCACTACGTTTACGTTTTTCAGGGTCAACACCATAACGACCACAGGATATATTCTGAATATGTTCCATAAAACTGTCACTTGTCATTTCCTCAATCATAGAGTCTGAAAGTAAAATATATTTTAAGAAGAATAAAGTTAGAATGATATCTTATTTGATATGAGTAGATATTCTGCATATGGGTTTTATAAAAGTTCATGGCAGAACATAATTGAAAGAATGTTTACATATTTAAAAACACAGTACTTTAGTATACTTAAGTGTACCCTTATTTATGATAAACGGTCGACACGTGATGTCAATTGAAATATTAAGTTCACGTTAACGTGGTATTCTTTGTATGGTTTATTTTTGGTGTTTTTCCTTTGTTGTTTTAGTCACTGGTAAGAAACACTTGCTGTTAGGAACACTTTTTGTAAGAGATCTTTTCAATAATGCGTAAACTTACCTATTTCTTCTTGTACAGTTCCGGCACTTGGTCCGGTATAATCGTCCGGTAAATATTCAACCGGAAGTGCCTGCTGCTCGACAACTTTATACACTCCAACCAGACTGTTACCATGGATATGTGTCTAAAGAACGAATCGAATTATAATTAAAACACAAATAATTGCACTTTTGCATCAGACTAAAACTTTAGAGGACATGAAATATTTAACATTTTAATTTCACTCTATCACTCAATCACAGTTTTGTAATGAAATCAAAGTGACAATTCTATCAGTTGATTTTATGTGCTTAGATACCTAACTTAAAAATGAATAAAATGTATTCACAGACACTATTTTTTAAAATGAGCTAATTTACCCAAGACAATATCACGAAACGAAAGTCTTAGAGTTTTTTTCTTTTAAGCTATTGTATTGTATTGTATTGTATTGTATTGTATTGTATTGTATTGTATTGTATTGTATTGTATTGTATTTAACAAAACAGATAATAAAAAAATGAAAAAATCAATGCACTCATGTAAGGAAATGACAAAAGAAAATATACTTAGAATGAAATTAAAAATGGAATAAGAATTTGAAATTTGAAAATAACACAATTGAAAATTAAATAAATAACCGAAAATATGATAATAATTAAACGTAGAATAAAGAAATAACTGACCATGTAATATAATGAAAATTCTTGTACACTGTTGCATAAGGACACCGCTTTTATACACTTACCCCATCTTGTACAGTTTTTCATAAGAATACTGCATTTACTCACTTGCCCAATCTTGTTTTTACATAAGGACACTGCTTTAATACACTTACCCTAACTTGTATTTACATAAGGACACTAGTTTCATACATTTACCCTATCTTGTATTTACATAAGGACACTAGTTTCATACATTTACCCTATCTTGTATTTACATAAGGACACTAGTTTCATACATTTACCCTATCTTGTATTTACATAAGGACACTAGTTTCATACATTTACCCTATCTTGTATTTACATAAGGACACTAGTTTCATACATTTACCCTATCTTGTATTTACATAAGGACACTAGTTTCATACATTTACCCTATCTTGTATTTACATAAGGACACTAGTTTCATACATTTACCCTATCTTGTATTTACATAAGGACACTAGTTTCATACATTTACCCTATCTTGTATTTACATAAGGACACTAGTTTCATACATTTACCCTATCTTGTATTTACATAAGGACACTAGTTTAATACATTTACCCTATCTTGTATTTACATAAGGACACTAGTTTCATACATTTACCCTATCTTGTATTTACATAAGGACACTAGTTTCATACATTTACCCTATCTTGTATTTACATAAGGACACTAGTTTCATACATTTACCCTATCTTGTATTTACATAAGGACACTAGTTTAATACATTTACCCTAACTTGTATTTACATAAGGACACTAGTTTAATACATTTACCCTAACTTGTTTTTACATAAGGACAATAGTTTATCTTGAACTTACATAAGGGCACTGCCTTAATATACTTACTTTATCTTGTATTTACATAAGGACACTCACTGCTTTAATACATTTATCCCATGATCAATTAACATAAGGACGCTACTTTAATACACTTACCCTGTCTTGTATTTTCGGTTTCAAGAACAGTTTAAGTACGTTGAATATTGCATCAAAGAAATGTGGTTCATTATACATATTCACAGACTTGATTCTCAAAGGGGCGGAATGCTGAAATGAATTGATACATAACAGTTTTATACAGCTTTGGTGCACAATTTGTACGCGATTATTGAAATAAACATTTCTAAATATTCAAAAAAATATTCCTGACAAGTTAATGCAATAAGACATCATAAATCTAGTGGGGTTTATACATATATTGTATAAAATAATATAATTCGCTTTCTAAAATTTTACTCATGAATTCATAAGCATTTACAAATAGTATCTTTAAATGTATTACTTCGCAGTACAGTTAAATACAATGTCAAAAACAAACCTGATAAAATTTAAACATCAATTTCGCGCTCTCCACTGACCAGAGTGTCGACAAAGTAGCAAACGAAACATTTGATAAATCTACTATAACATTCACTCCATTAGCTTGGGTATTCTCATCTAGAATTATCCAGTCACAGAACAATCCTATAGCTTTATAAATGTTTTGTATTCCCCATCTCTTCTTGGCTGCTTCTATGTCAATACAACCTTAAATACAAAACATAACTGCTGTGTTTTGACCTTTTGATTATCTTATCCATTTCAACTTTTGAGGACCAGTGTTATTACTGATCATATTTACAATTCTCATTTAAGGTGAGTTCATTCCTTATTATTTCATTTTAATGTGTGAAGTGGAAACCTGAATTACTGGCAATACAGACAATCTATTACAATCCATGAAATATGCAGCTTGATTAGATTGTAATTAATAATTAACATTCCAAATGAAAGACTGGTATAGCTTACTGTCTTTAAATTTACATGAACTACACGATGAGGTATAATGTTTTTATAAGATACTTTCATAATGCTGACTTGAAATTTGAATATTCATTAAAAGTTTTAATGGTTGGCCATTCCAACTTTTACAACTAATATAAGTCAATGGTGTTTTCCGACAGCTTTTACTTTGGAAACTAAATAACAATCAGAATTTCTGAATCACGTGATATATGATCAGTCCTGTCAGAATAAAATGTTTATGACTTTATTTTATGTGTCTTACGTACTTGATTGAGAATATTCTGGTTAACACGAACTCACTTTTTGATACCACCATTACAGTTCCGGACAAAGATTGGTTCTTGTCTGTCGTTCACGTTGTTTAAAATTATTTCAGGCTACTCCACGTATCAAGGCATGTACCAGCACATTTTATTTTAGAAATTAACTTGGTTGGCAAACATCCAGAAATACAAATCGCACTCACTAGCATTAAAAAGCAAGTTGAACCTCGAACAGTGACAATTAACTCCAGTTAAAGACATTAACCCACCTGGTCTTTCAAATATTGTTCTTCGTCCTTTGCTGTCATACGCCTTGGCACAAACAAGATAACTGCAATATAATACTGTTTTCACTCAACTTTGCTTCACTCATACAGAGCTCATACAAAATATTCATATAGAATTGAAATTAATTAAAAAGGGCATCAAGGTAATGATATATTTAGCCTTACACTTTTCATTCTTTTTTTAAATGTCATTTCATGTAAATGTTTGATGATATGTAACAGTTGTTCATTAACATTCTTGTTACGCCTGGATTGTGTCGCATGACAACAATTTAAGTTAGATACGTATATCTATGAAGGGTAGTACACCAGTCAAATAATTCGAGTTACATGTATACTAATTTATGAAAAGATAAAACATTGAACACAAAATATATAGTGTGACAATCATGAAAATGAGTGTCTGTTAAATAGTACGAAATGAATTATTTTGTTTATCGGTCCTGCATCATTCTCGCATATGAATTACGTACCCTGATCGAAGTATTTCTATCATTTTGGGATCCTTAGGATTTACGTCACGAAACCAATCAGGGGCCACCGTTTTACTTGTCCAATAATTTTCAATGGTTTCACGAGCTGCCAGTTGACTGAATTTTCGTACTCGAAGAAACCGCAACAAGAATTCAAAATCTAAAATGAGGAACGACTCGGTGATAAGGTATGTTCGGACCTTTCCGGAATACATTGATTATAAAAGCCCATTTGCGATTATCCGAAGACCAACGGGACATTCGAAAAAAGCACCACGTGCAAAAACACGACGCTGGTAAAATATCTGAATTTTATCTATTTCAAAAAAAAATTAAATTATAGAAATGAACATCACTTTATGTTTGCTTTTCCGAAGACCAACGAAATGAACATCACTTTATGTTTGCTTTTCCGAAGAATCACATCTCCTCGATATGAATAACAAAAGAATTACCAGGACAGATGCGAATATTTGAATTTCCTCACTAACTCGGAAAATCGCATTTCGGATATCGAAAATGGATTGATAATCTAATCATTCTAAGATGAGAACTTGATATCATTATTACGTTTCCCTATTTGTCAGTATACGCTTCCCGTGTTGGTAATGAACCCTGGTGTGAATCATTACACAAG
Organism: Lutraria rhynchaena; assembly: GCA_008271625.1. Classification (NCBI taxonomy): domain Eukaryota; kingdom Metazoa; phylum Mollusca; class Bivalvia; order Venerida; family Mactridae; genus Lutraria; species Lutraria rhynchaena. The sequence goes on along the minus strand of VIBL01000096.1, from coordinate 1,437,996 downwards.
GAGCCTTTGGTGACAGATACTCCGCCAGAATCCACCATGCTTAAAGTTTAGTCTAGAGTATATTATCACCGAACGTTTAACAAAAAAGGCTTTTCAGAAATTTATTAAATCTTTTACAGTCAATTTACAGAATATTCAAGAATTATTAAAGATATAATACCACCAGACCTGTTGGTGAAGAAAGCCAGTCTTGATCTTTTACCCATTGTCTCAGTGTTCTCACTGCAATCAGTCTGTCTTCATCATTGTGTTCATTTAACTCTTCCTTAGCTCTCCTTTTACTCGCTTCATCAAGCTTACTAACAAATTTTAAATCTCCTGTTGAATTTAAAAAGTCTTATCAGCTTCCATAAAATTATCTTTTAAGGTATTAGAATAAAACAAACCAGCTCAATTTATCATTCTTTGACATGAGAACCAAGACAGACAGACAGACGGACAAAAAGAGGTAACTACAGTTCATGACGAAACGACATATTCTAGTAAGATATTATTTTGGTTGTCCCTTCTTTGAACACAATTTAGAATGTAAATTAAACCATATGGTCACAATAAAAATTAAACGTGATGGTCAGTGTCAAGTACACGTTGTGATCACAAAATAAATTCATTTACCTGACTCGGCAGCCATTTAAATGTACACGTAAATTAATCCTTTCCAAATATATTTATGAGCAATAAATCCGTGTCACTTAGTTGGTGGCGTTGTTACTTACTGATTCATTATTTAATACTTCGGTTATGCTCCAAAGATCAGAATGTTTCATCGATTTACGAGAATAGTTATGAGTAGTATTACATTGAAATGGATTGTTCATACTAGATCATATATTCACTGCCGCATTGTACGGTCTACCTGCTGTGATACAACAGTGACTTCACAGAGGAGAGAGAAGGGTCTGAACTCAGTCAAGCTCTGTGGTGCACTTTTTTGAATAATCGCCAATAATACGTCAGTATTATTCAGTGCGATATTTAGATCTTAAACATAAACAACCGGTTTTGTTTATAAAATGATTACTTCGCCGCGGGCACATACCTTCCCAGTTTGATCTTAAAAAAACACTTTAGTTCCCTGTGTTATATGATTTTAATGTTCATATTTAGTTTTACGGACATATTTACCGTGATAATTAATCATGAGAAGTTCAACTAGTTAAATATACAATGTACGTCTATATGTATCGCTGTCTGTATTCATTTAAACTTGTTGATTAGGGTGGTTTTTATCATTATATCATTATTTTATTATCCTCCATATAAGAAAGCTATTTTTATGCTTTATGAGTTGTCATTAAATGTTGTTAAATGGCTGTACTCATATAGAATTTTGGTGTACTGAAATTTTGAACCAACCCCTTTTTCATCATAATCATCTAAAACATAATCATTCGCAGAGGTTCTTATGTTGATGCTGACCGACTTCGAGATGTGTTTTACTGGTAACTTTTACGTTTGAACACTTTTGTTTGCGTGTTGATGTTTGTATGTGGTTCAAGACTACAACAGTTGTGTCACTGGAGGCTAAATTACATCTGGGAATCCCTCCTAAATTTTCTACTCAAAGACTTTGGGGCCTTTTTCAAGGCCGTTTGTTCACTCGTTTTAATCCAATAAAAGATTTTACAAATACATATGATAATTATATTAATGAAAAATTGATAGCCTGATGAAAGATATACACACACGGTGAGGTTTCATAAATATTTCAAACTTCATTATATGTTATCAGATTGTTGGTTTTATCGATACAAATCAATCAATTGAGACCCATAGTTTACGGCTGAGCAGGTATAAAACATTGGAACAATTCACAAAAGTAAAATTATCCCTAAGCAGATCTAGTCTTTTTATATCATGGCACCAACAGGTACTAGCAGATAAAAATACGAAGGTCGTTATGACTGGAATTCAAAATTCAATTAATGAACCTTTTAAACCTTTCAAAATGCTCGGCGTTTTTTTTCTCGATACATGAACAGCATTTGTGTATTGATCATTTATATAATGAAAGTCATGATATTTTAACCTTACAGAATAAGATGTTTTTTGTTGGCAACAAATATAAATCACGTTGATATCTTACTGTGTTACTTCACAAGCAGCATGGGTTCAGAGAGAAAATTACCACCAGTCTGTATTAGTAATTATGTTAGGATACGTGTTCTTTTTACCTGGAGACACAGCATCCATAATTACTAAAATGCGTACTAGAGGCACATGTAGAATCATAATACATGTACTTATTTTAGACGGTAAGATTTCGATGTTTGTATTTCGATATTCTAGGATATTGTTGTAATAAAGATTTTGCATGTGAGGCAATGAAACAAATACATGTATATATGTGTAAAGGAATCAACCGACTGGCATGTCAGTGGTGTAAGCATTGGCCGTTTGTTGTTCTAAAAACTAGTGCCGGTTCAAATCCGGCTAATAGGTCCATGTGTTTATTTATTTTATTATTTAATTGTCCCCATTACATCGACTACACATTATTACGACACACCTCGAAAATGAAATAGTTTTGAAAGCCCTACAACAGACAACGAGAACAACTTGTTGGATAACATATATTTCTTCACAGACAAACAACTCAGTATTTTCCACTTGCATTGAAAATTCTTCTTGTAACAAATATTAGCTACAAGTATTTGTTTTGTTAATCTGTTTTTATACATTGTCAGCAATCACTCAGAATAATGAATAATAAAATTGAAAAACAATGTACTTTCACGTCATTTATTCATGTCCCATGAAAAAAAGAAACATACAACATTGATAAAACATGTCAATATTCTTAAGTTGTGCTACAATAAATCAATGAGTGTTTAGTACTCCAAACATTGAATCCTACAACACTGAGTTCTACAACACTGTGCTCATCAGTCCACGTTAAGTTTTCTGTAAGACGCTGACGGTTGATCACTACGTTTACGTTTTTCAAGGTCAACACCATAACGACCACAGGATATATTCTGAATATGTTCCATAAAACTGTCACTTGTCATTTCCTCAATCATAGAGTCTGAAAGAAAATATATTTTAAGAAGAATAAAGTCAGAATGATATCTTATTTGATATGTGTTGATATTCTCAACATGGGTGTGGACAAAGAGCATAGTAATACATAATTGAAAGAATGCTTATATCATTCAAAATACAGTTTTACAGTATACTTTTTAAACTAAGGTATAACTTTCTTAATAAACGTTCGACACAATTGTGATGTACATTACGATATCATGTTCAATTAACGTGAAATAAACCAGATTCTAAATTCTTCACATGTAAACAGCTTTTTGAATGTTAAAAACATGTTATTGCCGGTAACAGAAAAAAATTACTGTCATGTTGTAAATTTTTAGATTTTTTACGATTATATGCTTTTTGTAATTGTGTAGAATAATTACGTTTGAAAAGTTGTGTTCTAAAATGTAATAACATCTAACAATGAAATATTTTATGTTCATTTGTATCATTAAGTTTTTACTTACTAGTACATTATAAGTATAACGTGCCAATCAATGTTAGGTGTGATGGGCACTGTTAAGTTATTTTATTGATCTTTTGTCTAAATTACAAACATCATAATTATAATCATGACTGTTTTGTGGGTTTTAAAGAATTTTTGTCGCTCACAAAGGCAGATCGGAAACAATGCGTCTAAATGCGTATTTGCTCATTAGATGATAATAATTACACAATAGATGAATTAGCACTTTCATATATCAACCTTTAAGTCATAGCGAGTTCCAATCTTTATTATCGTCTCAATTCTTCATTGGTCAATTAGTTATTTTGGATTTTTGTAACAAGATTTTTATAAATGTTAATGTTTTATTTCACTGAACCCTAAAAACTTCCGGGTTTCCTTGGTGCGGTCACTGATAGTTGTATATTGTACGGATAACAAATAAATTGTGACGCACAATGAAACTTCTTAATTCTTTTCAGAAATTGGAGATTGTCTGAAATTGGCGTCAAGAGCTGACTCCCCAAGGTTCGGAGCTAATTCCCCATTGAAGTGAACACAACTTGGAAAAACAACACGATAAAAGCGCTTAATAACATGCAGGGATGCTATCATAACACGCAGAACAAAATCGTCATAACACTGTGAACATCTCGTCATTATAATAACGAGCTAAAATTGAAAATTACTACATAATCATAGAGCCCAAAAATCAAATTACGGTATCAGGAATTATTTGCTATAAAGCATGAGTGCGTATAATATGTGCATGACTGACCTAGATTTTCATACCAGGACATATTGACTACTCAGTATTGTTTCCGTTTTCGATGTGCACATACTTTCTACTCTCACTGCAGTCAGGTATCTTTTACAAATAAATTATTTTTTAACAGACCTTTAAGTAGGCATAGATTACAATGTATTAGATTGCAATTACATAAGATGTACAAACTATATTACAGATGCAAACATTACATATAAACAGTTACACATGTATAAGTTAATCGAACTCCATAAGAAGAAAATACCCGCAATCCGGGAGGGACACACACTATAAATGCATTCAAAATCAAATTACGAGATATATAATACAGCCATCACGGCTAAAAAAATGAGGAAAAGCATAAAATAACTGATTTGAAGACAACACAGAGCAAAACATGTTTTTTGTAGGGTATTTTAAGAATGTTATTGTTTTGTTTCGTTTGTTATGTTTTCGTCACAAGTTCTACTTTATTTGTTTCACTTGCAGGTAGGAAGCTCTTTCAATAATATGTAAAACTTACCTATTGCTTCTTGTACAGTTCCGGAATTTGGTCCGGTATAATCGTCCGGTAAATATTCAACCGGAAGTGTCTGCTGTTCTATAACTTTATACACTCCAACCAGACTTTTACCATGGATATGTGTCTAAAACGCGAATTTATAGAAAAATAATAAAAAAACAATCATTACACTTTTAATGAAATCAAATATACAGCATATGGTCGAAATTATGAAAGAACTAACTGACCTCGTAATTACACATTTTCATGATTTTCTGTACAATTTTAACAGGATACTGCTGTAATACACTTACCCTATCTTGTATTTATGTAAGGACACTGGTTTAATACACTTACCCTATCTTGTATTTATGTAAGGACACTGGTTTAATGTACTTACCCTATCTTGTAATTTTTGTTTCAAGAACAGCTTCAGTACACTGTATAATGCATCAAAGAAATGCGGTTCATTATACATGTTCACAGACTTGATTCTTACAGGGGCAGAATGCTGAAGTATATTGATATGTAACAGTTTAATACAAGCATTTGATTTGTACGCGATAACCGGACTAAACACTATTATAGAATCATAAAATATACATGACAAGTTAATGCAAGGACGATTTAGACAGCGTGTTCACACATGTATTCTGTTTTGCTTAGATAAAAATATACTTTGTTTGCTTTGACTTTACACAAGTATTCATAAGCATCTACAAAACGGATTTCTTTAAATGAATTATTTGACAAATGAGTTTGGAATAATATCAAAAACGAACCTGATAAAATTTGAAAATCGATTTCGCGCTCTCCACAGACCAGAGTGTCGATAAAGTAGCAAACGAAACATTTGATAAATCAACAACAGCATTCATTCCATTAACTTGAATATTCTCATCCAGAATACACCAGTCACAGAACAATCCTATAGCTTTATAAATATTATGTATTCCCCATCTCTTCTTGGCTACTTCTATGTCAATACAACCTTAAATGTAAAACATAATTGCAGCGTATTAATGGGAATAAGAAGTGATAATACAAGCAATATTCACACAGCAATATCGCTCGAGGAGATCCCACAAAATGATAAAACTAAACACATTTGTAGCGATACATGCCACTTTGCTGCTTTAAATTATTTCAGTCTATTTCCAGTAACAACATGTAGAAGCTAAACTGGTTGACTATCACCCTATTATACAAACTACTTACACTGACATCAAAAGCGAATTGAACCTTGGACATCGGACAACCAGTTAAAAACATGAACCCACCTGGTCTTTCAAATAATGTTCTTCGTCCTTTACTATCGTACGTCTTGCAACATACAAGATAACTGTAATAAAAATGTATTTTTCTTTCGATTTCACAAACGTAATACAAAATGTAATGCTACAATCATTATGAAAAATAATTTCAAAAGTAACGCAGACTGATTCAATCAATAGCTCTAACTTTAATCATAACCATAACAATTGAGAAAGATCAAGCTTAAGTGGTACACAAGAGAAATAACATATTTAATATCAAATGTGCCCAGCTGTATGTTGCGGATGAAATTGCACTTATATTTTGTATAAATTATTTGAGTAATCGACAACTTTCATAAACTACCGAACACATTTTTTTAGTCAATGTCCTGAAACCAAGGCAGGAGGTTCGGTCCCTGGGATATATATCACTCCGAATCATGTTCATTACCAACTTGATGAACATCCTGTACCTTGATTTTCAATTCAATAATCATTGATAATTCGTAAATACCTTTTTGTTGGTTGATGCTAATGTTGCAATTAATTTTCGGATTATGGCTCGTGGTATTAAATTCTCATTTTACAGAAAAGTTATTCACACACTAGATATACATGTACTAAGTAAAGACAGAAAAAGTATTGCTTACAATTACTCGGACAAAATAAGGTAGCTAGGACGCAAGTTTTTCTTTTTATTTTTTTTCTAAACAAATAGTTTGTACTTTGGAGGTACGATTCACTCCAGAATAATTTTGTACTATGAATTCTGCTGTTAGAAGCGTTAAGGTCAGCGCCAAAACATATCGTCACTCGGGCAACTGTAAACACGACCATTTTTACTGGCCGAATTCACTATATATACATTTGTATACTGTTTTTTTGATCCCATATTTGTTCCAATAATGATAAAAAGCTATGCTTACAGTTCTTTTAATTAAAGTATTTGACCTGAAACTGTCACTTTTTCAATCTTTTCGTTCTTAAGTCCTTTAAGATTAGCTTCGCCAATCTTGGAATCAGCATTATTTAAATCCTTCTAAGTATTACTAAATAATTGAATAATCTGCTTAGCAACATATTTTCCGTATGAATTACGTACCCTGATCGAAGTATTTCTATCATTATGGGGTCCTTAGGATTTACGTCACGAAACCAATCAGGGGCCACCGTTTTACTTGTCCAATAATTTTCAATGGTTTCACGAGCTGCCAGTTGACTGAATTTTCGTACTCGAAGAAACCGCAACAAGAATGCAAAATCTAAAATGAGGAACGACTGCGAGATAAGGTATTCAAGTACCCATGATTGGGGTATATTTACAGTCCATTTGCGATGACATGAATACCCAGGGGATCGTCAAAAACATTTGAATGTGCGTAGGTAAAATCATGGCGACCCGTATCTGAATTTCATCTATTTTAAACTGACTTGTATTGTTGTAATAATCAATTTTTTATTTACATATCCTGAAAATCGCATCTTTTTGATATTCATAAAGAGGGAATGTGGCCCAGAATGGTGTGAATATTCGAATTTCCTCGTCAGCTCGAAAATCGCACCTCGGAAAATCGAAAATGGACAGTAATTCAATTAATTCTAAAACAAGATTTTCATATCATTATCATGTTTTTTTTCACCCTACCAGTATATATTTCCCATGTTGGTTATCAATTCTAGCGTGAATCATTAGAATCTTTATGAACAGACGTTTGTAAGAACCTACCACACTTTAAAACAAAAATGGCTCTTCAGAAACTTATTAAACCCACAAAAAACAATTTACAGAATATTCAAGAATTATCAAAGATACAATACCACCAGACCTGTTGGTGAAGAAAGCCAGTCTTGATCTTTTACCCATTGTCTCAGTGTTCTCACTGCTATCAGTCTATCTTCATCATTGTGTTCATTTAACTCTTCCTTAGCTCTCCTTTTACTCGCTTCATCAAGCTTACTAACAAATTTTAAATCTCCTGTTGAATTTAAAAAGTCATATCAGCTTCCATAAATCATCTTTAAAGGCATTAGAATAAAACAAACCAGCTCAATTTATCTTTTTTTGAAATGAGAACCAAGACACACAGACGGACGGACAAAAAAGAGGTAACTACGAGTAGTTCAACATATTTTAGTAAATTACTGTTTTTAGCGGACATGTTGTTGAAGATCTTGTTGTTGAAGATAAGTTGTTCAAATATAAATTATAGTTATGGTTATAATATAATTTATACGTTATGGTTAAAATATAAATAATACGTTGAGATCACGGTAGACCATTACTGAGCATTCTTTCTGTAATATATTCACTTCCGCGTGTCTAAATACGTGTACTTCATTCTTCGCTCCATTCTTTCTCATCTTGTCACTAAATATATCTATTTTTCATAAATTTTATTTATTTATATATTTTCCAAATCTACCAACCGTTATTGTACCCCAATGATTGTCTAACATGTCTTTATATTTACTATATTATGTGTATACAACTTGAAACATTTACTGTATACCATTACTTATTCACCCGATAACTGTACGTGTAATTCTAAACAATTTTAACGGGAAGAAGTTTTAGACCTAGAGACTGGACCTTTTTTAGTACTATGTTATGTAAAAAAAATGAAAACGGGAAGAAGTTTTAGACCTAGAGACTGGACCTTTTTTAGTACTATATTATGTAAAAAAAAATGAAAACGGGTAGAAGTTTTAGACCTAGAGACTGGACCTTTTTTAGTACTATGTTATGTAAAAAAATGAAAACGGGTAGAAGTTTTAGACCTAGAGACTAAACCTTTTTTTAGTACTATGTTATGTAAAAAAATGAAACCGGGAAGAAGTTTTAGACCTAGAGACTGGACCTTTTTGCAGTAATATGTTATGTAAAAAAAATGAAAACGGGAAGAAGTTTTAGACCTATTGACTGGACCTTTTTGCAGTACTATGTCATGTAAAAAAATGAAAACGGGAAGAAGTTTTAGACCTAGATACTAAACATTTTGCAGTAATATGTTATGAAAAAAATGAAAACAAAATAAGTTAAAAACTAAATCAGGATCAGTATGCGTTATGGTCACAAAATAAATTCATTTACCTTCCTCGGCAGCCATTTTGTATTACCAAGTTATTTTTATTCCTTCCTAACTACATACGTGAGCACTAATTCTGTTACTTTGTTAGTGTGGATATTCACTGATCATTGATCGAATACATGGGTTATACTCCAGAGATCAGCAGGTTTTATCGAGTTATGAGTAGAGTTATTATAAGTATTAACATTAAATAAAGTGTTTGTTATGGATCATGCATTCGCCGCGAGCGTTTTACGGTATGTTTACTATGATACGGCAGTAACTTCACGGACGAGAAAGAAAGACCAGAACTCAGCCAAAATCTGTGTCGCACAAATAATTAATGATTCATAAAATCGCTATTAATTGCTCACGTAATGGATGTATGACAGTGATATTTAGTTAGATTTTAAATACGAAAACATAAACTACTGGTTTTCATGTCTTCAAAAATAATTACTTGACCCCGAGCGAGTAGTTTCGCAGAATGATCTTCACTTTTCTGAAACGTTTTATGGTTTCAAAGTTCACGTTTAGTTTTAGGAAATATTAACCGTAATAATTGATAAATTGTAAATTGTAAATAAGTTCAGTTAGCTTAGTATCAGGTTGTTTATTCATTTAACTGGTTGATCTTTGCGTTTTTAATTCTCAAAAACACGAGAGAGCTGTTTTTTAAGCCAGTTGTCCGTGCGTCCGTCCGTCCGTCCGTCCGTCTGTCTGTCTGTCCGAATGACGTCAAAGACTTGCTTGTCTGCCTGCCTGCCAGTCTATCTGTATATTATATATTATACGTATATTATGCTTACATGATGCTTTTGTTACTTCAATTTCATGTATGTATCGATGGATGGGTGTATATTTATGTATGTTACACTCACATGGGTCTTGGACTACTGAAATTTTGAATCAAATCGTTTTCCATCATAATCATTTGTCACTTTTTAAGCAAACAAAAGATTTTTATGAACATACATTTCATTTTTATCAACAAAAGACTACCTGATGAAAGATATGCTCACATGGTGTGGTTTTATAAATAATTCAAACTTCAATCAACGTTATCAGATTGTCCGTTATATCAACACCAATCAATCATGACCCATAGCTTACAGCTACATTAAGATCGGATTAATTCACACAAACAAATTTTACCTCCATACAAATCCAGTCATTTTTATCATAGCACCAATAGACAAATGGGAATATAGAGGTCTGTTAACTAACCTCTCCTTTTTTTCAGGGTATTTGTTCTTCATGGGGATGAGACACTACGGTAATTATTAACCTTATAAGCCAAGTTAATGCCACAAATAGTTCCGCATCATGTAACAATTATTATCATTACCAGTGCATGTTTAGCGCTATTTCCGGGATTATATTGTTCAAGTTTTCCATGTATTGCTGTCCATGTATGTGCTTTTATCAACGATATGATGGCAAATCAAATTTCATTTAATATGACATTTATTTATTTACTATATTCTTTTAAAGAATTTCTGAAAAGCTGTGTTATGTTGGTGTATGGATATTGGTGTCATTCAATAAAACATACGTACACATACAAATGTCTAGAGAAATTTCAATTTATTAAATAAACATCACAGTCAGTTGCCTTGTTTATACAACAATGATTGTAAAGTATCAGATATAAACTAAACATGTCGTTTAATCATCAATTCATCAAGTGTCCTTCTGTATGTATACATGTAGGGAATGATTGATAAACTTTGTGATCGATTCATACTTTGTTAGGGTTGTAATGATAAGCCAGTTTCTCGTCAGAGACACGCGGTATAAAAGCACACCTGTCTTCATTATGTTAATTGTACATTCGTCGCATGAATCTAACATTGATAAATTACGAGACAATCAATCCACATTAAGTTTTCTGTAAGACGCTGACGGTTGATCACCACGTTTACGTTTTTCAAGGTCAACACCATAAGGACCACAGGATATATTCTGGATATGTTCCATAAAACTGTCACTTGTAATCTCCTCAATCGTAGAGTCTGCAGTAATGAAATATAATCGTGTTAATATTTAGGTATCAATAAAGCTATAATGATTTTTACAACTAGTGAGTTCGAGTGTTTTGCTTTGTAATCATTTGACAAATGACTCGCACAGGCTGAATTCTGTATTTGTACAATGAACTTTTCAATCAAACATTTCGAGTGACAGTTACATCATGGATTCTTCTGGTGATTGTCCTGTGTTGTGAAGACATGTTTTCTGAATAGTTTTATGAGAAATTTAAGCTTAATAGTTTCTTGTATTGTAGCCATGTTATAACATGTTTCTATTACACGTTTGTATTTTACTCTCAGTGTTCAGTTTGCCCTTTTATGCAGCATTTTAAGTGTTAGCAAACTAATTTGTTTCAAATGCCACTCGAAATGAGAATTAAAATTAGTTACTTTAAATCTATTTTTTATATTTTGTAAATGGAATACTTGAACATATGAAACTTTCGGTGGATGGAAACAAGAACTTTACCTATTGTCGATTGAACTGTACCCGCGTTAGGACCAATATAATCATCTGGTAGATATTCAACAGGCAGAGCCTGATTATCAATGACTTCATATACTCCAACTAAACTGTTTCCATGGAAATGTGTCTGTAGAATAATGCTATAAATAGAAAAAAAATGAACGCATCTTTATTTAGAAATAAGTCTAGTAATTGGTATATGTACTTTTTTCCTGTGACTCAGAATTATATTGATTGTTTCTCCCACTAACGACAGACGTAATATTGATTGAGCTGTATGTTGTTCCGGAAAGTAGGTGAATCAAGCTGAGATATTGACACCTACGTGTATTTAAATTCTATCTAAATAATGAAATGTAATCAGTCCGTTAACTTAATTTCATTTCGGGTGCAATCGAATGTGTATATAAATATTTCCGTAGGTTTTATTTTGGAAGACTTAGTTAATTCACTCACCCGACTTCTCATTTTCTGCTTCAAGAATGGTTTCAAAAGGGTGTATGTCGCATTGTCGAAATGTGGCTTGTTATAAATGTGTACAGACTTGAATCTCACAGGTATAGAGTGCTGAATAAAAGAAAGCAATTTCATTTATAATTAACTGTGTCCCATTAAATAACAAACATCACAAGGATAAAATCTACTTAATACATGCAGTAAAACCTTAATTGATGAAAACCATCAGTGATTAATTACACATTATTAATACAGACTTTCATTAATGACTTTTGTTCATCGCTTTTTCTGTACGATACAAATTAGACAGAATAAATTGCAATACGTACTTGATGAAATTTGTACATCGATTTTGCAGTATCAACGGACCAAAATAGTTGATAAGGTTGCAAATGAAATATTTGATAAATCTAGCCTCCAAAAAAACATCAATCGCAGAACAATCCTATAGCTTTATAAATATTATGTATTCCTCATCTCTTCTTAGCTACTTCAATGTTAATACATCCTTAAATGTATATTAAGACAACATGAACTAATAAGTGAAACAATACGATGAACCAAATCATCGTAAATCAGACCATCTATGGGCCATCATCTGTAATCCTAAGTTTACAGAGTAATCCTATCTGGTCTTTCGAATATTGTTCTGCATCCATGCCTGTCATGAGCTTTGGCACAAACCAAATACCTGCAATAAAGGACATTTCGTTTCCTTTCGTTCGTTCTTATTTATACATACATGTACATAGAGTGTATGAATATTTTGCTTATCGTACCTCAAAAAAGAATATGAAATAAATACTCGAAAGTAATATAAATTCAGGACAAACAAATTTGTCGAATGTTGTTAAAGTGTAACTTATATTAGTAACGGACCTGTGATGGTAAAAATGCAATAAATTCTTGATAAAGCACCATTATTTAACCCAAAATTACCTTAACTGGAAAAAAAACATTTTCGCACAATTGGTCCCCGTTCAACTGTTATATATGTTAATAAATGGGGTCGAATTCTGAGAAAATGTTTTTTGGAGAGTTGGCTTTTCGTCTGTTAAAGTGTTTGGACTATCTATTTCTCTCAGTACTTGTCAATCCAACCCAGTGGTTCCTTTTTTAAACAATTTTAGTAATAAACACAGAACATTACAAACAAAGACAATTATTCAAGTTACGTATCTAGGTATTCTAAAAGTAGAGCCAACATTAACTGATGTATCACAGTCTCCAAGAAATACTTTTTTTGTCTGACCTGTTGGTGAAGTAAGCCAGTCTTGTTCTTGTACCTATTGTCTCAATGTCTTCACCGCAATCAGTCTGTGTTCATCATTGTGTTCGTTCAACTCCCCTTTTATTTCTTTTTGTTCGCTTTATTGAGGTTACTTACAAATTGTAAATCCGCTGTCAATGAAGAGATTCTTATTAAACATTTAACCCATCTTTAGCTTGTTTCATCGAGTGAACTAACGCACTTTTTGTTTACCATGAAAAACGACAAATTCCATAACTGGTAAAAATGAATTTCATATTTTTTTTATTTAAAAAATTGTACTTCTTTAAGAAAAATAATTTTGTAAACCTTTTTTTTACCTGTTTTCAATAGTACGAGTATTTCAGGTATATGCTGGTAGGTTTTCTGGTTTGGCAGCCTGTTTGCAGTGTTACCTGACTCATTTCATGTAAAAGACAAATTATGAGAATAGTTCTGTTAATTGCATACTTCTATTGAATATGTTACAAATGTAGTTCAAAAATGAACTATATATTCTTAGGAATGCTACGGGTAAAAGCTTGTCGATCTACGTGGCACCACATGCTGTGCTTCCAACCAATATCCGCAAGAAGTTCATCAAAAAAGAAAGAAATGCTTTGTTAAGAAGAGAGAGAAGATAAAACCGATAATTTTATGTGGGATACACTGTATATAAACCACCAATTATACACTCATACAAACAACTATGACAAACAAGAGATGATAGTTGTGTGTTATCCGTAATGGTTCATGCTACGTAGAAGTGATCTCCTCGTACTTTTACGATGAAGACTTTCTAATTTATTTTTGTCAATGAAAATTAGCAATAATTACTATCTCTAATATATTGGCGATTATACTTATCCTCTCCTATGTCATTAATCACTATAAAAAAAACAATGCATTTACTGAATATAACTGAAACCCACCAAATAGAAATAACAGAAACTGACCGATGGAATTATTTGGGTTAAATTGTGTAAAGTATTGAGTTGAGTTCGAAAATATAATTAAGAAGGAAAAATCGTTTAGAAAACAGCAACAATTTTAATTTATATAATAACAGAGTTGAAACAGATTATAACCATGGTGAACAGTTTACGTTAGAAAAAAACATGGATAGTGTAACAAATTCTTCATTTAATCCATTGCTACCGCTGGTAGAGATTTGAAAAAGGGAATGGTCGAAAACGTTCTTATTCAAATATAGGGATTTTACTTTCATGGCAAGCATTGGGAAGACAACACGATGTATTATACAGATGATATAACTTATGACTTATACAGTTAATCCATGATTCCGCGTTCACTAGATGTTCTCTTTTACAACATATTTACGTACAGAAGTTGATCAGTTTACGTCACATGAAAGTGGTCAATTAGATGTCATTTATGTAGACAAAGTGGAAGAGGAAGTGAGTGTATAGCCTCTAATTATCTCCATTTTATGTTAGCATTGTTAGAATATTCAGCGATAGATTAATCGTTAATGGCGAAATTAAGGAAATATCAGATATGTTATACCATCAGGCGTTCAAACCATGTGGTAAAATTAGATTAGCTGAAGCTCAACGCGCTTTAACCTTATTCATTTAGAACATAACCATCTAAATACAAATGGGGAATTTTTAAAAAATAATCCCTGGTAAAACGTGAACATACAACTTTATTAAATTGTATCATTTTATCTTATCATCATCCAATTACTTCATGTGTTACTTTGGTAATTAAGAATGGAAGCGACAAAAAAATGGACGCGACAATTATTTCCTTGATATAAGCTTAATTCTGACGCACCCAGTTTAATCGAAGTGCTGATAGTACTGAAGATTGGCGCATTTCAAGGTTACCCAAGCTGATTAATTTCAGTAGCGCTAATTTTGAACATAATTATACACATACAAATAAAAAAACTTCAGGCCTAAGATTAGATTATGGTTGATTAGATGTGGCTGCACCTTCATTACTTCTCCGTGTATTGATACACCTGAGCAAAAAATAATATCGAATTTGTGAAGCTATACGATGTGGATGATATTGCACATACCTGAGTTTTTGCCTTTTCATATGATAATTAATATGTATAATATTTTCTGTTAGTTGTTAGAGTAATCGACATTTTTCAATAACAACTAATTTTGAATCAACAGCTTGAACCTCCGAGGTGACTCGCATTAATGATAATTTGTAAATGCCTTACAGTTTGGTGATGCTAATGTCAAATTTCTGATTGTGGCTAGTGGTATTGCATTTTATTTTCCGCAAGAAAACGATTTATGCACTAAATATATGTAAAATTAATACGTAAGGACATGGAAAAATAGTCATGTTTACTGTCACGTGGCCAAAACATAAGACATGTACATCCCAAAACTTTTTTATTTCTTTCTAATTATCCCTCTTATACACTGGAGGTACGATTCACTTCCAAATATTTAGTCCTTTGGATTTTTCTATTAGAAACTTTTAGGTGGGGTAACCGTAAACGCGACTTTATTTCTACTAATAAATACACCATGTATCACTTTCTGGTACAGTCTTTGTTCTAATAATAATAAAACAAATATGCTTATGGTTATTTTTTATTAAGATATCGTACCTGTAACAGCCATCACTTTTTTCAAACAACTTTTATGTTTATATTGTTGTGTCCTTCACCATTTGCTTAAAAAATTGCAAAATTGAGAATAATGATAGCTAAAAAGTGTACTTAAGAAAAAAAAACAGAAATAGCATCAAGAGTTGATGAATATATTCTTCATACTAAAGAGTTCTTTTACACAGACATACATGCATTACAGTTAGTATACATGTAGCCAATTGTTTTAACATGTCATTCTTTCAAACAAATGATTACATAAATATAACACCTACATATAACATATGCAATGTATACAAATATCTTTTAAATATAAACTTTTAAGTATAACACTTTTGTATTACACACAAATTTCAGCATGTTCTACTGACCCTATTTCAAAAACATATTCGACTGCGAAACATATTAAATATAAGATATTTCTAAATATGAATGCTTGAAAAAAGGCAATGCAAAACTGATATTTTTTCAACAAAATACTTCTTTTACCTGTAGTATCTATTTGAATCAACAGAAATCAAATCACGCGGCATAAAGAATTGAAGTACTGAAAGCCTTGTAAAACATTTTCAACAAGAACGACGATTGTATCTTCATGACATTTATATCATTTCATTCGTCTAAGTTTCTATCTGATTCCACTGCTCTTTGTATGTCACTTAATCTGTTATTACTTTATACGAAACTTCGTCTGTCCTAATACAGTGCGACCTCTCCAGAGCGGACCTCTCTTGAGTGACAACCTCCCTTCAACAACAGCATCCTTTAACCCCACTATACGATTTGACTATTCATTTAACCTCTCTAGAGCGGCAACCTCTCAACAACGACATAAGTTTGCGTCTCCGAAAGAGTGTTGCTTTGGAGAGGTTGCACTGTAATATCAATGTTTTTATTTCATCAAATTTCAACGTATCTATCACACGTTTGACCACAATCTCTATCCAGAGTTGTCGTTCGTTATCCATCACATACATCTCTGTCATCGTCTCAGCTTTTTATAAGATTCTTGTAAAACAAGAAATTAAACCACAAATAGTAAAATAATTACAACTGAGTGAAGCAATTTCTTTCGCACGCTACATTAGAGACAAAAGGTGTTATCATTTATTGGAAAACCCGAGAAATTATTTTATTTATCAAGCGCACTATTTCCCGACGGAGAGTGTTTGTTTACTTCGATAATTAGGTCACAAAGTTAAATTGCATAACTTGAAACGAAAAGCAGAAGTGGAAGGTAACCATGTAAAATTATGTCAACAAATGAGACTCCTCTGATACATGATTATGAACTACTTTCCAGACGTTGACAGAAATATATATGAGTGATAACGAACGACAACTCTGGATAGAGATTGAGGCTTGAAAAGTTACCTAGATAAATACAACGGTTTGTTAGTGTTCAGTTACATCCTTGGAGAACATGTTTTATAATTCATTTGGCCATGAATCCACCATGTGAATCTTGTAAACAAGACTTGTATTCGCAAAGCGAAAGTAGTGAGCGAGAAATCCGGACAGATTTTTAGGATTTTTAGCCGGTTATTTGTTTTCATTGAATGGACTTTATTTTAAATCGAAGGTTCTTGCGGACATAATTTCGGAATATAAGTAGAACTTGTTAGGTATAAGTCGGCAAAGCACGATATCAAACGAAATCGCTCACGGAAAATACCGATACAACACTTGCATTTACCGACGGGATCAATCATTTGTACAAAAGGTCAATTCACGAAGAAGTTGTATTACTACGCAAAAGAAATTCTAAGACTGTAAAATACGTTGTAATTACAATAGTCCAATGTTTTTAGAAAAGATTAAAACAAAACTAACCACTGCGAAACGTTTGTGCATAAATAAAGTTCGGTCAACGAAGTTACTTCCTGTTTCATCGGGCAATATATGGGTAAAATCTATCATTTAGAGTCGGAACCACAGTGAATTGCTAGCTATATATCGAATCAAAATAATATTGTTCTATAATATTCAAAATTCCCTGATTTTACTCAGAATCTCAGAATGCTAGGTGCGAATCAAAATAAAATAATCGTGGAGGAAAGGTATCATGGTTGTTAACGTACCTAAAAGCGGGACAAAAATGATGTGGAAATTTTTCCTAAGTGTCACATTAGGAAGCATATTCCCCTAGATCGTTACGAATAAGAGATGGAGAACGTGACTGGTCGAGTTGACATTTTAAATAGAAATTAATTTGTAATTAATACAAAAGACTACAGATTGCATTTTCTCTTCAACTTCAATAATTGGTAAACTACATTTTTAAAACATGTTCTTATTGTGCATATAGATACGGGCTTTGGCACAAAGTTTTTCGGGAGGGGCGTCTTTAATACTAGCTAAACTGTTTCAAAGCATGTATGAGACAGTAAAATAATGTAAATTTAATTATAGAGACCATAGATTTATTTATGAAGTATTACACGGGCTTTAAATTTATGCAATGCTTTGGTTTATGTTAATTTGAATGATAACAAATATAACCCAACATTTACGATTTAGAAATATTGCATGTACATGTATAATTATTGAATAACAAATGTTAGGGGAAAGTAAATAAATGATTTTATGTAGTATCACACACGTACACCTGCATAAATATGTAACAACCCAACAAACATGAAAGTTCCACACGTACTCTGAAGTTATACAGTTAGACCCATAAAACAACAAAAAGCAAACAATAAACGTATTTATCACATACCAGTTATCAGCAAACCAATGAATCACTTTATAGTTTCAACCAAGCATTACGTTGTCTCTGATTTGTCAACTCTGTGCTGTGCATACACTTAATTTAAATGTTTGATATGTTACTGTCATATTACATTGTCAGTGCATGAACATTTGGATACAGTTGGTTAATTTTATCAAAACTGACAAAACTACTTGTTCCTTGTACGTTGCACGATGTTGACTGTAACAAAGGTGTTCATGAGGGAATATCACTGCTCAATGACTTTGATTTGTTTTCATATATACCGATGCATCAGTAGAATGATTTGTTGTTTTTTTTTACTTTTATTCTTTTAAACGCCTTATTTATTTGAAATAGAACCATTCTGATAGGTATACGCAAAACAAAAATAATCAATGCTCTGTATACACTATATTTTGCGACTCATCACATGGTAATTTGTAACATATGCGCTTGATGCAGCACTGAATGAACTTTACGCTTGTATCAAATAATATACACATAATAATTATTCTAACCATAGGCGGATCCAGGATTTTTAGTTAGGGGGGGGCGGAAACTGAACAAGTAGGCTGGGGGTCCATGTCCAGGGCGAATTGTACGTTATGTCATTGTGTTACTGTACCCTCCCCCCTGGATCCGCCTATTCTAACATAATCGAATTACTATTCTAAAGAACTTCATTGACTTCTTTTTCTGAGGACATGAAGTTTGAAAACACAAAACACGAATGTTGAATGTATCTCATACCCTAGTGTTTTGCAAGTTACTACCGTGCATTAAACTGCTAGTATTTGTTTCGACTTTGGTCCCTTTGTAAACGAAGATATGAACAACTCAAAGAGATCGGTTGATATTAATAATTCACTTTCACTACGTTTCGCTCCGCAAATCAAAAATGAACACTTTTTTGGGGGGGGCTTGACGAAAACGTTTGTGATGGCAGAGATCTGCGATACCAGTGAATGACACAGGCGTGGTCATAGGAAGCCACGTATGTCGTTTGCTGATAAGTTAATCTGCCTCATGACGGCGTATCTGCGTTTAACAACATGTATGCAGCACTGTTTTGTATAAAATAAGCCTTCTGGACATTATACTTGTAAATACCGTCCCCGGAACAAAATCGATAAAAGTTTTAATAGTGTACATTACAGCTTCATTAGAAACTCGTGTTTTTCATGATGAAGTTAATTTAGGAGTTTCTACACTTCAATTTCTTAGACAACGAATTTATTGCCACAAAATAAAATAAAATAAAATAGATTATGATATACATGTATATTTATACAGCGATATCTCTAATTTATCACTATCTCAACAACTTGTCACGTGATTAGCTCTCTAATAAAATTTTGTTCCTTTAACGATCAAAATAAATCAAATTCTGCAGTTTAAGGAATTTTTAGGTGAAGTGTAACGAGGATAATAATGTAATAGTTATATATCAAGTACAAGCAATCGGTTTAACAAATCCAGTTAAAACATCATTATACTGTTAAGGGGATGGTTTTCACAGCACGGAATTCGCTTCCAAAATACGACACCTATGAAGTACGTTATTTTAGTTTATAAAATACTCGTATTGTTCATCAGAAGAAATTATTTTGCGGTCAAGCAAGCGTTGTTCCACCCGATTTTTAAAAGAATGGTGGATAATGTTAAATGTGAGAATTAAATATATAAATCAGAAAATAATGTCGACATTGAATGGGTTAAAATAAGCAGGACATGTCCTATTTTATAGCATTTCCTGGTTAAATCAATTTGTAAATATTATCTCAAGTTAAAAAAAAATTCATTAATCTGAACACCCGCGCTCTTTGTCGCTGTTTATGAAAAATGTTTTACCACATACCTCTTACATGTAGTTCGGTGTTGTTATGATACAGCAAAAAAAGGCTCAGCATATTGAAGACATGTAAGTCACGCAGTGACCTCAACAATGACCCAGTTGCATTTGCGGACTAAAGAAAACCTGGACTCATGGCTTTCATTTCTTACGATTTTGGAAAGAAGACATTCTTCTTTCAATGACAAATTGTACTCGCGAAATTACAAGCTGGAAAATCAAAACGCTTTAAAAGCAAGATCGCATGGAAATTTACCCACCAAACGTGAACGTTCGAGAGGATTTTACGACCCGAGGTGATCCAGTTTAGATACTTCGAATACAAATTAAGCATCTGGTTCATTTTATGTTCCTTGATTTGGAAACCTTTCTGTGTCCTTTGACGAATCTCTTCGTTTCTTGACTGAATGATAATGTGAGAAGAATTGTGATTGACAAATACTTCTTGCTCATCGCGTTGTTCTGGTATACTTTTCACAAGTACTCGTATAACTGGTCTACTTATGCACTAGTTATAGATATGATTAAAGTTGTTTTCACTAAACATATCTGTGGTGTTTTTCTGTATTAGATTGTTACTTACAAAATCATAAATTAAATGCAGTATACACAAATCTTATAGGAACACTACTCGTCTTTTTAAATTTGCTGTCTTCTGATATCCCGCTCATTTTAAAACGGTCGCATAATAGTTTTTGCCCCATTGCACCGTTTCTCTCTTAACATCTACACAAACAAGTCCCCCCCCCGTTTTCTGAAGAGAGCAAAGACCAAATGTGTAGCTTTCTAGCCTTTTCAAGAGTTAGCCTTGTGTTTATATTGTTATATGTGTGGTGGGGTAGATCTTTCCCAAATGTCGTTACCTGGGAATCCAACGTTTACTTTCAATTAAACCATGCAATATAATATCAATATACAACTGCCTTTTACTATAACTGTTATATTAAACGTACTGTGTTTTTGTATGTTTGTTAAACAACATTCTGTTTTTGTACTTGCAAATAAAATCAAATAAGTTCAATGTTACACGTGGGTTTATTGCTTTTTTGTAGTTACATAGAATCCATGTACACATAGTAATTAAGCGACAACAGTAACAATGGTAAGATAATACATCACACTTTGTCTTATATAATTCCACACAGAGAATTTAACCGAAATAGTACAAAAACAACAAAAACACAGAGGACAAGAACAGGCTAAATTGTCGTCGTCAAATCTGTTTTCCTTTTTACTAATAACCTTGATTAAACAACGGCGAAATTGGCCTCGTATTTAATTGAAATTCCGGCAGAAAACCGTATATTGATAACACGAGTGCTTAAGCTGAACTATGATGTAAATTTCGGTATATACATAGCTTGTTGCTAACATAGATGTCTGTCAAGGTGAAGTCACTTGCCAATTGATCGACGTTCAAGTTTGACCCACATTCCACCATCTGGTTTAAGAAGTCCACCACCAGAGCTAAACTTCGGAGGAAATTGGAATTTCGATGATTTTAACACACGCATGCGCTGTAATAAATGCACAATTACCATTTTTGCTTCCGCCAATGCAAGCTTCATTCCCACACAATTTCTAGGTCCTGCACCAAAAGGGATAAAACTGCAAGGTACAATTTTATGCTTATTCTCTGGTGAAAAACGTTCGGGGTTGAATGTGTCTGGGTCTTCCCAATACAGCGGATTTCTATGAATGCCGTTAGGGGCAAATGTAACATCGTCTCCTTTTCTCAATTTCAAGCCTTTTATCTCAATATCGCAATTTGGCTGTCGATTGAAGCGAGCTGCTGGAGGATATAAGCGCAATGTTTCTTGAATACACATATCCAGAAACTCCATTCTCATCAGTTCATCGAATCCTACTTCTCTTTCCTTTGTTCCGACAGTCTCCTTAATCTCTTCGTATAACCGATCCTGGTATTCAGGGTGTAGCGCAAGATTATATGTAGTCCATGACAATAACGAAGCAGTCGTTTCATATCCAGCCGCCAAAAATATAATTCCATTTATTACAATATCTTCTTCACTCATACCATCCTTTTTCATTTGTTCAAATGTTTTGTTCACAGAAATTCCAGGATTCCCGTTTGCTTTTTGCGTGGTCATCATTAGGTTCAACAAATCGTGGTACTCCATTGACGAATCTTTAAGACGCACCTCAATGGCCTTCTTTACAGTCTGAGTCAAAAACTCCATGGCTGCTTTGTCTGTCCAATCCCCTACCACGGTCGTAATGATGTTTCTTATAAAAGGGGTAGGAAAAATTAAATTCAACATCAGGATAGCATTTGTAAGTCCGACACCAAGAACTTTAGAAGCATGTCGAACGAACGGATCGTCCACATTTCTTTGAGAATTCACTTCTATTCCGAATGCAGCCGAGCAAATGACGTCCATAGTTAGCGCGGCGTATCGAGCGTACATGTCCACCTCCTGACCACTAACCTCGTCCAAGGTTGTCGTTAAATCGTCCAGAGATTTACGAATAATCGGTGACATGGTTTTTATTTTCGATGAACTGAAAGCAGGTTGCATTATTGATCTAAGATATTTCCATTTGGATCCTTTGGCATTATTTATGGCATTTTGCCACAGCTTTGTAGGTATGACTGTGTCGCCTCTGTCATAAAATTTCGAAAACTTTGTTATAGTTATCTCATGAATGATTTCTGGATCACAGATTATTATCGATGGCTGATTACCAAGATAGCAGCTAAAATAGGAACCGTACTTCTCATAACACACTCTGTCATATCTGTGTAAGCCTTGTTTAATTACTTCTTTCATATTGCCCATAATCCATGCTGGCGTGGGTCCCGGTATACCTCGGCGTTTAAGAGATGTTTGGTAGTACAAACAGTATCCAATAAAACTGAACACAATAAACAGGGGCCATAATATCCACCATGGGACGTCCACTAATCCTAGCACGTCCATGTTTCTCTTACACAGTCTACACGTTTAAAACATATCAAGCGAGATTTGAGTTTATATACATACAGACAATTCGTTACGCTGAGTTGTGAAATGTCTGTACTGATAACGATTGACCTAAACAGATTTATATATCAACCACACGTTTGTAATCCACGTTCTAATATTTAGCCTTTAAGTGATATGACTCGCTGATAAATAAGGTATATAGATAATGTCCGTAGTACATGAGAACTCGTTGTATCGATGGCTGTGAAAATCCTTTGCAATTATACCCCTCTTTGCTTTATCAACAAAGGATTCAACAAGGCGCTGCGATGAACACAATGTTTTAATGCGCTTTAATACATTTTACGTCATCGGACCAACTGTACTTAAATGCACATTTTACGTCATACGTTCAATGAATATCTTCCTGTGATATGTTTAACGCCACATTCTCTTATGATCAATAAATACAGAACTAAATCATTCATCAACCCAAATGGTTTTAGTGAATGGACGTCCATACTAACCACATTAATAGCTAAATTTTATTCAGTTTCAAATTAGTGTTTACGGCAGAATAATTTTGAATAAAGAATAGGTCATAAGTAGTTAATTTCTACCGGAGATTTTCTGCAGAAATATTGAAATAATAGTGTTCAACTACACATAACACACCACCGATTATTCATACATGTATGTATGCAAGTCAATGTGAATATGTTATTTCATCTTTCACATTTATTTAAAACCTTTGTTTCTCCAATGTATGATGCTATTATATGGTTAATTTGTAGCCGCACTTCCTTGTTCAGAAGACATTGACATTTAGCATCGTATGTACATGAATATGTCTTGTATCTCGTTTTCATTTGGCCTGAGCACCATGAGATAAATTCGTCTACGATTTTCCGGGCGGTTTGGGGCACTGTCGGTGATTACTTAAACTTCTTGAAACTGAGTTAATATACAATGTTTCTCAGTTTCCGTATTTAAACGGAGGGCTATCACCTTCAACCTTCGAGTTAAAAATGCGCAAAAGATGATTGTTTGTGTGCTGATTTTCACAAATGTAAATGCGTTCCTTACATACTTGCCCGATGTATTGTAGAAGTTATGGTAAACTTTTCATGTATCAAATAAACCACAATAATATGAATACCAACATCGTACAATTCAAACAGCAACATATTGGTATAAATAGCAACAAGCTGTCAGAACACATTAACTCCTTTTAAACGAGACTTCACTTTACTCAGCACAGCAGTGTTTTCGTAACTTCGTCTGAACGAATTTATTTGTGTGAAACTTTGTACAAGGATACCCTCATATTTATATTTATGTATAAACTGTATTCACACTTGGGTTTCATGTTGTCAGCTCAGATAAGAATTTCATGAACTCTCACCGTTGACATATCAAGAAAAGATTTTTTTGTCGACAGCGATGTCCTTCTTCAACCAAACATCGTGTGACAGCCATGTTCTTATGCGTCACGGTTGTTTAAGAATCCGCCAGATCCACCCAGGTCATGAATACCTAATTTAGCTTTTTGTTTAAAAATTACTTCATCCACTTTTGAACAGTATTCCTAGAAATTGCAGTCTTCTTATAAGAAGCCTACAGCTCATAGGTATCTATAGTGAGCTGTACAATGTAATCTACGCTCCTCTGATTTGTTTCTGCTTTTCAAAGTTGCACAGTGAATATGATTACGCCTCACACCAAATTAAATATCTCCAAAACGATTCAGCGGATTTTAGTATAACTACTGGTTAGTATATAGTCCAGGAAAACTGGTTAGGTGAACCTATCGCCGTATATAACTGAAAAAGTGTGAAAACGGCGTTAAACCCCAGTGACAATAAGTCAACTGTCGGTTACAATTAGTTCCATTTAACCAGTGTTAAACCCTGCGATTGAACGAATTATTAGTGTCTCAAACTCTCATTTTTGTTCAGCGCACTGCTTTTACAATACCTCAAGAAAGCACATATTTGTAATAATGTGACAAATGCCAATGAGTGCCACCTGATGGTAATGAAATGACGATGTCATGTTGAAAATGAGATACTAAAAATCAAAGAAATTCACTCTGATTTACAAAACTTACACTCTGACTACGAAAAGAAAATAATGAAAGTAAAATATTAGTTTTATTCCAAGCATCACTACCGAAAATTTTAAATTGTATATCATGTGTTGTATGAGAAATTAGGTCTGTCACGTGATTACCAACTGAATGCTGAAAAATACGCTTCACGTGAACCTGATAAAATATTTAGTTCACAAATGAAATCACTACATTAAAGTTATTTATTTGACGATTGTTTAAACAAGCTGCAAGCCTAGATTTCCAAAGTATACCTGTTTTAATTAGCCTATGAAGCTAACAAACAGGATCCGTGTTATATGAGCAGCTCAACAATATCAATTAAAGTATCAAGACTTTGAAAAGGACTTGATATTGTCTAGTTTTTGTATATTACACTTCTCCTCGTTGATTATTGTGGTGTGTTTAATGAAGTTTTATGGAGATCCTGTTGTTCACCGAGAAGAACTATATGTCCAAGGTTAATAATGAAATATTGTTATATTTCTGTTTATAAATACAGTCAATAACCAAAATGATGATTGTCGCTGAATTAGATTATCATTAAATGGAACGAGATGTACCACATTGATCTTTTTAATATGAATACCGCAATTAAAGACGAGTCATTTACCGTACCACTAAGAGCAGGAATTTGTGGTTTCATCTATCATGAAGTGTTACATTGTTCATATCCAAGAAAAAAAAATACATTTAGATAACCTACTTTAATCATTTATGAAACCAGAGCAACAAAAAGCTAATCAAATTAACAAAAATAGCGTATTATTACGATAAAGTTAGACTGTACCCCTATATCGATTTCACTTCATCAGGGAGAACAATCTAGGGGCGCCGGTGTGGGGACTCCGTATGGTACAAATTAGTATCTATCGATATATAACTTGATATCGCTTGCGTAATATTGACCTAAGTAATAAACTTAATATATGTTTAATAAAATGTATTTATTCCAACGTCAGTTACGTATCACGTACATTCCAATACGATTTATAGATGTAGAGATCAAAACTTTGAGTGGTTTCAATTATTGAACCGTAAACGATGTTGATTGACTAACAAATTATGTGACTGCATTATTAATCGAATAATCCTTGAATTTATGTGACGATAATGATATGAGTTTTATTGTAATTATTCGTGTAAGAAAAATACATCAAGTCATGCCTCTGAATAAAATTTGCCGACTTATTTAAAGATGGAGTTCAAAGTGTGTACGTGTGTGTGTGTGGTTTTTGTTTTTGTTTTTTTTTTTGTTTGTATTTTGTAAGGGAAATACTTATCTCGGAACCGTGCCTCAGAATCGTGATAATTGTTTTTGTTTTCAATGCTTGGTGTATTACGTATTTGTCCGCTTGTTCCAATGTACAGAATCTCTAATAAGTTAAACATCTAATGAATAAAGGACGTTATCATAAATCTGGGGCACGGTTCCCTACATGATACAGTTATTGTCATTTTAAGGCTAATCGTTCCTATATAGCAATCGTTCTTCAAAATATGTAAATTACGCACGATGTGAAATCCAACCAAATACAATACTAGTATTTGTTTCAAATAACTTGCGATGGATTCTGTATAGTGGTTCTATTCATGTATACATGTATGGTTTAATTTTTAAATCTATAAATTGGTGAAACTTGACATAACAGCCAGTTACGTCCTTTCGAGGGACACTGACTCAACATTGACGACCTACCCACTGTCTCTAGTTACATGTATGTGTTTTCTTTGACATGATATGGTGTTTAGTAATATATAAGAATATACGTATATCCGTCGCTGATAACATGTTTGTTTTATACCACAAATGTTAAAAAATAAAACGCTAAGTCGATAATATCATTTATTACATTCATTAACAATAGTATGTACAATAAAACTGGGTCTATCAATTCAATGCAAATTGGTAAATTATTGCTGGACCCAGCCACATCAACACCAGCAAAGTTATTGCAAACAGAAGCTGGATTTTACCTCATTTAGGCACTTGTGTTTTTACATATTTGGTATGTACATGTATCAACAAAAGAAACAAAAAAGTTGAGAGAGCCTTTTGTGTCATGGACACAGTGATGATTATTATATACAAATAATTGTAAGTTTCAGCGGTTACAACAGCAAGTATAGTTCTTTGAACAATGCAAATAATCACTCAACAAACTCCAGTTCCATTGCAGCATTCCGTTATCTGAGTTATCACGACACTTTATTTCGATCATACTACTAGTCCACATTTAATTTTCTAAATGAGGCTACCGGTGTGTCACATTCTTTCTTCAACGACGAATCTACCCCGTACCGATCACTGGATAAATCCTTTATATATTCTCTGAATTCTGGTGACATCATGTCTTTTATCATTTCATCTGTGAAAATTCATTATACAACGATTGAATAGTTGGTTCATAGAATTGGTGATAAAACACGTAATTATGATACAAGTATAAGAAAATACTTGTATTATCTAGAGTGCTCATTCGCTAAACCAATAGCATGTGTACCTAACACTGCACTGACAGAATGAAACTTTCATTACGTGAATTACATATGTAGCATTTACATGATTATTAGGTTTACCTGAACTTTGTTCACAATGAGTAAGCTTAATTATCAAGCTCACGGCTTATTTGTGTAAATTTACATAAAAAACACCAGATTTGAAGCTATATACCCTGGATGTCGCATCTGACTATTTCTATGACCAGTTTAAAAATTGACCGATAGTTATGTAGCATCATAAGATGCCGGAATTAACTTCTTACCAACAACATCATCATTAGTCCCTACACTCGGTTCATCATAATCATCAGGTAGATATTCCTCAGGTAAGACTTCCATACCCAATTCTTCGTAAACATGAGATAAATTACGGCCATGTAAATGCATCTACAAGTATATTCACGTATTATTATATCTGTAATTTAACTCATAGCACATTATGATTAGAGGCGTATGTCAATATTCTTTTGTATAAGAATATAATACCCAGTGATGTATATAATGGTAATTATTAAACTGTACATACTATTATGTTTGTGATAATTATTATACTGTACTAATATACTATGTAATGTACTGACCTGGTTAAGGAAAACCATCTTAAGATATGAATTCATTACCGGCATTGAAGAACTTAACTTACACTGGTAAACTGCTGGAGTGAAATTACTATGAAGTCTGAAAACTTGACTTACCGTGGTAAAATGTAGGAGTGAAATTACCACGAAGAATGAAAACTTGACTTACACAAGCAAACTGCTGGAGTGAAATTACCACGAAGTCTGAAAACTTGACTTACTCTGGTAAACTGTTGGAATGAAATGCCACGAAGTCTGAAAACTTGACTTACCCTGGTAAACTGTTGGAATGAAATTACCACGAAGTCTGAAAACTTGACTTACCCCGGTAAACTGTTGGAGTGAAATTACCACGAAGAATGAAAACTTGACTTACCCCGGTAAACTGTTGGAGTGAAATTACCACGAAGTCTGAAAACTTGATTTACCCTTGGTAAACTGTTGGAGTGAAATTACCACGAAGTCTGAAAACTTGACTTACTCGGGTAAACTGTTGGAGTGAAATTACCACGAAGTCTGAAAACTTGACTTACTCGGGTAAACTGTTGGAGTGAAATTACCACGAAGTCTGAAAACTTGACTTACCCTTGGTAAACTGTTGGAGTGAAATTACCACAAAGTCTGAAAACTTGACTTACTCGGGTAAACTGTTGGAGTGAAATTACCACGAAGTCTGAAAACTTGACTTACCCCGGTAAACTGTTGGAGTGAAATTACCACGAAGTCTGAAAACTTGACTTACCCCGGTAGACTGTTGGAGTGAAATTACCACGAAGTCTGAAAACTTGACTTACTCGGGTAAACTGTTGGAGTGAAATTACCACGAAGTCTGAAAACTTGACTTACTCGGGTAAACTGTTGGAGTGAAATTACCACGAAGTCTGAAAACTTGACTTACTCGGGTAAACTGTTGGAGTAAAATTACCGCGAAGTCTGAAAACTTGACTTACTCTGTCCTTAGTCTTTTGTTTCACTGAATGACTAACCAAAGCATAGATCGCATCAAAAAATGCTGGTTCGTTATATAAATGTATTCCCTTCACTCTCGCTGGTATTGAATTCTACAACAGAACAAGGTACATCTACTCAAATACATAGAGATTAAGATACGCATATAATAAATAAATGTATTTTGAGCGTTTTAAGTAGATGTTTCTCATATTATTCTCAGATTTTATGCATTTTATAAGATGGGGATACAAATAATCAATTCCAATGATTATCATTGCTACAGAAATATTTTTCATAGAATATGACAGAAAATATGGGCATGTTAAGCTTCTCTCTTGGCTCTCATTAAATCACCCGGTCCCATTTATATGTAAGCCCACAAGTTGATCCCACCAGCGCTGGGTGATAAATTGTCAGACTGTATTGTTAGTTTACCTGATAAAACTGCATGATTTTTTTGCCATTTTCTGCCGTCCAAAGGGTCATCATTGTACTCATAGTTATATCAGTGTTATCAAGGAACACCACGATACCATTCACCTGTATATTTTCGTCACGATTTGCCCAATCACACGCTAGTGTTATAGTCTTAAATACGTTTTCTACACCCCATTCTTTCTTCACTTTATTCATGTCCAATCTTGCTACAATATTAATCATATTTCATAGATTTCATGGTTCAATATAAAGCTAAAAATATGAAGCGTTGGAACATTTGCTTGGGCTTTTTTTATTGGATTTATCTTATACACTGAAGTTGTGGTGATGGTTGCTTAGTGGCTTAGCCTGGTGTTTCGTGACATAGCCTGGTGTAACGTGACCTCATCTAGTATTACGGGGCCTAGTCAGGTGTAACGTGACCTAGCCTGGTTTTGCTTGGCCTAGTCTGGTGTCACGTGACCTAGTCTGATTTTACTTGGCCTAGTATAGTGCCACTGGACATAGTCTGGTGTTGCACGACCTAGTCTGCTGTTACGCAACTCAGCTCGATGTTACCTGACGTAGCATGGTGTGACCTTAGTCTGGTGTTATGTGACCTAATCTGGTGTTATGTGACCTAATCTGGTGTTATGTGACCTAGTCTGGTGTTATGTGACCTAATCTGGGGTTATGGAGTAGTCTGGGTTTACGTGACCTTGTGTGATGTTACGTGACCTTACCCTACAATACTTTTGGTGAAGTAATCTACATCTTTACATCATTGTTGACGCTCATACTCAAAAGAGTATTCTAATGGTGAGATTTGCCGGTTGATTTTAATCTCGTTTCTTTTTGCGTCGAATCTGATTGTTGTCTGACGAAGCGTGGCGTGTGTTGATTCATTCTGATACATTAGGCACGCAAATAAGTAGATACGTACATAAACACGTGACAACCTATCATCCAACAATACACGTTTACAGGTCGATAGATTACGACAAGTGTTTAAAAGCATATATACAAACTGCCTTATTGTAGTTCGCCTTGAAAAGATCGATTATGCATCCGGCACGGTGACATGGTACAGTGATTACAGGGATTGTCAGAAATAATATCCGACTACTAGTTACGTAGTTTAATTATAATTGATAACAATAACATTATGTGTCATGTAATGTCATCATGAGGTTGTTTAGTACTAATTTAGTTTTTAGATTGAAGTTTAATTTACGTAATGTAAATATTTTGTCTACCAGCTCATCCCTAGATAATACAGTGATGTCTAGTTTTAGACTCATCCTATGCGTTTACAGCTAAGTGGTTCAACTTATTAAGTCTCAGGCGCAATGCTATAAAATCGCAAAATAATCGAAATTGTATTAAATGTCAATAATTTAAGATAAAAATGCAGTAAATGAAGAGGATATAACTTAACGTTGGGCAATGGAATGGTTTCGCATAGTTAACAGGAAAATGGAAATAATAACATGACTTTAAAGTACCTAGTTTTTCTATTATAACACGTCTTCCATATTTGTCTCGACGTTTCGGAATGATGTAAAACCTGGAATACAAACATTGTTTACTTTAAACTAAGTACCAACTGACTGATCTGTGCACTACAACGACACGTCAATAAAACCATCTTTGTGTCATTACAGTCTATGAAATGTTCTCTGAACATATACAATGAATTTACAGCGGTGTTGTTCATCAATCTCTAGATATGCCTGGTTAAATGATATCAGACCGACACTAAAACAAGATGTTGATGCAACATGGTGGTCGGGATTGTTTTCGACAAAACTTCTCAGAATTAACAATTTTCTCTAAAACAGATTATATATTATTGATGTACATGTAATTACATGTATAATATCGTAGGTTCAATTGAACGTAAAGCTTCGTATGCATAATGATCATATATTAACCATTTTTCACAAAATCTCAGTGACATAAAATCTATTTAGCTCACACCATTTATTCAAATTGAGACGTATTCAACCATTACGATGATTGTACAAGTATTGAATTCTCAAAGGCAGTTAGTGGATAGATGAATTGTCAAGGAAGGCATTATGAAAGTTACAAGCTTGAATGATTACCAAAAGCACGTGTTTTCTAGATGTTTACACTAGTTTATATAAGGGCATCAGTATGTTTGATTGTAACAGTTTCGAAGCATGTGTACAGCCCAAAAAACACCATTGACGTTTTTCTTCAATCTGAATATTAGTCAATTCAGTCTGAATGATGGGAGACTTGATAACAAGCGGTTTTTGGTTCGACATCCTGGGGGAAAATGCTTCTTCCCGACACTTTGTCCGCATGTATAGCTTATACGGTGTCTCACCTTTGATCTTTGTCTGCATGTATAGCATATATGGTGTTGTCTCACCTTTGATCTTTGTCCGCATGTATAGCATATACGGTGTCTCACTTTTGTTTCTTTGTCCGCATGTATAGCATATATGGTGTTGTCTCACCTTTGATCTTTGTCCGCATGTATAGCATATACGGTGTCTCACCTTTGATCTTTGTCCGCATGTATAGCATATACGGTGTCTCACCTTTGATCCATGTCCGCATGTATAGCATATATGGTGTTGTCTCACCTTTGATCCATGTCCGCATGTATAGCATATATGGTGTTGTCTCACCTTTGATCTTTGTCCGCATGTATAGCATATACGGTGTCTCACCTTTGATCCATGTCCGCATGTATAGCATATATGGTGTTGTCTCACCTTTGATCCATGTCCGCATGTATAGCATATATGGTGTTGTCTCACCTTTGATCTTTGTCCGCATTTATAGCATATATGGTGTTGTCTCACCTTTGATCTTTGTCCGCATGTATAGCATATACGGTGTCTCACCTTAGTTTCTTTGTCCGCACGTATAACACACACGGTGTCTCACCTTTGATTCCACATTTAGGGCAGCCTAGTTGAGTGCCATGACAATGTCCGAGCAAAAAAGTCATTCTAATTGCCTTCTTCGTACGACATTAAGAAACTGTACCTACCCAGTTCTCAGTATTTCCTGTATAATTGGATCAGCAGGGTCAACGTTATGGTACCATTCTGGTGTCTGTGTTTTACACGTCCAATAATTCTCAAATGTCTTCCGTGCTTCTAGCTGGCTGAATTTCCTTGCTCTCAGGAAACGGAGAAGAAATTCAAAGCCTAGAATAAACCAGTTAACATTTCACTCACATCTGTACTTGTGAGAGAGTAAAGCACTTACGCGTTACGCAAGAAACAGCTTTATTTAAAGAGCTGAAAACGCTAAATATACTCGTACTTAACTAGTTATAGATCTATTGTTCTAAACTCTTCCTCATTCGTTACTTAAATGTTTTAAGAATGAGGTCCATCCCGAAGATAAAGTTTAATACTATTGTCCGGAATATGTGTTTTTTTAAAAACGAACATACTATTCAAAGAGGTCCTACCAATGTTTTCAGTATCATCTTAACTTCATAGTTCACAACTCAAAAGTTCAATTAAAATAAGGAAAAACTTCACTGAAGCCTAAATAAATTATATTGTCACTGGCATTGGAATAGTGGAACTGAAGCATTACTTGTTGGAGCATTCAGCCATTTTTGTTCCTTGATCCATTGTCTGAAAGTCTGTACTGCAATAATTCTGTCAAGTTCATTTAATTCATTGAGCTCTTTCTTCGCTTTTGCCTGGCTCTCTTCGTCTAAAACACTTTTGAATTTTGTATCATCTGTAAAGAAAAGTTTGTGTTGTTTTTGGTTCAAGGACGGAATACATACGGAGGTATGCTGCAGGCATTCAACATAATTTAATAACTAGCTTTTTTCAGGAACTATCTATTAATGCGAATGATTAATTGGTTTGATTACAAACGATGTTTATAAAAACACAGTGTGTTCTCAAATAGTTTTATCACTTGAACTTCAAGCAAACTTTCGATAATTAAGGGACGAAAACACAAGAATCGGTGGACTTATGACAAAATATGTGATAGTACTCATAAAATATGAGTCACTTACCTGCTTCAGAAGCCATCGTACAGTGTCAGTATATCAGTGTTAGATGTCGGGAAACTAAAGACAATGTAGATATATTACACTGTTGCTCTCTGCCCTGAAGTAAGTGAAATACCTTTAGTCTCTGAATATTGCATGCAAAAAAAGATTTCCACATTAATGGCTTATCAGAAATGTAAATTGGGGATAATTTTGTGAATATTAGTTAATTCAGAACATATTACATACAATTCGCTGTAAGGTGTGTATTTATAACATCGCAAGATAGATTTTGCAAGTACATGTACATAGACGTCGGTGTATTGTATAATATTGTACAGAACATGTTCTGCACATTTATCCTACACAAGTTTACAACTGTATCTAGGAAAAAATCTTAGTAATATTCTTGAATTCTTTTAAAATTACTTTAGAATATAATGCATATTGATCTCTCGGAAACATTGATGATGATTAACAAATTACAGGACATAACAAGTAACATACAATATAAATTCTTGTTTCCGCTGTAACTTACTTTCCACTCAGATGAAGAAATAAATTTTGCAGATAGTATTTTTGTTACTTGATAAACAAAACGCGCTTAGAGAAAATTCTTAAAACATTTAAAATACCTCTTTAGATAAATTACAATATGTCGCGATTTGAGTGAAAATAGACTAAATTTATTTATGAATAACAATTAAGATATTTCTCAAATCGAAGTACGAAAAGCAGTTTTAGGTATTAAAGGTCAAAATCTAAAAAAAATCTTAAATCAAGGAGATTTATAAATATGGGCCCTGGAATATAGATAAATATGTATTCATATCATTAAAATGTGCTTTATTCCTTTCATGTTCCGCTACCCATAAAATCCAATTACATACAAATAACATGACTTCCGTTACTTTAGTATTAATTACATAGATATTATTATTATTCGTTATTTCACATGTTTGTCAAACTTCGGAGATATTAATACCATTAGTTTTAATTTGCATATATGACAATGCGTCTTCACAATTACATTTTATTGTATTATACATTGTATATGTTCTGTAACTAGTTGTAAAGATGTTGTACTCATGGGCCGCAGCGCTTTATAGACTTGAATTGATAATAAACTTTATATCATATCCTAACTGTACGCAGTCACACAAAACTGTACAACATCTTGATGTATTCAAGTATCATACAGATCCGTAATAGGCAAGAATTAAACATGATTACATAAGCTTCTATAAGCGTCACCTTAGAACACCAACACATGCACGAATATCAACAAATGAAAAACTGTAGTGAATTTTGCCCTCTAGTTTATTTTTTAATCTGATGTACATGTATATAATTCAATCCGTGTGGGGATGTTTTTGTGTTAAGTTTATTCATACATAATTATGTAATTAAATGATTGTATGTGACCTCCTGTGGTCCACGCAATAATCACAAAGATAGACATAGAATTACATTTCTTTCAATCCAAGATTCAAAAAATATGAATCTGCAAACATGGAAATATCAATATAATTATCACATTAAATTTATGTTATCAGTTTATTGACACAAAACGGCAAATACATGCCTCTGGATTACATATAAATATACAAATACAAACGAAAAACATGACAACTCAATACATGCATGACAAATCCAATAATTTACAAACGTGAACATCACAAAATTATGAAAAACCTGCATATTTATCATTCAAAATCTAACATAAAGATTAAACATATAGCTTGAAGCCAGGTGCTCTCTTTAAAGTTTAAATTTAGATAAGCTTAACAAAAAAATGTCAATTCATGCAATCATAATTTTATAAGACAGGAGATTTCACTAAAATTCATTAGCTTCATGGATTACAAAAACAAAAATATTTACTTACAGAATACTTAAAATCTCAATACGAAATAAACCATATAGATATTGTTGTAGCATCATTACGTATAATAAAAGCCTTTTTAATGAATACATGCATAGCAGATTTACTGAGGACACATAAATTTACATTTATATGAATCCGCGAACATGAAAATACTAAAAATAATTATCAAATCAATGTTTTGTTTTTGCTGTCAGATTTTGTATTAAAAGGATATCCCTAGCGACATTATAAAAAGGGGTCCAAGCAGAATGTTCGGTTACCTCTCCAGTGGTTAACTTGTGTTTTATGCTAGTACTGATTACAAAAATATCATAATACCCTCAACACGGGGTTTTCAGAACTTCCTTAGAACAATTGCTTACAACCTTAAACCGTTTATTTCAAACACTATAACGTGTACACACGATATGTCTGATAATTCATAAAAATATTATGCATTTAGATCTTGTTTAAACCCAGATAATGTAATACAATATTAATCATAACAGATGTTTTTTGTTTTGGTCGCCGACTTCTAGACGTGCATACAGATATTAATTGAATGCTGAATCGATGACATAAATTCAAGCGTAAAATCAAAAAATATGTTCGTCCTACTAAAGTCTTACCTTTCGTGACTATATCCCAGTAAATGATCGCAATATCACAGTGTATGACTAATGCACGTTTAAAATGCATAAAACTACCTTAGTAAACAATCTCCTATAATAAAAAACAATGTTTTGATATTCCGCTTCGTCACTCTACACGACCAACTTCTTACTTACGTAAATATTCACCAAAGAGTCAAACTGTTTTATAACTATAAATTTTCCACCTGTATCCAGCTATCCATTAATAAAATCGTTAATTTGCGGCCTCAGGGCTTTTTATTCTGAGCGGATTTAGTGTTTTATAAATGAAATAGTTGAGAAGAAGTTATGGTTAGAAAGCATTGATAGGGTTAGTCAATGAAGTAGAACAACTTACATAAATGATAGATCACAGATCACAAACAGTCAGCGTGTACTTATACATACCCCCCCCCCGACATACGTGTGATTAGGCGAGAACATGACGCAAACGATTATGCCAATTACGTAATTTGTATTTTAAGTCATACGTGCTCTGCTCAAGATGGTCTTAACAACACTACGTCAATTTTATAGTTTTGTATCATTGATAAATGCTAGTTTTGTTGTAAACTGATGAGTATGGTGATTATGAAATAAAGTACATCTATTTCAAATTCAACATTACTATGTTTTTACTGTGTGATTCGTGTTATAGACCTTGTTGTACATATTATTTTATCTGTTTTCTGAAAAAGGTGCAGCCAAAGGAACATAGCATTTAAAACACTCGTAACACAATGATTTTACCTAATGTTATAATAATGGTGTTACTATACTTAAAAATACAAATCAAATGAACTTGAGTTTTGTCCCGTTAAATTAACATTTTAACGATCATATATTAATATTTTTCTGACAAAACTATTTCCTAATTGTTAAGAGAAACACAAATTTTTAGGGAAAAGTCTTTGACTAACTTTGTTTTATCGCCAAGCTCACGCGTTAAATCACGGAGTTAACAATCAAACATGATACTGACATGTACAACTGCTTGCTTTTTGGTTAAAGTGCCATTCATGCACTGTCCATTGTACATTGGATGACAAAGCAAACATGAGCGTATCTGATTTCTCTTTTGTGGGAATATGTTGAGCTTTTGCTGTATATCAATATGCACGGTGTCAGAGAGCCTAACTGATACTCCAGTGCCCACAACCAGTACAAACCCGTTCCTCCACAATTCACAAAGTATTACGTCCGTTTTTTGTGATTAGCACGTATCAAATTGACAAAAAGATAATCATGTACTAACAGGATCAACAAATACAGGTTACTACATAAAATCAGTGTACATGAGCATTAATTATTCACTCGTGATGGTTATGACAAATGAAGGAGAGTGACCCTTTTAAATGTAACTTTTGTGTTTAAAAATATACTTTGTAACAAATGCTGCTTTTGATTTTTTACGTAAACCGCATTTTTTAATATACAAGAAATATTTGCGAAACATGTATACCCCTGTAGGCTGTAGGCCAAAGCGTTCTCTAGTTATTGATCGGACAAGCTTTTAGTAGTCAAGGACATGGTTACCTTGAACTTTGACCAAAATCAATAGTAGTCATCTACAACACACACTAATCCCATACCAAATATGTGGGTCGTATACTCAAGCATTCTGTAGTTATTGATCTGTCGAGCTCTGGTCTACGGACAGACCGACCGACCAACATACTGTGTTGTACCTGTTAATCCTGCCGGAATGTTTAAACTACCATTAAGCTCACACTCCATCATTCGCATGATCGTCCGTTTTTAGTTAGTTCATTTAAAAAAAATAATTTCGTATGATGGTGAATCTTAGTCTTAAATGGCCACTAGAACTAAAAACATGTATGCAGGTCCAAGTGGTCATGTTTGACCCAATTCACCATTATGCACCATCCAAACAACGTGACTGCGGCTGTGGTCCAGTGATCCGGGTTCGAATCCCGGTCGCAGCAGGTCATACCCTTCTTTGAAAATTTTACTAAAATGTCGATTTTCCTCCATATGTGGAGAAGATGCCGGCTCCTTGTGGAATGGTAAGGTAGTACTGGTTAGTAAAGTCCAGGAAAACCGGTCACTGTATATGATTGAAAAATTGTTGAAAAACGGTGTTAAACCCCAGTGACAATAAGTCACATAAAAACAAACAAACCAAACAACGTACTAGCACCCTTCCCTATCGTTTAGGGTAAGGATGAAGCGACTTTCAATCATGAAACTCGTAACAACTTCCGAAAGCTAACGTTGTGAGTGAATGAAACCGGGGATAATATTATTCATCAACAATACAAAATGTACTATTCAGATATTCCATTCAAACAACACAAGTGTAGATACAGAAAGATGCACACCAGTACAATGACACCATCAACAAAGCTGCTCTGCTAACAGTATACAAGTCCCGACGAATTGTCTC
Organism: Lutraria rhynchaena; assembly: GCA_008271625.1. NCBI lineage: Eukaryota > Metazoa > Mollusca > Bivalvia > Venerida > Mactridae > Lutraria > Lutraria rhynchaena. Next base: position 1,399,158 of record VIBL01000096.1, on the reverse strand, counting down.
CCTTTAGCTATAATAATAAAGTATATTTTATACATGTTTTCAGCAGCATTACTTCGGGTATATACCAATGAACAGAAAACTTAACCAGCGCTTCTGGATTCTGTCCTCCTCACTTGACAGCCAGCTTCTCCACATGAATCACTTGAATCGGAGGGGAAGATTCAAACATGAGAAGCTCGTATTGAGGAGTTTACTCACTTGATACGTTTAGGATAAACATGATACTTCTGAAATAATATAGGCCTTTTCAGAAAGTAGGTTATCTCCCTTGCAAAATCTGTCGCATTCGGATTCCTTCGGACACTGGGTAGTAGTATTTTTAATGGCGTTTTGTACCGACATTGACCATGTGCTGAAGAATCAAGATAGACGTTAATTGAAAATAATTGATAAACACATCAATCAACTTTAAAAAGAAGTGTTAAAATACTAATAATGGTTGTTGATTGAAGTAAAATTAATCCTACTACCTTTGCTCATTGGTGTGTTTATGTAGAGCATTTGACAATGTCAAAAAATTCAAACATTATATATTCCAGAGGTTAAATAGTTTTTGTTTCCGTTTCGTTCTCATTAGAACTTCATGATATGCTATCCATCGAACCAAGCAGTTGAGAATTGATTTGATAGTTTAAAATAATAATACTTTTATTTATACACAATAAATTTGAGCAAATACAAGATCAAATAAATATAATAGAGCACATATTTACTAGAATTTATTTAATAAAAAATGCATATATCACATCTGGGACTAATATAAGCATTGGTCCCAGATGATTTTTTTAAATGACAATACTATAAAACCTTAAAAAATCAAAGAGCGGTTGAAATTTCTTATAAATTATCAAAGGATCGAAGTTTAAGATGACCATTTTTTAAAAGCTATCTCGTTCAAAAACATACTGAACCTGTCATTTTATTTTTATGCTTACGTTTCGCAACACGCATTAACAAAAAAGTAAACATTGTAAGAATGATAATTAGTGGATGTCACATCCCTTCACTGATTAAATATAGAACATATTTGACCCCAGACAGCTGTAAAAACAATGTACACCCATAAACATTGGGTGGTATAAATATATATGACCACATACTGTTTTTCCGGTTTAATTAATTGCTATCAGTAAGGATCACATCATTCAGACAATGATTTTGACAACTTGCAGATTTTGCTAAGATATCAATAAAGGGACAGTGCGCCGATTTTGCAAATTTGTGACAACAGCCATCAAAACAAATCATGGAGATAAATATTTTCATTTATTAAATTGAAATGCAAACCAATGTATTTTTTCTACACGTAAACTTTAGCATAAACATTTGCACACGAATTAGTTTTGGTAAAATGAAATTTAACAATTAGCCGGATGAGCGTCTTTTTACCTCATTGTATGTAAATGGGTATATATGCGTATAGTGTTATTGTATATTTTGTCATTTTTTTTTTAGAAAAAAATGTTCTTTTGATGTATTGGAAGGTGGAAAACGGATGAACAAAAATTAATGCATTTTAGTAACTAATACAATAATCCTACCTTACATTTGTATCTTTTATCTATTATTTTTTAATAAAAACATTTTTCAACACATATTAAAGGTAATCTACGCAGTCTTGACTGTTTTTCTATTGCAAAGCAAAGATAAGCGAAGTATAAAATTTGTTTTCAGATTGTAGAGTGGATCAATTTCACAGTCATATTTGAAATGAAATATTGTATACACTATTTTATGACAACCAATTGAAAAAATAGTCCTCTGAAATTATGTTGAGGAAGACGTGAATGATAGTGGAGATTATGTTCAGGAAGACGTGGATGACACTGGAGACTATGTTGAGGAGGACGTGGATGATAGCTGAGATTATGTTGAAGAGAACGTGGATGATAGTGGAGATTATGTTGAGAAGGACGCGGATGATAGTGGAGACTATGTTGAGGAAGACGTGTGTGATAGTGGAGACTATGTTGAGGAGGACGTGGATGATAGTGGAGACTATGTTGAGGAGGACGTGGATGATATTGGAGACTATGTTGAGGAGGACGTGGATGATAGTGGAGACTATGTTGAGGAGGACGTGGATGATAGTGGAGACTATGTTGAGGAGGACGTGGATGATACTGGAGACTATGTTGAGGAGGACGTGGATGATAGTGGAGACTATGTTGAGGAGGACGTGGATGATACTGGAGACTATGTTGAGGAGGAGATGATATCTATGAGTGATGCCAATTGAAAAATGAAAGTTTTAGCTTTGTGTAAAAGAAAAGATAAATGGTTAGATGGTTTAATGGACTAACAAGAAATATTTCTAAACTGCAGACGGAGATCGATACAAACAAGTTAAGATCACAGATTTTTAAAGAAACGTTATTATATGTTAGTCATCTTGAATATACAACAGACCGGACTTCCTAACATGGATTATTTCATATAATTACAAGTGTATTAATGTAGTTCTCATGAGACTCCATTTTGTATGTTCTGACTAAGTACCAAAACAAATGAATTTTTCATTATTTAATTAGTGTGTCATTACTACCATTATCTGTGACACATCTGATCACCTATTCACAAATGGAGAGTCCAACAGCAAAAATAACATATTATGCAGATAATTTAACTGGAAAGAATGAAATAGCAATAATTAACTAAATACACATACGTCACAGTCAAATTATCTACAACTTCAGGTTTTGTATTAAGAGACTATTTTATTAAGAGATCATTTTTAGTCTTAGGACTAAAGGGCAACGATTCAAAATAGATCCAAATGGGACACTTATCTATACAGAACAATGTAAACCAAACACTATGGCTTAGATAGTTTTAACATTTTATACAAAAATAAGTGAGAACCCAAAAAAGAAATATTACTCTTTAAATACATTGTATATCATTCAAATAAATGTTCAAACACAGAATAAGGTTTATATATAGACCATTTTACCATACTAATCCACGTTTGATGGATTGAACTTGCTCATTTGCTGGATAAGCTGGATAAGATAACGGCTTGTGTAGCCTGTAATGTGAAGTTTTAAAGCAACCTCTCATTCTGATGACAGAAAAGGTTTGACACAAAAATACTTCGATCCTTGGACCTCTGGTTTATTGGTCCAACAATCTTCCGCTGCGCCACTCTGCTTCGATGTAAATATTGGACATGCATGATGTTCATATCCACAATATATACAAGTACATGTATGTTTATTATCAATATTTATATAGGATACCCTCATAAACATTTTCAGTAACAATTCATATCTAATGATCATATCCCTTAAATCGTTTTAAGTTGGTCTTTCCTTAACTTCATTTAATTCAACATCTTTGTCAGAAATTATAACGAGAACCCAGGTCAGGTGTGACATGAAGTATTAATATTTGATTTATAATAGTTGTCATTATCTAAAAATGTTACATTTGCTGTAACACAACTGTATTACGCACGGCATATTGTGTACATGTAATCATGTAACCAATGTATGTCTCAACATGTTGTGTACATGTTATCATGTAACTATTGTATGTCTCAGCATGTTGTGTACATGTTTTCATGTAACTATTGTATGTCTCAGCACGTTGTGTACATGTTATCATGTTGATATGACTGATGGTAAACAGGTTGTAAAGCAGTTACATGGAAGTCATACTTCCTCCAGTCATTCGTTGGGGAAAAATCTCAACCCTCGGATATTTACTGAAAATATAGATTATTATATTGCTCCTTTCAAGTTTATTTGAAATGAACAATTTACGTAACTGTGAGATACGGATTGTATGTCAGCCTTGTCAGGTTTAGACAGTTCCACAAGACTTATAAATAAAATAAATGATATGTGAGCTAACCTCCGAGACGAAAGTGATGGCACCGTGGCAAAAAGAAATATAAGTAGATGAAGAGTCACATGTCGGTCAAAATTGGTTAAGATCACCATTGATTCGGAATAAATGCAGACAACTGTATTGAACATTATGAATTGTGTCCTGATACAGAGAGCCCGTGTCGCATTAGGTTTCTCTGCACGTAGCAAAATGTATACAAAACTTACCACAGAGAATTCGAACAGACAATTCGAGCAATACGTAGTGCAATTACACAAGCTACTTGAAATGCATTCTGTTTCTTCATTGTATTTAATTGTATTTTTTGCATGTGTTTTCCTCATATTGTATTCTGCAAAAATGTATAACAGAAAGCTGAGTTTGCTTGAATAGTTCTATTTGTATCAGTGCTGGTTAATGAACATGAGTCAATGAGTGATTTCAGTTTCCTAACTTGTATTCAATAACTGACGGTCATGTCATAACTCAGTTGTACCAAATTTACCAATATTATTTACGTAAACAAATTGAAAAATAATAGACGCAGAAACATAGAACTGAAATCAGTTTATATCGATATTAAACTGCAGAACTGGACGATGACATCTACCTTCATTCAAATAAAGATCATATATCAAATATAAAACATATACATGTATAGAGTGTAGATATACATGTATATAGCATGGTCTTATTGGAATAAGTATGAACTAGTAGGGTGGGTTTTTAAGTGTGTTTTTTTTTTAAATAAACGTTCCTTCGCATGAGAAACGTCGATGATTTCAATGCTTCAATATTTGAAGAATTGCATAACACTTAGACATTTAGCGAATTCTTAATGAATAAAGTATCTTCTTTTTTTTCGCTGAAAATTTGTCAGAAAACCTGTAGTTTATTTCCATGGTTTTAATTGCATTCAGGCAATATTGAATGAAACAGTCAGCATGATACAAATGGGAACATATGCAGCATAACATAACATAACATTTAAATATAGCCTTACCCCCGCCAAGCTGGGTGGGAAGTAAAATTATCCAGCTGTCGCACTTCAGAAGGGTATCCCCTACTGTGTCTGTATGTTTGCCGTGGGCTGCAACCCTGCAGCTGTTAACACTCCGTCCTTTAAACTCAGCTCATTGGCCTTAATTTGGGCTTCACTGAAGCTAAGGAAGGCCCGTCCTGATCAATCAGCAGGATCACCTTTCATTCACCCTCTTTATTATAAAAATAAAAACTCGAGCCTCGTCGGACCATTGCCATATTTTGTAGACTTCTCTTTTTTCTTAATAATTACCCAGAAGGCGACTCAAGACACTGGTAATTTCCTAAAGATAGTTTAATCATGGGAAACATTCTGCAGCTATCTATTTGTCCAGTCTAACCCTTTTATTTATAGTATATCAATGATGTACTAAAGTCATGACTTGTGTCTGCATCCACAGGTCATGTCCCCTTGTTGGACTCCGTGGTGGGTGGATAACATCAATGATGAAAATCACTAAAACATTTTTTGTCCCAAAAAAGCCAAGCGTACCCTCTCAGACTCAAATTCCGAACAAATTCACCTACACTCACATCTCAAAATTCTTCGAGATTCATAGTCGTTTCGGCAATTACAAACCTATACCCTTTAAAACAAATATATTGTACTTAGGGTACATCATTGTAAAAGAGTTCTTCATAAAAAAATTCCCTATAAATGTAAATACTAGCATTCAGGTATCAATGAACAACAGTATTACTCTTTGCTCCATATATTTAACATTAAATCAACAGCAGGTGAAAGTAACCTGAATGACCTAATAACATTACTGACTTCCCTTTAAAAAACGGGAGATTTTAATGGACATAACGTTAGCTGGGGATTTGATGATAACAATCACAGGGGAACCCAAACAGAGAATTTCATCTCAACTCGTTGACATTCATGAATGATACAAATTAGGGGTGTAACATCAGGTAAAAACCGTATCGCAATATATTGAAATACGTATTGTTTTTTTTTTCGCAGAAAAGCTAAGCGGGAATTGATGCACACGCATCATCTTAAATGGATCAATATTATACATAATTTATATATGTATTTATATATGAAATTCATATGTGGTTTCAAATGATCTCTCATACAACTGTTTGAATGATATGTGTAAATTGGACTATCTGCCAGAAAAATGCATATTTTGAGCCAGAATTAAGAAGAGATTCACCCTTTCATTTGATGAAGTGTTTAAACTTAATAAAGCACAACAAAATCGTTTCAAGTTTTCAACACATTTAAACACTTACTGAGACCTTGACAGAATTGAAGAACTTAGACTGATCACTCTAATGAGAGCAAAACAAAACAATTTTTTTAAAGAAAAAAGTTTGCTTTGAACATTGTGCGTAAGAAAAAAAAACAAAAAAAAACATCATAACATAAGGACAGCAAGTCCTGGAGTGTGATAATAAATTGTATTGTGACTCAACTGAATTCGAACCAAAGTGCTAGAATGAAGTCAGCGATCATGTCATTTATAGAAATTAAATAGCGTTTACGGCATTAACGAAAATTAGTTTGAAGCCTTATTACTCCACGGCATCTTATATATTAGCCCACACTGATATTTGCGTCTAGTATCCTAGCTCAGGAATTTTACTACGTTTAATCCATGCCTAGCTGTAACAGATAAACATGTATACATACAGCCGATACAGACTAGAAACATACCTGGTGCCGTATTATTTTTTCAAGACGAGCATTAAATAAAGATAACCATTGTCGTGCGAATGTTTTACAAAATGATAAAAATGAACTGGGAACTGTGCAATCAACTGACTTGCATTTTAAAAGTATGAGGTTTAAATGGCCAACCGGCGAGCCGTCACTTTAAAAGTCAGTCCGCGTCCTCGGTACATTCAACAATAATGATTTCCTTTCTCTTATATTGTGCTGTGCCGTGCTATGAGGAGATATATATATAGATGTATAGTGCTTAAGTTGTGGTCGCAATATATCTATCTTTTACTTCCATTAATAACCCATGATACGGAACAGCTTACTTTATTTTCAACACGCGGTAACAAAGATACATTCAAGAACAGAAAGAACCGTTAATTCTATACCTGAACGCAGACTAGCTCCTGTCCAAAAACGGGTACAGTGCAGTCTACGCACCTGACTTGACCCGAATTTAGGTCGCGTACAAAAATCGCTGATGCATATAAAAATAAACATTGTGAAAATAATAAAAACATACGCCGATGTTGAAATAAAAATAGCTTCATTCGGAGGTATCGTGACCGAATCTCTTTCCCAAAATATTTTCTTAATTTTGACAAAAACCCTTTCGCTAATATACTCACAAAATACTGCAACTATATCGGATTATTTTTACGCGCGCAAGTTTAATTAACGTGAAGGCTGTGTAAATAGTCCCAAATTTCCCGCCACAACTCGCGTGCGAGTTATTGCACCAATGTCGGCCATTGTTTAGTGCTACAGACGAGAGGTGGGGTACCACAACAAAATACGTAAACATGGGTCTCTCAGTCGACGGTGATGATCGGCTTGACGACAGATACGATGAATTATGTCTTGACCTTAACATGGATAAGAAAACGAAGGAAGACGCTTGGAGAAATTACGAAAAAATAAAGAAAAACTACACACTCGAGGTTCGTAACTTCCGCAAATTCGGCCATATTTCTACCGTTCGGTTTGACATTCTGCGGGCTTTTGTCGTTTTTCATGCGATTGCAATGAATCGGAGCCACATAAATGAAGTTACATGTTTGATTTTCAGGGAGATCAGCTCCACTGGCTTGCATGCGCCCTTTATGAGGCTTGTCGGCGAACAGTTGTCCCGACCGTCGGGAGGGGTACAGTGGAGGGGAACTGTGTATCACTGACACGATTATTGCGTTCAACTAAATTTAGGTAAGCATTTCTTTAAGACTCTTTTGCTGAGATATTTTGTGGCTATAATTCCCTGTATTTGGGCTTAATCGATAATTTTGTTACGATTGTTCAGCTGAATGTAATATATGACGCTCAAGAAAAACAATTCAATGAGCTAAATGGGAAAGTGCGATGGGATCTTTGCTCGCCTGTTTCTGAAATTTCTGCAGACCCTCTGATTGACTGAAGAGATCAATCCAGTCTGTAAACTGTAGAAATTTTACCTTATTAAATCATTGATCTGTGTAGTTGTGAATTTCAAATTCTTTTTTATCTTTTATACCTTATGTTATGTTATGGGTGTTCTTATTGTTAAAAATGAAGCATAGAAATTAGTAATTTATTTTCACCTTGTGCCCATTTGGCGATCAAGTTTGGCGCTAAGGAAAATAAAATATTAGCCAAATTTGTTGGCCTCCCAGGGCAATGCCATTTACCGAAAGTGTATTTTAGTGATATTTTTGGTATGCATGCGTTGTCATTACTATACCTGTTGTTTAAGTTGTAGTTAGTGTCATAGGGGGCTAGCACGTTGAAGGGATAGTGTATAATGGTGTGTTAGGCTTAAAATGGCCACACAGACCAAAACCATGTATGTAATATATATATATACATATACAAGGGTTACAACATCCGAAATGACTGTTTCAGCACCAAGTTTGTTTAATACTATATAACTTTTTCAGAAATCGCTCAAATTTCTAATAACTGGTGTCCAAAGATAGCTAATACATTATACTACTCATAACCAATAAACATTTTGTCCAATTCAAAACCATGAAGCAGATATATCATCTTTCTCCTTAGAAAACACGCCAATATTGTTTAGTCGAACGCGACCTCACAACAACAAATCAACCAGAATCACCAATCTAATACGCATTAAAACAACAGGTACAGTAATGACAATGCATGCTTACTCTAAATATTACTAAAATACACTGATTCAGTGCAAAAATTTAATCCAGGAATGTTCTATTCACATTCAATTCAGAAAAAATGGTCACATGATTGTAACTTCAAATATTATGATGCAGTGAGGTTTGCCTGGTAATTTGTTTGTAAGCAGACGTTTCATAGGCCAAAGCTCACAGAATCATATTGGTATAGCGAGGTGGTAATCTATGGCGGAATTGACGATTTTGTTAATTTTACTATGTTTAGTACAGTAATTCTGTTTGATATGAGGCTATGAAATAAAAATGGCCCAGACTATAAAATCGTCCTTATGTGTGGTCCGGTAGGACTATCAAATCTGGAAAACCATGAAATCAGGTTTTTTCAGTGTTACTTAACTTAATATGTGAGAATATAATAGTTTTGTAACCTAGAAACACATCATCTATGACACTGGGAGTACATTTATTCACGTTTTCAAAATTGACAGTACATTTATTCCCTCCGAAAAAGATATCTGGAGCACTGATTGATGTGTCTTATGGTTCTGAAAGTTATTTTACAAGGATTGTATACATTTGTGTTATGAGCACAATTTAATTTTGTTTATATTGCTTTCAGTCTTATACAGTTCTTCAATAAAATGAAGAAATGGTCAGACATGGCCAATCTATCGCAAGAATTCCGTGATAAAGTTGAGAGGTTGGAAAGAAATTTTGCTGTCTCTACTGTGATATTTAAGAAGTTTGAACCAATATTTTTGGACATATTTAAAAGTCCGGCTAATGAAGCTCCAAGACAGCCCAGAAGTAGGAAACAAAGGTGTGTGGATCAAAACTTCTGCATATAATTGTATCAAACAGGAAATTTTGCCTTTCATGACAATGATAAGGAAGTGCTTTGATTATAATCATCTGTATTTTGCCTGTAACTAGTGTTACTGTCTGTAAGCAAAGTGCTTTGTTTGGTGTATTTATAATGAATTGCAGCTGACTGAACTATTTGGCCAACATAGGTTGTTCTGTGTTGGTTTGTGAAGTAGCATTGGTTCATTTGTCAATTTTGTACCTTATGTTAGTGGATCAAATAATATCTAGATTACTTTTGTCCTGTGTTTTGTGTCAATAAACAATTAAAACTGGAAAACCTGTATTGATGAAATTCTGTTAATACCAATGCTGTGGAAAAAATCTGAACAAATTATGTTTTATTTCCTTTCAGAAAACTTCCCTGTTCTGTAGTTGATGCTTTCAATTTCTGTTGGACAATGTTTGTTCAAGTTAAAGGTAATTTCCTCATAGATTTTAATCACATCATATCACTCCATACTGATTGAATCATCTGCTTTATGTATCTTTTCAAGGACACATGGTTTTTTGCAGCAGTTGGTTCTGTCATTGCCATCCAGGGCTCTCAATCTCCCGAATTTGAGGCCAAAATTCGGCCCCATTCCCCACCTCTGGAATATATTTTTTTCCCTATTTTTTTGGTAAAAATCACCCACCTAGTATATTAATTAGGCTTTTGAAATTCCCCCTTAAACTGAAAATGACGCGAAATTCCCCTCTCCCAGGGCCCCAGTCCTCAAGAGAGAGAGCCCTGCCATCCTTATATTCCTGACATAAATACAAAACATTCTGTTGCCTGAAATTGAATTTTCAGGTCTTCGGACTACATTATATTTGATTGGTCCAGCTTACATTTGTTTGAACAACATTAAGCATTAAAATTTCTACTTTCTATAAACATGATGATCAATGTTCTACCTGTTCTGCAGTCTTCGAAATTAGCACTCGTCTGCTCAGCATTGCAAGTAAAATAAATATCAGGTGATCGAACAGTTAATTTTTGCTCACCCAATTGGTGAGTAAAATGTCCAGTTCTTGATCTATCACACAGCGAAGTCACTGATTAAAACATTGATATGTAACTGAGCACCTGCTGTATGAAGTCACACAGATGCAGTTTCTAAGCTTTCTTTGCTCATTTTTCAAATGAAATTGGTACCAGTATTGTTTTGGTTCTGTTTTTGTATTTCCTTAATCAGTAAGTGTTAGGTATCATGAATTATCTGCGTTGTGTCATATTTTCCGTCTCTGAGGAGGTAGTTGACGATGACAAGTTTATTAAGTTATATTTGCTTTTGTTTACATTAACAGGAAGAAAATATATCAACATTGGGTTTTGTTATTTTGCTGAGTAATTTTTGTTGTGAGCAAGTAACTTTCGTAAAGTTACTGGCCCAACAGCCGAGTGTATTCAAAATGCTAATTTAGAAGACTGGTTCTGTATAATAATTGAGAAATACAAATGATAACATGTCAGCTTGCATGGTGGTAGAGGTTATCAAATTACAGGTGATGTATCATCAATATACCATTGAAGTACAGAGGGTATTGGTCTTGGTTGCTTCAATAATTATTTTATGATGGTGCTTACTTCAAACTGTTGATTTTATGCTCCTTTGATATTTTTCAGGAAATTTTCCAGCTATTAGTGATGATCTTGTAAACTCATACCATTTACTGTTGTGCAATATAGACTGGTTCTACACCAACGCTTTACTTGGTGCTAGAAAGGATCTTCTTAATCCAGATTTCTCAGGTATTTTATCTTGTTTGTATTTAAAATTACATACATTAATCAGCTTTGTCTTGAAGGTACATGGTTTGAAGTTTTTGTTTTTTCAACATGAGTAAGATAGGACTGGTTAACCAAGTTTGCCGAAGGAAAAATTCTGGTTATTAAATTGATTCATGAATGTGGGCCGCAATATGTTCTGCGCATAACTCCTACATTTCTCGACAGATTTGATCCAACTTTCAATTTACTATTGTCACCATCATTTTTGGCAGAATTACTTTGTTTGGCCATGTAATATTCTGTGCGCAACTCCTACATTTCTCATGGGATGTTTACCTATCTTGCACAGAACTATTGTCAGCAAGTACTCAGCACATATATTCCAGGTTTTGTGATTTGATCAGTTTTGGTTGAATTATGGCCCTTTGTTTATTTTGATCATGTAATATTCTGTGCACAACTCCTACATTTCTCAAGGGATTTTGACCAAACTTGCACAGAACTACAGGGATAGCAGAATCAATTGTCCAAGTTCCTCGAGTTGTACTTTCGTGTGTCCAGACAAGTAAACTTCTGCATTTTTGTTTTGTCTGTGGACGAGTAAAAATTCAGTGGTTATAGTCTGATTTCTGACAGACATTTCACATTTTCTTTAACGATTAAACGGATGTTGATTGCAGAAGTAGTAACAGAATTTGTTTTATTCTTAAAAGTCGGCTTTATAATTAGATGCGTTTGTGCATTATTCTCCATATGTTGGTCCTCTAATGAATTTGTAAAAAAAAATGAGCAAACCATTTAATGTAATTTCCGGTGCAATTGCAGATACAATTTTTTTAGGTATTTTGCATGATGCATCTAAATTGTCCATCACTTCACTTATGTTTTTCGCTGATATTTAATTTTACTAGACTTAAGTGAGAAGCAATTACAGTAATTTCTCTTTTATAATGTAAAAGTAAAAAAAATATGGACAAGTGAACTTTTAGTACGGACTAGTAAATTTTCTAAGTTTCTTTTCCATGGACAAGTAAAATGTTATGAGAATTTTCTCCATTCTGAAGTATTTCACTCAGTACTCCAGCACACATGTTGTTGGGGTTAGGTGATTCAACCATTATAAAGGTTGGCAGTTGCCTGTCTTACTTTCTGAAAATTTCAAGAGGCTAGTGTTACTCATTCTTGAGAAATGCATTGAAACATACTCCAGATTTTTTTTAGCATTATGCAGTCTCGCTACTATCGGCACCAGTACCATGTTTTAGCCAAATATATATACTACTCAAAATTTGATAAGGATAGCTTTTTAGATTGCTTATATTTGATTGGATATAAATGTCTACCAAACTTTTATTATTTTAATTGAAAGTTTATGCATTTGTCTATTTGTTTGATGATAGAAATAAGTTTTTGGTGTATTCATTGAAGCGTGACAGAAGCCAAAAGTTGAATGGGTGCTAAAATGACGTTTTCGTGTGGATGTGCCAAATGTGAAATTTTGCTGCGAATGAATTAATTGAATTAATTTCTTGGTCAGTATCGAGTGTGATGTCCATTTGCATTGATAACCGCCTGACATCGCCGGCGCATGCTGCTAACAAGCCTCCGGATTGAGATTTGTGGGATTCGAACCCACTCCTCCAAGAGGGCCCGTCTTAGCTCGGCAGCATGTCCCATACATGTTCTATGGGATTGAGGTCGGGGGAACGTGCCGGCCAGTCCATTCGGACGATGGTGGCATCCTGGAGGTACCTGTTGGTCACCATGGCCCTGTGTGGACTTGCATTGTCGTCCATTAAAATGAATTCAGGGCCTATAGCGCCAGCGTACGGGCGGACATACACGTCCAGGATCTCATCAACGTACCGTTGGCCCGTCAGACTGCCGTTATCCACGATATGAAGGTCAGTCTTGCCCTGCATGCTGATCCCCGCCCACACCATGATGGAACCCCCTCCATAGCGATCATGGTTTGCAATGCAAACAGGTGCAAAACGCTCATAGGTCATTCTCCACACCCGTGCCCGTCTATCCGTGAAGTCCACACAAAATCTGGACTCATCGGTGATTAGTGCCGGGGTCTAATCATTCAACATCCATGTGACGTGACCTCAGGCCCATGGAAAGCGGATTGCGGGTCTTCTAGCGCGCATACCAACACTATGGAGTACTGTTTCGTACTGTTTGAGTCGACACCCGCACTCCCGTTGCATTTTCAACGTCATTACGTAGCGTTGTTGCGTTCATAAACCGGTGATGTCGAGCTTGTATAACTAAAAACCTGTCTTCAGCCTGCGTTGTTGCTCTTTGACGACCACCCCCATGCCTGTGGGTAACGTCACCATAAGTTTGGTAACGGTTCCACATCCGTGAAACTACACTCTGTGACACGCCGAGTGCAAGTGCCACGTGAGGCTGAGAACGCCCTGCTTCAAGCATCCCGACCCCCATATTAATTTCTTCCCTACTTAAACGATGCTGTACGCGCAAATTCGCCATATTTTACGTATTCAGTAAGTTTTAAGCTGAATGTGTTAGATTCAAGTGAATAACTTGAAAGTGTGTACAATTGTACATGTGGCCACCACGCCTCTTTTCATGGGTAGCCTTTTCCCCGATCAAATCGGGAAGCCGTGGGCCGTGAAACCGCAGTAAAACTAACTGTACCTTGTAGTAAACACTCGAATAAATATACACACCAAAAATTGATGGACTGCATTGCGTATGTTACATAATATGTAGCATTGAAAAAGCTATCCTTATCAAATTTTGAGTAGTATATAGAAAAATACTCTCTGTGCACAACTCCTCCTACATTTCTAAATGGATTTCTATCAAACTTCCATAGAACTGTTGCCATCAAGTGACCCAGCTCACGTTGTCAGGGTTTTGTGATTTGATTATTTTGGTAGGATTTATGGCTCTTTGTTTATTTTATGCATATGCAATATTATGGAGAAATACTCATCTGTGCACAACTCATCCTTTATTTCTCAAGGGATTTTGATAAAACTGTCACCGACCTATTTTCATCAAGTTACCCTGTGCGTATTGTTGGGGTTTTGTGATTTGATCATTTTTGGTGGATTTATGGTCCTTTGTTTATTTTGCACACATACAATATATGGAGAAATACTCATCTGTGCACAACTTCTCCTTTATTTCTCAAGGGATTTTGATCAAATTTTATCAAACCTGTTTTCATCAAGTAACACTATACTTATTGTTGAGGTTTTGTGATTTGATCATTTTTTGCAGTATTATGGCCCTTTGTTTATTTTGCCCGTATGAGCTATCAAAATCAAACTTGTGCATGCCATAGGCCAAATGTTTCCACCCTATGTCTGAAGGTAGAAATGGGGTAAGCATCTGGAGAATGAAAACCTGGTTTTGTGACAGTTTCTGTCATATTGTTCTAGTATTGCGTCTGTGGCAGACACAAAATTTTCCGTTTTGTTTTCAGAATTTTCAATTTCTCCCATGAAGCTGTGTAACTTATAATTTGCGATTTCTTGATAGTTATGTGAAAAAATAGTTTTCAGGAATTGTTATGAGAAGTCATTCCCAACAAGGATTCTGAATTTTGAATTTGCAAATTGTAACTTTGAAAAGTAGATATCTTTAATCAAAAAGTTCTTTATGATACTAAAATTTTCTGTTTAATGACATAATTTTATCTTTGCATTTTATCCCCTGCCAGAAAGGCAAGGAAATGTAGAAATGGTAGGTGTGTAAAAGTGGCTGAACACATCCTTGTCCTGACAATAAAATTATCCCTGTGCAAGTTATTCAGTGTAAAACTTGGCTGGTAGACCAAGTTGCAATGACTAATGCAGAGCACAAGAATCATAACACTGTATTCACTAAATGCAAAGTTATTCCCCTTGACTAAATTTTGTTTGGTACGGCTGCTACTTGTTGACACTTAAAACTTATAGTGGATGTTATTTGTATAAGTAAAAAACAAGTCCATTTTGATTTTTTTTAAATCAAGTTTAGTTTGATTACTTTTAATGCTTATGAAATGACCTTTGGACATGTAGATTCTGCAGCTTTAGCTCCTGTAAAGCAGTTAACTAGTAAAGATGTCTAGTGAAAAGATTGATTATGTTTTAACATTGTTTTATGTTCTTATTCAGTGCAAGGTTGATTAATCTAGGATTTAAGAGTTTCAAAATGTGAAAGTGGTGTCATAATCTAAATATATTGGTGAAAAATTTTTGTAGCTTTTCAATTGATGCACATATCAAGAATATCTCAGTACTTTATTTTATTGTAGTATGCTTTTATTTTTTGTATGTGTACATTTCAGGCTTACCAGAGGGATTTCATTCCAAAGATTGGAAACCCCCGTCTGAACCTCCTTGCATTATGAAGCATTTATGTGATAAACACGAAGGCCTTGAAATTGAGGCTAAAGTAATAAAAGAACATTGGTGGAAACCCCATCTTAGAAAGTTATTTGATAAAAAGGTATTTGTGGATTCTTTTTCATCTATTTATTTTGAACTAGACAAGAAAATATTGCTTTTAGACACATTAGCTGAATTGTAACTGTCCAAATGAATTGTTGAAATAGTATTTGTCAAATAGGTGTACATGACCAGTTATAATTTGTTTCCTGAATTTCAGGAATGTCTCATCTAAAAGATTTAGAACTTATCATTAGGATATATTTCTGAGTTGACTTCTCAGGCTATATACCCTTTGTGTGATTATTATAACCTTTTGTCTAATATCAATGCAGTGTTCCCACTCGCCTCTGAACTTGGGGGTAAGCCTATCCCTTAGGTCTGAAATCTGGGAGTAGGTATTTTGGGAAGTAAGAACATTTTTAAAAAGTCATACATTTACATCGTATAGATCATAATGTTATAAGAAAATCAGCGATTCGTCCCTAAACATATTCTAACACTCGCAATCTCGCACCAGATCAAAATATGTTGCAGGATTTACGCAAGATTTTATGTGAGTGGGAACACAGTCAATGGCTATTTCTTGGCTAACATTTTACTGTTTGTCTAGCACCAACATTGCTTATCAGTATTTATTTTTGGTTGTTGTCACGTTTTTAGTCCAGTTATGGGACTAGGTTTATTTTCCTGTATGTAATATGTTGGGCAGTTATGTATATTTGGAACTTTGCTTCTACTGTTACATGGTGAAGTTTTGTGGAATTTTCCAGAACCTCTGGTTTTCCCAGGTCTGGACCCTACTTTTATTGTTTCTGCAGCACCAAGGTTAATGTTTCTGTTGTTTTGAAAATTTTCAACTTTCACCCATGGTTTTACACATCAGCTTCATTTAGATTTAAAATCTGTTGTCAAGCATGGCACTGGGGGCATATGGGTTTATTGAATGCAAAATCTTGTTTGACTTATGTAATATATTTATCTTATTGTAGGTTTTAAAAGGAAAAATGGATACCCTTTCAGCTGTACTGGAGATCGGAAATTTTGAAGTAAACAAGTGAGTTTATATTTTTAAGTCATAAATCAGATATCACCTATATTTTGTAGTGTATCTTATTCAAACAAATATTTTGTAGTGTATCTTATTCAGTTTTGTTTGATTTGCTTGTCTTGGTCTTTTGGGGACTATTTCCAGATTCTTTCCAACTTAACAAAATTAAGGAATGTCAACCCTTTGTTATAGGTCATTCTTATAACAGTCCGTTAAAATCATTATTGCAAAGGTAATTGCGTAAAAAACTTGAGGAAATTTCCTTCCTTCTTTGTAAGTTAAGCATTTTTCTTATGTTCAGCCCCCACCATCCCCAGCATGGGAGTTTGTCTCAATAATACCTACTTAACAATGGGCCATGGGATTACATGACTTAATACAAGTACTTTGTCCCAGTCAGACTGTGATGTATTCATTTGTGTATTGGAAGTTGTCTTCTCATTTTTAATTTCAACTTTTCATCTTTGTAATGTAAATGTGGAATTGTTAGCAAAATAAAATTTTGAAATTGTGTGCTGTATAGTTTTTGGAACTGTTCCACATTTGCTGTGTTAGATCTTTTTGTATGTCATACTTCAATTATTAAGTATGTCTTGATTCTTTGGTGACAGTTAGAATTGATTGGGCTTGTGACCTGGACCATTGACCTTGACATTGGTAATCATTTTCACTCTTTCCATTCTCTTCAGTCAGCAGTTAATTTGGCTTGATGCCAAAATGAAATTTTGTCTCTTTAAGAACAATGTATTGTTAAGTACATGTACTGTATACATGCTGATTAGGTTTGTGTAGGTGTGTTTAATTTGATTGTTACCATTGGCTGTCTTTGTGTTCACCATTTTCTTCAGTTATGTATTGTTTGGACTATATTTGCAGCTGTTTACCTTAATAACATTTGTAGAATAATAATATCCGCAAGTATCAAGCCAGTTTGGGAGCTAAATAATGAGCTGTCAATATAACCTCTTTAAAATATGCTGAGCTTGTATCTATGGTTGAAATTTAAGCCTATTAATGCTTACAATATCGTAATTCAGTGAATAGAACAGATACCTCTGTGTTCTGTATTCTCCCACTTGTTCGTTAAATTTGTTTTATTAGCTATATATTTATCTGGGTAACTTAGCATAAATATATTGAATTCTAAATGGTGATATGGGAATAGTTCTTATATTCTGAAACTTCTGTAGTAATCAGGTTATGATCAGATTATTTTTAGAGCTGTACACTGTTTATATTCCTCTCTTGAAATTGTTCATTTCAACATGCTTAAAATTTTCCTTCTCTCTTAAAATTTCCCTGAAGAATGAAATTAAATTCAACAATTTTGTTATTACAGTAATCTTACAAAAAATGTAGCTAGTCTGATTATACTGACTTTATATTTCAAAGTGTGGTGAAATCATTATTGTGATTTTTCACTCTCAAAATGTTATAGGGCTTTTTTCACTGGTAGGGAAGAGGGCCTTTTTCTTAAATTTGGGGAAAATGACAGTATTATTGTAGAAAGGGGAAGTAAGCTTCATGTAAACAAATTTTTTTTGAGAAAACTGCATGATTTTAAAAAAAATTCCTGAGGGGAAGGTGCCCATGAACAGCCCCTGCTATAGAAGGAAAAAAAGCTTGTGTTATTTCATTTTTCCTGACAATGCCCACTTCTGCATTGCAACAATTACACTGCAATTTTGACATAATATTTGAAGAGTAATGTTACTAAAAGAACTTGACTGACTTCTGTATTGTTTGTATTGCATTACTGCTCATCCATGTGGGCAAATAGCCTGTCTTTTTTATTGGTTGTCTTTATTATGTTCAGTTATGTTTGTTTGATTTAGTTTTTGTTAAGTACTGTGGTTTCACTAATTTTCATTGGGGATTTAATTTCGTGGATTTAAAATCAAATCCCCATGAATATAAATGCCAAAATATCCGCCAACCATCCAAAATTTGGTTGTATCCGAAATTGTGCTTCCAAAACTGGAAAATAACAAGCTCCAACAATGATCTGTTATTGTTTGAGTAATCATCAGTTGGAAAAGTATCTTACCAAAATCAGTAACAAAACAGGTCTCAGTTTATGTTCAGTGATTATAATTTTTTACATATCATATCAAACAGACAGAAATTTAAGGACCTTGCTGAAATAGTGGCAAAATAATGGACGCAATACTAAGAAAGATGTGAATACAAAAGGCCCCTTGAAAGTTTGCTCCATCTTTGTACAATTTGCAAATGACAGATGTCAAATTTGATGTGTATTCAAGATTATCTACAGATATCTGTCACATGTTGTTTGACTTTTGATAGGGTTCCCTTTTGACAGATGAGGGCCATTTACATGTATTTTTACTTAACTAGTAAGGTTATTTCATGAAGAAAATGATAAAAACAAAAAGGAAGTTTACATCCCTACAAAATAGCCATTTTAGTTAAAACCACAAAAATTGAGACCAACGAAAGTAAATGATACCACAGTATTATTTTTTTCATTGTTGTTGTTACCTTGTTTACAGTGAGGCAATAAATGAAGCATATGAGGAGTATCCCCTTCTCTACAGCAGGTTAGTGCCAGCTTCACTCTGTAGTGTTTGTGTTGAAGGTATGACTAACTGCTGTATAACAATCATCAACTTCTCTACATAAGAAATAAACATCATAATCTGCCTCCACAGAACTGTAACGTTTCAATCAATAAAAACATGATTTGACTCTGCACAATTCAGTGGTCTAAAATTACTAGTTTGTTTATGGTCATATTTAGGTTACGAAGCAAGGTTTTTGATGAAATTGTTTAGTAAATTTGAAAAAGTTAACTGTTAAGTTTCAGTATGCAGTTGATGTTTTTTAAGCTCTTTAATATCCTAGTTAGTCTAACCTTTAGCAAAATCACAGATGTAGTTGGCACGTGTGACATTTATTTACATAAGAACTGACTGCTCCTTAATTAGTTTTTATATGTACATATTATTGTCTTGTATATGTACATATATGTTTCCAAAAGTTAATTTACAGTTGTTTTCTAATTACTAAGCTGTACAGAAGGGGTTATCATTTTCATGTCTTATATTCATATCACAAGAGTGACAATTGCATTTCAGATTTTCAGCCATTGGATGAGGAATCCTCTTATAGAATCACGCCACAATAATCTGTGATTTTGTTTCTGTTCTTTTTAAGCTGTTCACGTTGTATGCAGTGGGAAACTAAGCTAGTGCTGATTACTGTAGCTGTTTAATGAATGTATTTTTTCTGTAATGTATTTGGGGGATTTAATTCTTCTGAATTTTATCAGTTTTAAGAAATTCACATGCGGTATTTTTGCAGCGTGTATTTTGCCTTTTATTTGGCATCTTAAGGTTTGTGTTACATACTGCGTTTGGTTTCCTACAACATACATAGTTCATTTTGTTTAGTTTGTTGCATTGCATTATTGTTTAGTTTGCTTCATTTTTTAGCTCACCTGAGCCCTTAGTGCTCATTGAGCTATAGTGATCAGTCAGTCTACTCTGGCATCCCTTGTCTGTCATCCTTTGTCCATACCTGAGGGATGTTAATGCTCTAGAGGTCACACTTTTGCGTGAATCTTCATCAAACACTGTCAAAATGCTTGTTTAATGATGTCTTGGAAAGGTTCAAACATGGGTCATATGTGGGTCCAAAACTAGGTCAACAGGTCAAATCAAATGAAAACCTTGTTAACACCATTATTGCTTTCATTGGATCTTCCCCAAACTTTATCAGAATGTTCGTATTAATGATATTGTGAACAGGTTCGAATATGGGTCAACTCTGGTCTAAAAGTTGGTCACCAGGTCAAATCACAGAAAAACTGTAAAAGTTTACTGGGGGGTGCAAAAAAGGGGCCATCATGGCCCTCTTGTCTGACTTGTCAGGGCTTTCATTTGACCCTTTAAAGAGCATTTTAACTTTTGAAATCAGTAAAATAAAACTTTGAGAATTTGTACCAAGGGGTCAAATTTGCAATGTAATCAGAAGGAAATTTTGTTGACTCTTCAAATTATCATCAGTCAGGGGTCATTTTTGGCATTTTTGTGTCGGTCCTTATTTTTGTCTGGTCTGTAAATTTTGTAATTTCATGGAGGAATTTTAAAAGGACTAGGCACATATGATAATCAAGTCACAATGGTGGGATATGTGCAAGAACCATAACTATCCTCCATTTGTTTTAATTTTTTTCCCTTAATTGTCTGTTTTGGTTTCAAGGTATAACAGTGTTGTGTGGGGGAACTCCAAATCTGTCCTACTTTTTAGCTCACTTGAACCAAAGGTTCAAGGTTAGCTGTTTGGATTGGTAGGTGGATACTCCGGCATCTGGCGTCAACAATTATCTTCTTCTTTGAAGCTATTGGCCAGATTTACTTTTGACGTTCTCACTGCTCATATTATACCAGTTGACCCCTTTTAGGGGTCACCAGAGTTAAAAATAGAAAAACCTGTAAACATCTCATGAACCAGTGGATGGATCATCACCAAACTTGGGTCTGTAACATAGTCTCTTATCAGATTTGCTCAAATAAAAATGGTTGGCCCCTTTTAGGGGCCGCTAGAGCTAATAATAGAAATACCTTTAAACGTTTTCTTCTCATGAACCAATGGATGGATCATCACTAAACTTGGTTTGTTGCATCCTTAGATGTTCCTCTGCCAAGTTTGCTCAAATAAATTTGTTTGGCCTGTTTAGGGGCTGCAAGAGCTAAAAATAGAAATTCCTTAAAATGACCTCTTTTCATTTACCAATGGTTGGATCATCACCAGATTGGTCTGTAGCATTCTCCAGTCATCACCAATATTCCTTCGTAGTATCCTTTGATGGTCCTTTATCAAGTTTATTATTGTTCTTCTTTATTTGCTCAGAAGTGTACCTTTATTACCTTTTTGTTAACTTACATTTATACTGGTGAGCGATGCAGGGCCATCATGACCTTGTTTAATTATCTCCCCTTATTTAGTGATCGGGAAAGAATTTTTATCAACGTGACAATGGGCCTCTGTGACCCAAAATCAATGTGACATTTTCTAAATGTAATGTGACTTCTATGAGACACTTCATTTAAGCTGCATATGTTTAATTTAAAAAAAAAAATAGAACAATAAACTTTGATCAGCATTTTGAACAACAATGAATATAAAAAATTTAGCCATAATAACAATTTAGATGTCTCTTTTTTTGGTTTAACTGTATCAATGTTAATATTTCCATTAGCATTTTTTGACATACAACTTTCTGTCTTTAAACAATTACCTAGCTGACAGAACCTTCCAAACATCATCTTCATTACCACTCTTGATAAATATTCTGACTCATCCAGGTACTTAAAACCCAGCTTAGCCATGTGTATAGCGCTATTGATAGCTGGTATGCTTGGGCCCTGGTATGGGTAAAAATTAATCTCTAACAAAATATTTATTTGCAAACTGATAATTACTCTGTGTATTGATAATTACTCAATTAGGGGATCGATAAAAAATATAATCAATTGATGGACATTAAACTGGATTATTGAAATACAACACACTAGAAAAAATAAAAATGGTCAATAAATATGTTGTAGCATCGTCAGTATTATTAACTTGAAAATAATGGCTTGTTAAATCCACACCAGTATCATCTGCGATCAATACACGCACTCACATTGCTGTAGAAATTGCCGGCAGTCGATACTAGCTACTATAAACATAAAGTAAATTGTACCAGGTGGTGACGGGAATAACCCCTGACCAGCAGGAAATCGTAATGGCATCGCTCAGTTGTTACAAAGAATCCTACATGATAAAAATGTAAACAAAAATCAAAAAGCGCCAAGGGCGCATCCAATAGGAAAAATAAAGGGACATTTCTTATTTTAATGTGACCTTGCAGGGTTCATCCACTGGACATTATATTTTTGCCGCCACATGTACGGAAGGGAGGGTCCGGGACACAAAAAAGTACACTTAATTTGATATTTTTTTCGCCACATGCAGATTTTTTTTGGCCATTTGCGAAACTGGCGAATGGCAGCGGAAACTCTGCTATGGCGAATGGCGCTTGCCTTTCCCGATCACTACTTACTGAATTTTGTTTTCAAGAGAATACATTAAGCATATTGTAAAGAACTGATCCAAATTGCATACAATTACAGAGACCTAGAGAGGAAAGGAATTCACAAGGATCGTTGCTCTATCTTACTTATTTTTTAATGTTTTTATTTAGTTTTCTTAGAAAGCTTAAGGGGATTGACAAGTCAATTACTAGTGACATTTCTCGTTTTCATCTAAAAAAAAAGAATTATTTATATTTGAATTCATAGGGTTACTTTACCATTTCACATTTTTATAGCACAGAGTTTGTGTTTACTGCACTAAGTTTTTGTTTCTTGCATCTTAACTTCTTATTTCAGCAATTGATGAATTTCTACTGATGTTGTTAAATTATTCCTGTTGAAGTGACGAACATATTTCAGAGTTGATACTGGTTATCCATTGCTGTGGTATTTGATGATGATAAAAGCTTTTGATGGCTTCATATTGTTTCATAACTTGATGAAATACTCCTGTTAGTAGGTCTATGAAACTACAGTTAACACCTGATTGTTGGAATATACTTGGGTCCAAAAAAATCATTGGATAATCCATTTCAGTATAACAATGTACTGGTTGAAAAATGCATGTCAACTCTGTCTGTTCATTATAAGGGAGTTAACTGCTGTTTTACATGTATGCAAACATGCATAATGGTGTTTGAATTCATTTTCCACTTTAGAATGACTTATACTATTAGATTATAGAAATCATTACAATCAGTATGAACAACTTTAACAACGATGCATATTTTATTTCAATTAACTGATCATTGATATGAACAATTAAGCAGCACTCGCTAAACAAATCAATAAACATAGAAAGTGTTGACATGCCCTTTATATAGATAAATGGTACGCATTGTCGCACACTAGTGGATTCTCAAAAGACAGTTGTCAATTGATGATCTTCAATGATAGGTGTGAAAATGTGTGCGTAAGTGATTATAGGGACCAAATAATTGTATAAGGATAACACCGGGTACTCGTAAAATACAATTCATATAACTGGGGTTCTTTTTATTCAAAATATATAGGGACAAAATTTGGACCGTGGAAATATTTCAGATAATTACGGGTATTTGGATAATCAGTTGTCGAATTACCAAGGTTTCACTGTGTTTTAATGATAACGGTATATTTGTTCATGCAGGAGTTCAATGGATTAATGCTTGCTTATAAATGTCTTATTGTCAGACATGCCATTACAGGTGTAAAAATGATTAAAAGTTCATTTAATGCAGAAAATACTGCTGCGTTAATTTTGTAATCATAAGTCTAAATTGCAGTATTGTGATTGATGTTGGGGCAGTCTTACCAAAACTGAGAATTTGCTAGTCACCTTACTGAAAGTATAAAGATGCTGAAACTAAACAAAATTTGGTGAATAGAACATGTTTTTTTTTTGTTAGTCTGGACTGTAGAACTGGTTTTTATTGTGTAGAATCTTTGGGTTATACTTTACTCAGGACTTTTATTCCTTCTGTAACAAAGGCCAATATTTGGTGACTTCCCAATTGCAAAAAGCATTTTTTCCCAATTTGGAGAAGTGCCAAGTCAGTCATTGTTTACTGATGTATCTTGAAAGTCAGTCTACCTTTTTCCCAG
Source organism: Lutraria rhynchaena (assembly GCA_008271625.1). Lineage (NCBI taxonomy): Eukaryota > Metazoa > Mollusca > Bivalvia > Venerida > Mactridae > Lutraria > Lutraria rhynchaena. Next base: position 1,374,756 of record VIBL01000096.1, on the reverse strand, counting down.
TGGTTGAAAATTGCGCTTTGAATACATGGAAACATTTTAAACTAAAATACATGAAAAAAAAAACCATTAATGCATTGAAAATGAATTATTGAAATGTATGTATTTATGTCTTTTATCACTAGGACTGTAATATTTTTAATGTAAGTCAAATGTTTTGATGTGTATGACAGAATAGAATTTACCTGCCTACAGATCCAACCCAAAAAGTATGGGTCATGAGTAGCAAATAATTTTTTATGGGTGACCTTATTTGAGGAACTTGAAGATGTTGTTTGACTTTGGTTTATTTTGTTTACTCTGATGTATCTGGGTTATGAAAGTATGAATTATTCAAAACATAGTAAGACTTTTCAGATGATTTTACATGTCAATTCCATTGAATTTCTGATGGAAAATATTTTTTTTCCAAAATTTATTCTAAACTTTCACTGAAGTCATTCTAAAAATCTGATTGCACTATTCCATAAATAAATAAGATAGAATCTTTAAATTTAGTGGGGCATTTGTTATCATAGTGTGTTAACAATTGTTGGATATTCATTGTAACCATCATCGGTTTGGTGATATTTCTCTTGTATTCAGTTTTATTCTACATATCACTCATGTTTGTATTCTTTTTCTTATTTTTTCAGGAAAGCTGTGAATAATGCATATGAAGAATATGTGTTAAGTGTTGGTGATTTCGATGAGAGAATATTCCTGGATGAAGATGCTGATGAAGAGATTGGTACCCCTGCTAAATGTCGTGATGATATGACTGGAGAATTATCTGAGAGGATGCAGCAGAGAACCAGCATACAGCAACATGTAGATCAAGTGAGTATCACAATATTGACCTCAATGTTTAGACCATCCTATGTATTGTTCTAAGAATACTGTCATAACACATTGATGGTTTTGGAAGATTGCTAAAATTCCTAAAAATTCATTTACTGTCAAACTTGCATAGGAGGTTGGTGTTTAAAGGTTGAAATTAAGATCTTAGAATCTAGAGTTTGAAGTTTGACCAATAAATAAGAATTGAAAGTGTGATTGGGTTTTAGTATTTGATTACAGTCAAAATGGTCTTGTGCAATGTTAATAGATTGAATGTTGAAATGTTGAAAGCTTACAACGATTAGCTGGCTCTGTTTCTTACTGCTAAATATGTTAGATGCATCTTGCTGGTCTAGTACAATTTAAATCAGTGTTGTTAATGATTTTATTATAAGCAATGGAAACTTGAAAATGAGAAAAATAAAGAAAAACGATCCTGCTACAATGGTTGTTAATTTGTTGTAGGAAATATCCAAAAATAAAACATTGTTCAGTTCAATTCCTGTGTTCTGAATTTCATGCGAATAAACACTACCATCTTGCCAGACTTAAGCTCCCAAATCAGAAAAATTGATCATTTGATAAAAACCAGAAGCTGGGTGTTATTTCCAATGATCACGTTCTGTTCCGCATTAATTTGTGTTTTTGGCATGTTGATTTGTCTGCCATTTATATCCACAAATCTTCTAGACGAAGCAGATTTCAAAAAGTGTTTGAATGCACTTGTTTGTTCAGTGTGTGTCTACCTAAACACTCATCCTGTCCAGTGAATTTCATTCTGTCTGGTAGAAAACAGTTGAAATAGACAAGAAAAAACACTGGAAAAAGAAGTACTGTAGAAATATCTAAGACTATGATTTAAAAGAAAGCTGAAATAATGAACTTCTTAATTGCTGACAGTTTGCTGTCTTGACTTAAATGAGATTTACTTACAAATATGCTATAATTATACTTCCAGGATTTACTAATTTTTTAGCTTACCAGAATCAAAGGTTCAGGTGAGCTGTTAGATGGGTATGGTGATACTCAGGTATCCTTTGTCTGGCATTAACTATGGTTGTCTCCTCTGAAACTACTGTCGATTTTACTTCAAATTTGCTGTGTAGAATCCTTTTGAAGTTCTAACTGCAATTTACTCTTATTATACCAGTTGACATTCTTTAGGGGCCACCAGAGTTAAGAATAGAAATGCCTTAAAATCACTTTTTTCTCATGATTCAATGGTTAGATTATTAGATTAGAATCTTTAGATAGTGTTCTATCAGTGTTGCTCAAATAAATATAGTTTGCCCCTTATAGGGGCTGCTAGTGCAAAAAATAGAAATACCTGAAAACATCTCATGTGGCATCCTTAGTTGGTCTTCTGTCAAGTTTGCTCAAATAAATATGGTTGGCCTCTTTTAGTGGCCGCTAGAGTTCAAATAGAAACACCTTTAAACACCTTTTTCTCATGAACTGATCATCACAAAAGTTGGTGTGTAGTATCCTTAGACAGTTCTCTTAAAAGTTTGCTCAAATTAATTTGGTTTGCCATTTTAAAGGGCTGCTGGAGCTAAAAATAGAAATACTTTAAAATTACTACTTTTCATGAGCCAATGGTTGGATCATCACCAAATTTGGTCTGTAGCATCCTCTGATTATCACCAGTATTGTAGTATCCCTAGATGGTCCTTTATCAAGTTTATTATTGTTTTTCTTTTATCTGCCCAGAACTGTACCATTTTAGTAAAAAGATAACTTAAGTTTATTCTGGTGATCGATTCATGGCCCTCTTGTTTTAATTTGTTGCTTTTTTTTGTCTGATAGTTTTTTGCATGTTTTAGAAGATTTTACAGCATTATTGTTGAATCTCATTTTTTCTTAAAAAAATTACGTAAAAAATAATTAGCAGAGATGAGTTCATGAAGAAATATTTGATATATTAAGTATTCTGGTAAGAAGTATGATTTGAATCTTCCATCATTAGGGATTTAAAGGTATGGTCCAAGGAACAAAATGTTGATTTTCCTATGTGTATATTATGCTTAGTTAAACATGTATAGCATGGAATGATCATTAACCCTTTGCCTCATTATTCCACATTTCCCCGCATCTGAAGCAGATGACTTTTGAAACATTGTGTCAAAAAAAAAATTTGTAATGAGTAAGGCCACCCTAAAAAAATGCTTGTTTGCCTTTGCCAACTATACTTTTTGGACAGGGTTGGTGAGAATATTATTTTTTGTATTAAACACTTGTAAATTGACTGTGAAACTAGAGAAAATCTTCAATAATATGGAAAGGAAATTTTAAAAATCATAAGCATTTTTTTGTAATGATGAAATTTTTAAGACAGGCGATTTTTTGGTGGGTCTTTCGGCAACGGCAAATAATATTTTAATTTAGACTGAATGGCTCCTTTTGCCGCCATGTTTTCCACTCTGTTAGAAAGAAATAACCCAATATTCTTGTATAAATTGATGTTTTGTATATTCACTTTGATTTTGGAAGAGCCTAAAATATGCTTTTGAGGCAAAGGGTTAAAGCGGTTATTATAACATTATACCTTGATAGTTAAGCACCTGTTAATACAATAAAATAATAGTTATGTGTAATTAATAGCATTGATTTTGTAATGCTGGGAATTTGTTTGATAGGTACATTGAATTCTATTATTATATGATATACATCAATATTTAATGTAAAACTTCTATTTGTGTTTGGTTATATATTGGGATTTTTTTTGTTGTTTTAATGTTTTGTCTTGTTTGAATATATATGTGTATTCAAAAACAGTTCACTATTAATTGGACAAACTATACTTCTTAAAAGGTCTATAAGATGGTCTTAAATTTTACTGATTGGACTATTTGTTATGACTTGTAGTAGCTATTCAGTACTAGATGTTGAGGACCAGTCTGTGATAGTGATCTCAGTCGGTGATTGTCAGGGTCAGTCTGTGATTGTCAGGGTCAGTCTGTGATTGTCTGGGTCAGTCTTTGATTGTCAGGGTCAGTCTTTGATGGTGATTGTCAGGGTCAGTCTATGATTGTCAGGGTCAGTCTGTGATTGTCTGGGTCAGTCTTTGATTGTCAGGGTCAGTCTGTGATTGTCAGGGTCAGTCTTTAATTGTTAGGGTCAGTCTTTAATTGTCAGGGTCAGTCTGTGATTGTCAGGGTCAGTCTTTAATTGTCGGGGTCAGTCTGTGATTGTTGGGGTCAGTGGTATATTGAAGTACCATTGGTATTTTTTGTCTTGTAATGTTCCTGTAACATGTAGGTTACATATACATATTTATGTAACCATTAAGGATTGGGGAGTCTTTCTTATTCAAAATTTATATTGCGTTAACATCTAAGGTTTGTACGTATTCAAATATTTTTTGTCGAAACTTGCTGTCTCAGATTTCTGTATTTATGATAACTTATTCTGATTATGAAACTTTCACAAAACAATGGGTGTCATTGTGGTTTTCATTTCAAATTTTCTTTCAAGAAAAAATTGCTTAAATTTTTACTGCATATCTGTTTCAGAAATCAAATAATATTTTGTTAAATACCACCTGGTTATAGTTATAATTTTACATGAATGTTAGATGAAGTCGCATCATCCCATGAAAAATACACATCTATTTTGTACTGTTTTCATGTTTAAATTCCTGTTTTAAACTTTATCCTTATTTTATTCAATTTATGCAAAAATGTTTATTTTATAAAATTATGAAATATTCAAGCACCTTTAACATGCTGCATAAACTGATGGTGAAGATAATTAAGAGTTTTGAGGCCTAAATAAAAAGAATTTGGTTGAAATCCAGCTCAACAGTATTAATCTCCCCATGTTAGTCCACTGCTCACTGAAAGTTTATTTTGAGTAATAAAATACATTTACTAGTATTATTTGACATTTTTTTATTGCAACCGACAAAAAGAAATATTGTGATTTTTACAAATCTAGGAAAAAATCCTAGAAATCTTCAGACTTTGGCCTTTAATTTTGTATTTTAAAGTCGTACTGAAAATTAATAGTGAAACATTTCGGTTTAAATACATTAAATATTGATATCAGTGTATAAACTGTATTGTATAAAACATGTCTGGACTTGTTGCGCTGAAATAGCAGTGTGGTTGAACAAAGGAAGAGCAGTATTGAGTACAGGCTGTAGGTTTAAAGTACCGTATATATATATGTAAAGGTTAAGGCCGTGTGTATATATAAACAAACTTGTTCTATTGGCTTTTAAAACTGCATCAGCTGTTTGGGTAATATTTAGTACGAGAGGAAAAATGATGAAGTGATTGGAGTAAATTGAAGTAAACAGGGAGACTAATTGTTATTAGGATAATGTTTAGTTGTGATTGTTGTAGTAGAGTATTAAATAAGCGTAGTATGTTGTAAAAAGAGAAATTTGTGGGAAATCTAATGAACAAGATTGGACAAGAAAATGCATTCTGGTGGGAAGAGTTTAAGTGGTTAGAAATTGATCAAACTGTCGTTCTGAATTTTTTATAAAGTTAGATTGATCAATCAGAAACTGTATTGATTAATAGGCTTAATTATGGTTGAATGAATGTGAAAAAATCAGCATTATCTCTAACAGCATCTTGTGAATAAATTGAGTAATTAAGTGATGTTCTTCATTTTCTGTGTGGAAAAATGACTAATTTGTGATGTTGACTTTGTATGTTTTGTAACAACAACAGTGTTTAATTCAAATGAACTGTGCATATTTGAAATGTGAAATAAAACTTGGTTTAAATGACTTATTGACATAGTAATGCAACATGCAATAGTTCACTATGATGATCTTCTCTGTTGGAAGGCAATGTGGAGAGTGTAGAGAGCCGGAGAAAAGAAGCCATGTACGCTTTAGTCCATGCTTATGTTTTCAAAGAAATTCTTGGCCTTATCCAGATAGTCCATGTTATCATCTTTCTTTTGAACAGACTCGAAGTTTAGCACCCTCAACACCTTTGACGGGACGTAGATACCTGAAAGAAAAAGATCCTACAATCACTCCAGTATCCACAGCTACACAAAGTGTCAGTAGATTACAACATTTACTCTCTGGTAGAAAGACAGCGCCATCTGACAAGTTGACTGAAATGCTGATGTAAGTAAAATTCACCATATTTGGATTATTATGTCAAGTTTTAGTTTGTTGAATTTTTGGCTTGGAGCTTCCTTTGATTAAGTTGATAGGACAAAGATTCTTGTAACTGACACCTCTCAGTTAATATAATCCTGTAGGTTTGGTGAGTTCTCTTGTGAGCTATGGTGGGCACTCTGTCATTGTGTGCTGCTACTGTTTCACAAGATGTCTCCTATGAAACCACTAAGTACACTCAGCTAATATCAATCTACACAGGAATGATCCTTAGATGATCATCTTACTTAATTTGTTCAAGTTATGCCCATTGGGCAAAATTGGTCCTGTCCTAGGTTCACTTGTTTGCTCCTGGGAATAAAATTGGCCCTGCCCCAAAGGTCACTTTTATAGACTTATTCAGGGAAAACCTTTAAAGATCTTCCTGGCCAAAAGTGCATGGCCCAGAGCTTAGATATTTGTTATATAGCATTGTCAAGAAGTTCTTTACCAAGAGTAACACCTGAGGTAAAAAGTGGCCCCACCCCAGGGGTCACTTGTTTTACGTAGATTGTAATATAGAGAAATCTTTCAAAATGTTTTGGCCAAAACTGTATGGCCTATAGTTTAAATATTTGTTGTTTCGCATTGTCTTGTGTTTCTTTATAGAGACAGTTCAAAGTATACCCCCGGGGATAAAATTTACCCAACCCCAAGGGTCAGTTGTGTTGCATGTACTGATTTTGCGAGAACTGTGTTAAGCCTTTTTGCCCAAAGAATGTGACCATAAGCTTAGATATATAGTGTATAACATTGTTAAGTTGTCCCCTACGAAGAATGCTGCTAGGGTCAAAATTTGTGCTGCTGCTGTAGAGTCACATGTTCATCAAGTTGTCAATCCATCAGGTCATCAGGTAAGCAATATGGCTTTCCTGTTGTTGTTGAAACTTTTATGCTGACTTATTATATTTGGACATTTACCAAATCAATGTTATTAATAAGAGACCATCTCTATAATGTTAATTTTCTACTCTGTCATTAAGGGATTCAAAGAAGAATGTGGTAATCTTCTTTGTGCACCATTTCATCATATGAATTATTTTTATTAGTTGTTAAAATATTAACTGTGTTAAGTAGTTCTTGTTAGTACAACCAGTCAAGCATTCAAACACTTTGTCTAGACATCTTACCTGTCACTACATTCTGTTTGTTTGTTTATGCTTAGCTCACCTGAGCACTTGGTAAAAATTATACCCCTGGGGTCAAGATTTGCCCAGCCCCAGGGGCCTCTTATGTTACATGTACAGTTTTTGAGAAAACTCAAAAAATCTTTTTGCCACATATATTTAGTGGGTGATATTGTACTATTGTTCTCTTCTAAGATTGATCAAATTATCATGGAGTTTTCTGGAACCTCAAGCTTTTCCCAGGTCCGGAACCTACTGGTTTTTATTGCTTCCGCGGCACCTAGGTTAAGATTTCCATTTTTTTTAATTTTCAACTGTCAACTCATCAGGTTCCTAAGGTGAGCAATATATTATACAGGCCCTTCTTGATTTTCTTGTATTTATTTGGTAATTTTATTTGAATTTTAATTATCCAGCTGTATCAGCAAAAAATTCATTGTTCAACACATCATAGATTTATGCTGTTCCTAGCATAGCAATTACTTCTATTCCCTTTTTTACTGATGATTATTGTGCTGTCATTTTTTGTTGCATTGATATTAATGGATTTATTTGATCTCACTAACCATACTGTGTTTAACCTTCAATAAATCATTCTAAGCTTTGGGACGAGCAATTCTTTTAGCATTCATTAATAAATTGTTTTTACTTAATGAGTTAGATGTATAAACATACACAGGAGAATATCTTGTATGAATGCTGTAATTGAAATAACAGATGAAAGTTGATTTTGCCCTTCATCTGTTGTTATGAAAATATTGTGGCTCTTTTGAAATGGCATTTGTGGCAAAATGTTCTACTTTTACCATAGGGGCCTAATGATAGAGACTTGTTGATTAATCTGTTTGATTCTTTTGAATTTTTATTCCAATAAAAATGCAGGCTTTGTCCTACAATCTGCTGTTAATTGAAACGAATAAAAACAGTTTTTTTGCTTCACCTGAGAACAAAATCTGATGCATATCATCATGATGATGATCTCTAAATACAGTACTATTAACCCTTTACTTCATAGCCCCCTAGTCAATATACCTACTGTATACTGATAGTGGATTAGATAAACTGCTACACTATCTCCATACAGGTTATTGGGAAAATGCTACTGTTTTGACATGTGTCTACTTCATCACTTGATTACTATACTAATAATTAATCCAATCAAATTTGAGTGAACACAAAAGTTGTTCATAATTAAGTAACCTTTCTTATGGTATAAATTTTGTAATTGTAGGATAAATATTAAGGGAGATAAATAGGAACAAAAGTTACATAAATATTTCCAAGTGTATTTTTTTTTCTTTTCTGTGTTACTGATTTGATACCTGGTCATTTCATCACCTAATTTTGGTGCTAAATAATGGTTATATGAGTTTTAAATTATGCCAATTTGTTGATGTTTAAAATATCTTTCTTCTAATGTGGAAAGTTTTGATATTGGGCAAATATTAAGGGAAATATAAGGAGTACAAGGTGACACAAATTCTGTGGGATTTTGTACACATAAACTTTATTATTTTGCCTTTTCTATTCACAGGCACATGGTTATCATCAAACATAATTCAATAAATATGTTGAAGAATGACTACAAATTATTCTCTCAATGTAGAATAATAACATATAAATGGAATAATTTTTATTGTACATTTCATAAATATAAAATCTCATTTGAACTTACCATAGGATGGTCAAAAATTCCTTACAAGAAATGTTATGGCCTACTCCACTAAATTCATTTTTAGCTACAAACACTAAAACTTAAAATAATTAACTATCAAAAATGAGAAGGGTAAAATTGGCCCACTGCCAAATTGGCTCTGAGCCAGTGATTGACTCTATAAGCTGAGGAATTTGTTTCCCATAATTAATGTCATCGTGACCCAGACAGTGTCTGGTAAATGTGTCAAGTTCAACTAATGCAGTTAAAACAATCAAAGGTTGTGTACATGTACCAAATTTAAGCAAGTTGATTATACACGTACATTCGTGGACAATATTTTTTAATTGATCTTAAATTGTAAGGCCCCCAGGCATGGATTAAATCCACTGTCATATATTTTGTCAAGTAATTGTCACACGTGCCAGATTGTAAAACTATGCGGGGGGGGTCATAAAACACCGGGTGACACATTTTTTTTATAATAATTCAAGGACACATACTGTTTTGCCGACTTAATCTCCTTGATGACTGCATCAATTAGCACAAAATATGGTGAAATTTGAATTTGTTTTCATGTGAACTCGCCGCGAATCTGTGTCGGTATTATTGTTTTATGACTTCAAAGACAGAGCGGGAACAGTGGTGTACAATTTTTACAGCATCAAAGTATGTTTGAAAATATCGAAGAATTGATGTTTTACGTATCTTTCAACAAAATTTCCAACATAATTGATGTCAAAAATAAACCGCATGTCCGCAGACTACCGTGTGATCATAACTAACTGAGTAATCATCGAGTGATCGTATCGGCGAGTGACACGTCTTGTGTTTACATGGTATTTACGGCATTTTTTTAAATATAAACCAAATATTTTTGTTGGATGTTTGTCTTCATGAAAGATTGAATTTTATGACTGTAGTAATAAAAAATCGGTGATATTTCTGGAAAAGGGATTTATTTTAGGTTGAAGATCAGACACGTGAAAACCCGGGATTATGAAAATCCGGTAGACACGTGAAAACCCGGGATTATGAAAATGCGGTAGACACGTGAAAACCCGGGATTATGAAGTAAAGGGTTAATAATATATCAATTAGCACCAGAATAGGGATTACCTGACTATAACAGCCACTAATGAAAATAGATTACCTGACTAAATCAGTCTCTATTGAAAAAAATTAGACCTGACTACAGTTACCACTTAGTGAGGTAGACTAGGTGTCTTTAAATGCATCCTTTATACCCTGATAAATTTTAACAAAAGCAATTTGACTTTGGTTTTCATAGAATTTGGCTCAAAAGTTTTACATAGTGGTGTTAATATATACGTGTAACTGTATATATGCATTATAAAACTGAATGTTTAGATAACTTTATGTTAATTGTTAAATATGTGAACCAAATTATCTAAGTTCCTAGTATGTTGTTGGTTACAGATTTGTGTATGCATATTCAAGAACAAAAAAGTGAACCAGAAAGTGTTAAGTTTGTGCAGCAAAGTTCATAGTAGTTCTTGCCTATTTTATGTTGTTATCTCCATTTTTTAAGGACATTTAAGTGTTGAAATTATTTATTTTTATGTAGTGTTGAAAGATCATCTTTTAACCTGTATTTCAAATGTATTGGTTTGTAATGGGAGAAAAAATGATAAAGAAATGTATAACAAAGCTGGAAATGTGCCAATGGGATAAATAGCTACTTATTTCAAGGCCTAAACTTTCAATTTAGTCGTTGTGTTCTGTTTAATATTTTGTTGTGAAATCAATTTTGAATGGTTTCCAACAAAAATATTAGGAAAGCCAAACTTATATCTGTTGGTTAATTAAATGATTTGATGTGAAGTTTTTTATATTTTTGTTTTATTGCATGTCAATGTTAACATTATTTTTTTATGATTCATTGAAATTAACCATTGATACAGTTCTGTTTGTTGATAGATGAGGGGCATTATTCTGAAATTATATTTTTGGTCGAAATTATACCTTATTATGTTTAGACTCAAAATATTTCTCAAATGTTGCCGACATGTAAAACAGAGGAGCATTTGTGCCACTCTGCAGAGGTCTAGTTTCTAATATATGGTTTTATGTTTTACTGTCTGGTGAAATAGTTGTGATATACACATTCAGAACAAGGATGGAAATGTTGTTGGTCAAGAAATAACTGATTTTATTATTTCACCTCTATATATTTTGCTAGTTTTAGCATCGATTCATTTCATGTTAATGTTTGATGTTTTATTGTGTTTTATGGCATATCGACTATTAATGGTCATGTTGCTCATTTAAATAAATGGGAAAGCATTAAGTTTAAATCATTTAAAAGGATAAAATAGTAATAAGAATGAAGGAGCACGGTAATTTAGAATGAAGGCAGTTGCATATTATGCCTAATAGACTTACAGTAATTTTAATAAAAAGTTTAGCATTTGATGTTAGCTTCATAAGTTATGAGGGACCAATGTATTATTAAAGCAGTATTGTAGTGTCAAGAAAGTAGAAAAATCGGAATGAAAACTTTAGTGAATGTAGAACTGACAGGTTGAGATTAAAATCGATCAGTACACTTGAACCACCCTTTTCACACTGAGAACTAACTGAGTAGTTTTTACATAGTTACTGAACAGGACTGGAAGCATGATTGATAAACCCTTGGAGGTATTTCTATTTAGTTGATGTCTCTTGTCAAGTGTAAACCCATGTTGAAGACAATTCATGTGAACTGTTGTAAAAGGTTGCAATTAAATTGCATGTTATTGACTTTCCACTGTAATAAAGGGCTGAATTGTCACGTCCAGGTTTACTGATTTGTCCTGTTAAAGACATACAAAGACTTTTATGGCGTGGTATACTTAAAAATTTAGAAAAATACCAATTATCCAAGAGCTTTTTGATGATCTCAGGCCATACCCTATCTTTGATTTGACCACTTGACATTATAAGGGTTAACGTTTTGACCCATGAATTTCACCCTTTTTATGCCTATGATTAAAGATTAACCAGCAATTTTGCTTGCTATTTGAGTACTTGAGAGATTCAGCAAGATTTTCTATAAATGTTTAGCATTAGATATCTGTATACTTAGTGTCAGGATTTTGATATTAAAATGTTGGTTTAATAATAGTGCTGACATTGAATGTTTTACAGTTACTGATTGTCTGGTTGTCTAGGGCTTTATGGAAAACATTCCTATTGTATGAATTAATGTAATAAATTTTAATGTAGAATAAGGATTTTCATATGCATAACATCCAAAAAAAATCACTTTTGAAGTGTTATGAGGACATCTTGCTGTTATAATAGATGAGGAAAATGCTCTCTAACTTGATGCATGACTACATTAGTAGATTGTATGATGACTATACCTTTAAATGTTAAGTTCCAAGGTTGAGATAATGGGTTTTTAGGTACTAATTGAAAGATCAAATAGTCATAATGAAAATTTCACTGCTTGATTGATTATCAGAGATGCTTTCATGGACATTTTGTCCCCTGATGTTGAATATATCAAGTAATGAATAAATGAAGCATGATTCTATTACTGTACATAGTATCCCATTGGGTCATAATAATTCAACTTTCAGATGTCTAATACATTTTAATTGAATCAGTTTACTTGTATTGACTTCATTGTCAGAAGTTTATTGTGTGCGATCTTGTGGTCTGGATTCTGTTTATTAAAATTTACAATGTTAGTGTTAGTGTTTCACTTACATTTCACATCTGTGAATTATGTAAATCATTTCTAACATTGAAACTTTTGGAAATGTTTGTGTAATAAAATATTTAACAAATAATAGTATGCGTTATTCATTTTACCTTTTTAAAACTGTTATTTGATCTTTGTATATAAAGCTTCCACTTAGTTGTGTTAATGGATGCTAAGCTCTACATCTCTCTGAGGATAAAAAAGCATTGATTTCTTTAGATTGTTTATTGATGAGTTAACAACAGGAACTCTGCACTATGAAATTAATTATTTTTTACACTGAACAGCATGAGGTAATTTTGAGACAAGCTTAATGTGTGCATGCTTTACAATGTAAACTTGTCAGATATTTTCTCTTCTCAGATTTGATTGAGGGGTTTCATAGAAATTAAAAAGGGCAAAAAATTGAATTCTGATGATTAATTATTGACTGTAAACATTAAGACTGGTTACTTCTCATCTTCTCCAAGTTTGTGTTGTCTGTGAATATTTGGGAATCAGTCTTGATGATTTAACTTCGGATTGGTGGGTTCTTAATGTAAAACTAAGTGCTCCTGTTTTCATGCAATGAACTACTGGATTGTCATTGCAATTTTACTTCTCTGAAGATAGATGTTGTGTGTTTTATGAACAAATTGATTTATTGTGTCCTTATAGCTTTCTAAATAGTATCAGACCATCTGATATGTTCAGTTAAACATTATTCAGTGTGGTATTAAAAGCATGTTAAAGACTATTTGGTTTGATAAGTTTAGCAGTGTTGCTTGACTTCCAAGATTTTGTTTGTCTAATTTTGTTTACTAATGTTTTAAATTTGTGTATTTTCAGTGAATTAGGTGGTGAATCTTTGTCTGCTACTATCACAAAGAGGGTCCAGGATATGGGTGAAATATTTTGTAATAACTATGTACAGGTAGGTGTGGTAATACCTGAATGTTTATCTATTATCTATACCTCTCATTTAATTGATGTTCATCAGTTTCTGAAATCATTCACATCCAAAGAGCAGGAAAGCATTAAATTGTGTCGATATCATTAATGTTATAAATTCATCATTTAAATTGCGATCTCGTCCTTTTAACTCAATTGATAGAGCACAGGTCATTGAGGACACTGGATTTTGTAATTGTGGGGAACTTGCATGTAAAGTTAATAAATGAATATTACATTTATGGTAATTTTATCTCATGCCTTTGGTTATTCTCATATCATGTTTAGAAGTTGTCTGTTGGCTAAAGAATGCGGGGGAACAGTTTCTGGTATGTTCGGTGCTCTGGTTTAGTGACTACCATACATGAAATACTTCTTCAAATCAAGAAGGCATATCATTTATCTGTTGTGATTTTATGTTGTAAATCCTTTGTTAACAGAGATTGAATAATTTTATATTTTAACTATTAAATGTTGAGAAAGTTTTATGTTGTTTTTTTTGCAGCCATCAGAAAATCATCCTGGAAGTCAGTTAGACTTTGCTAAACGTAGATTACAGCTTGGTGAAAGTTTGTACTTTAAAACATTAGAGAGTATTATGCTTAGTGAAAAGAGAAGATCAGAGAACTGTAAGGAACATAAAGGCAATATTACGGTAAGTGTAGTTTTATAATTGATGTAGTTAGAGAGCGACATTATAGATAATTTTTTGATCTTGTGGGTTTTTTTATGAAATATTATGTACAACAGGGTCCACATTAAGTCATTGAATATTCTTGTCTCATTAGTTTACTTAAATTTCTGGCATGCTCATGTTCTTCAAATATATTCCTGTACCATTGTTCATAGTCATCATGTGATGCTGTGTATTGAATTGTTACTGTTTAATTAATTTTATCAAAATAGCTAATTCAAGATTTTTAGTTGGTCTTAAATGAATTCATGTTATGTAATGTAACTGTGACAGACAAGATAAGGTTTTAATATGTATGTTGTAGAGTTTGTTGACTGTCTTTCATCTGTTTAAATTGATTTGTATATAGTTAAGTTGTTTAATTCCTCCCCATTTGTTTTGAATTGCTTATTTTAAACAAACTTAATATTTGTACAGTAATTAGTTTGAGTCATGGATACATTTTTGGAGATTGAATATAGTTATTTAGTGTGATATAGAGAAGTGTATAAAGGACAGTTATTAGTATATAAATTGATAAAAAATAAATTTTATAAGTGTTTGTGTTACATTATTTTTACTGTTTGTGTTACATTATTTTTACTGTTTGTGTTACATTATGTTTACTGTTTGTGTTACATTATTTTTACTGTTTGTGTTACATTATGTTTACTGTTTGTATTACATTATTTTTACTGTTTGTGTTACATTGTTTTTACTGTTTGTGTTACATTATTTTTACTGTTTGTGTAACATTATTTTACTGTTTGTGTTACATTATATTTACTGTTTGTGTTACATTATTTTAACTGTTTGTCTTACATTATTTTTACTGTTTGTGTTAAATTATTTTTACTGTTTGTGTTTCAGGGTTTGTTAGAACATGATGTTTTTCACAGATCTTTATTCGCTTGTTGTCTGGAGATAATTATTTTCTCATATAACTCACAAAGGTTAGTATATGGATGTACGATGACTTTATGTGAGATCAATTTTGTAATACTTGATACAGAATTCTGTGGACTTTTACTTTTGTTGTCTTTTAAACCATTCACTTGCATCTTTCTAGCATGATGACCGTAGCACAAATCAGTGGGAAATGGAAATCTCCTAAAGATTTAGTTTTTCTATACTCTTGTTGTAACTGTAAATGATTTCTGTTGTGGGTCATCTGAAAGGCTTTTATTGTTTGAGGCCCAGGTAAAACATTTGGTTTCCCCAAATGTTTCTTGGAAGAAGCATATTGAACTGGTCTTTTTATAGTGCTCCATGAGCTATTAGGATCAGTCAGTATTCAGCATCCACACTTTGGGATTGTTAACACTCTATCGAGAGAGCACAGTTTTGATTGGATCTTCATCAGACTTTGTTAGAATGTTAGTCTTAACGATATCTTGGGCTAGTTCGAACATGGGTCATCTAGGGTAAAAAAACTAGGTCACCAGTTCAGATCACTGGAAAATCTTGTTAATACTCTCAAGGTCACAGTTTTGATTGGATCTTCACCAAATCTTGTCAGAATGTTTGTCTTGATGATATCTTGGACAGGCTAAAACATGGGTCACCTGGTGTCAAAAACAAGGTCACCTGGTCAAATCACAGGAAACCCTAAGATGTTGTAGTCTTTACTCATGCGAGTTAATAAAGGGCCATCATGGCCCTATTATTTAGTGTTAAAGTTGATTAATAGCATTTCTTATAGTGATATTAAAATTGGTGCACTATGATTAGCCTAGCTGTGATGCATAACACCATTGCTATATTTCAGAATGTTTCCATGGATTGTTGATATATTTGATTTAAGTCCATACCACTTCTATAAAGTTATAGAAATCATAGTAAGGGAAGAAGAGGGTTTATCCAGAGATGTTGTAAAACATTTAAATCATGTGAGTATGCTATATAAATAATAACATGATGTCATAACAAAAAATATGTGTTTGCTGCCGCACAGTTGTCCAGTTTTCTACACCAAAATTAGTAATTTGGGGTATATTGGTGTTTGTATTTAACGTTGCGTAATTTTATCTGAACTAGATTTTTAAAATGTATTTAGATTTATACGTGTCTGTCTTGTAGAATGCTGTAGTCTCATTTTGCTTTTGGCAAAGATTTTCAAAATCTCTTATTGTGCTCTTTCTCCTGGACATAAAGCAATATAATAGTTAAACACTCCAGATTTTTACAAATTTGAAGATTTTTTTATAGACCACTCTATCTCCAAACTGAAAATCTTGGGGTTTTTTTTATTATTTTAATAAAAAAAATGTTTTAAAATACACTGTCATATTCTACGTATCAAGATAAGAAAGCTGCTTTATTATCGAGATTATAGACTCAAACACAAGAGAAAATGACATTTAAAACTTTGAACGTGATTTTCTCCAACTTATGAAAATGGTAGATAGAGCATTGTTCTTCTCGGATGACGAATTAGTTTCCTCAAAATAAACTGTAAGGTATCCTGTTTTCTAAACTTGATACATAGATGATATTTAAAGGACATGTTTCACAAAAATCCGCTTTGATCTTTTGATGATAAAATATTACTATTAAAAAAAGCCATAACCTGTACACAAACATTTCAGATTGAAGAGTGTATATTAGAAAGTTTGGCTTGGAGGTCTGACTCTCCAGTATGGGATGCATTTAAAGCTCTTAACTCAGATGTTCCTCAATCTGCGGAGGTTTGTAGCTCATACAGTTATTAATGCTGTGTATTTGTATCGTATAAACTTAGGTTATAGTGGTCTAGGTTCATTTTGATCAGGTTTATGTTGAACAGATGGGACCATTTGGTTCATGGTTTAAAGTAAGATTGGTTTATTCGCAAAATGATATTTAAAGCATCAGTTGTATAAAGTTGTTGACCCCCTTATAGTGAGCTCAACTAAGGCACCACTTGTGCGTCTGTTTGGTTTTATGTCCAGACTATAACTTTGCCATTGATTTAGGGATCTTAAAATAACTTGACACAAATGTGTCACACACTGGATTAGTATCCTGAGCTTAAAAGTCAAGGCCACTCTTGGAAGTCAAAAGTCCTAAATTGATATTTAATGTCTTGTTCAGACTATAACTTTGTAAGTACTTGGGTGAATTAGAAATAATTTTATGCTAATGTTTACCTTGACAAGTTGTTTGTGCAAAGGTTAGGGCCATTCCCCACTTTTTTAAAAACTTAAGGTCAAAGATATATCACAGTTTTTGATCAGGTTGAGTTCACTAGCTCAACATGTGGATATTTTAACTGAGTGAAATCTTCTTCAGGTTTCATTACCTGCACATGTTGACACTGCAACATCTACAAAACTTAGTCTTCGTAGAATAGTGCTTGATAGGCATGTACAGTCAACTGCTAAAGGTTTGTACATTGTTAATGTAGCAATTATGTGAGTATTGAATACATTTAATTTATTGTTGTAATAGAGTCCAGTCAAAAGGACTATTAACTAAACATATATGTATGTTTGTTGTCAAGTACACTAACTTGCATAGATGAAGTATTTTAAATGAAAATCATAAAATAACCATCTTTTATAGATTTTATTTTCTGCTGCTATATATACTACAAGTACATTGAATTTATGTTTGTATCCTTGGAAACCTTTAATTTAATTAATCTGTCTGTTGAGTGGAATATTATTGTTCTTTGTGTTAGGAGAAATAAATATAACAAAATCACAAGACTGTAAATAGTAAAACAAGTTGAGTAAAAGTCTTAAGATGTTTTTGAATCTTTTGCCAATAAAGTTAGTTTTTTCTATGCTCAGATCCCTTACAATCTCCTACTGGGCCATCAGCAGCAGATAGATTCAGTTCTCCATCTCCGGGTAGTGCTAAACGTAGATTATTTTCCTCTGATAGTACAGCAGCGTCTTCTGGTTCAACTACAATACTCAATGCAACACAGTTAAGTACATCAGGTACAGATAATACAACAAACAACTCTGGAAGTTCTCCTAAACAAACACAACACTTGGTTGCCTTTCAGCAAGTTATTACACAGGATGGAAGACAGGTACGACATTGAAATGCTTGAAAATATCATAATTATAATTTCCATATAATTATGAAGGAACTGACTAATGTAAAATTGATAGCTGAGCTTGGCATATAAAATTCTGTTTAATTGAAAAGTTGAATTAACACTGGTGAAATCATATTAATGGATTATAGTGATCAGAAATATGTATGATGATTAGTACTTACTGTATTAAAGTAGGGCACATACTAAACAGTCAAAGTAATGTCTGTATAAATTGTAAAAAACAGGCACAAAATTCAATTCTGTGACAATTACGTGAGTTAATGGCAATTTTTCAACCTTCCTTTTACCAAATATACAGCCAGTAGTCACAGAAATCCATGTTATTGATTTTACCTAAATTGATTGATTGTATATTATTTAAAGGTATTAATCCCAGTACAGACACAAGTTTTAACTCCTCCTCCTGTGACACAGAAGGTAACAGTGAGTAAGGATACTAATGTAGCCAATATCCCTGCTGTTACTCATCCACCAGTATCAGCTCCATCATCACAGCCTACACAGAACAAACCATTGAAAGGGGGATCTTTGGGACTCTTTTTCAGAAAGGTATTGAATTTACGTGAAGAAATGATGAAAGTGTCAAAAATTATTTAAATAGGTGTAGTTTTACTTAAGTATTAACTTTAGTTTTTGATTAAAATTTTAGATTCATGATTCTCTGTGTACCGTAGTAAATAGTAAACTAATCAAAACTGCATGCTCTCAGTCTTTTCAACTTAAATATGGAGGTGAAAAAATTGTGCTACTGGAAAAATGTGAAGTTGAGTTTGAACACAAGAAACCATTTTACTTTCACTAAGGAAATTTCTAGGGGGTCAATGGTTGCCTCGTTATTTTTTTGTTTGCAAGATGTATGCATCTTTACTTTTGGTTTGTACACTTCAGGTTTACCATCTAGCACATGTACGATTACGTGATCTCTGTGACAGGCTAGACATAGAGGATGAAGATTTATACAGGAAAATGTGGACTTGTGTCGAACATGTTATTGTACACAACACAGAATTATTAAAAGATCGTCATCTTGATCAGATTATTATGTGCTCTGTTTATGTGATATCAAAAGTAAGTTTTACATCGTTTTAATGTATGAACATTTAAAATTCTTCTAATTATTGAGTCTGCTCCATCTACTTGTGGAATTTACTGTGCTAACTTTTTTTTAGATTTTAAGGTATATATATAGGAGTACACATAGAAACTTATTACGACCTGTAGTACTTTGGATGTTGCTAAAATGTTTATGAGAGTAGTTTTGAACATTTGTGATTTCTTATTTTATTCTGTTTTCTACCTTATGTTGTTACGTGTTCTGATTGATCACTGAATTAATTAATTGATGTTATTATTACAGGTAACAGAAAATGCCCAACCTTTCCAAAATATAATGCGATGTTACAGATTACAACCTCAGGCTCAAAGCCATGTAAGATTGTCTTCCTAAGTACAGTTATACTTCAATGTAATTTTCAGTCCTTCTGTCAAATGTGCTCTGTTTAAACTCCATGCACTTTTGATAGTTTATCAAGTTAGATTAATGTATGGCTGTAATTGGCTATGAAATGATAATACAGTTCTTTGTGGAGAGTATGAAAAATTTCAAAATTGCCATCTTTTCTTTTGTTGCCATTGAATTGTATTGTTTAAAATCTTCCATTTGTTATAAATTGTTGTATAAACTTCAGGTTTATAGAAGTGTTTTGTTAAATGGACGTTATAGACATACATCAGGTAGTAGTGATGGTAGTAGAAATGAAGTAAGTGGAACCTCATCACCTGTAAATGGTGAAAAAGATGATGGGAAGGAAAAAAGTAAGTTTCTTGTCCATTATTGTTGATACTAGTATAAGAATATTATAGTTATATGTAAGTATACATATAAATGTAAGTAAAATGAGTCATCCATGATATTTATAAATATGATGGTTAGATACTAATATTTGTACCAAGGTCTGCCTGTTTTACCATGTTTTAGCTCATTAGGAAAACATGATTGTATCTAAATTGCTGTCTCTGTATGTTGGAATGTGTGATTTTCAGTCTTAGGGTATGCTAGTGTTATAGAATATGAGAGAAATCATTTTTGTATGACTTATAATGTTGCGCTTTGTAGAGACAATGCCTATGCGTTCATCAAGTACATTACCAGTTCCACACCCAAGTAGTCATCCACCAACACCTACCAGAATGGTGGGTACTGGATCAAACTTCGAGTTTGGTGAGGAAAGAGGTGATCTCATTCAATTTTATAACCAGGTGAGCTGACACCATTGATTTAGTATGGAACTTACGGTCATTCCAGTTCTTGTATTGTATTGCATTGTTAGAGCAGTAGAATGAACGAATCCGTAAGGATGTTCATCCTGGAGTACCACACGGGCATTAGTAACGAACCTGTGATGGTAAAATTGTAATAAATTCTTTATAAAACATCATAACTTAACCCAGAATTACCTTAAATGAAAAAAAAATCACAAAATTTGATCCCATTCAACTGAGATATATACTAATAGAAAGTGTATAACTCTTCATTTTGTTGAATGCGCACTGCCTTCTCAAAATGCAAAATTATAAAACAACAGGGATGAATTTTTCCTAGGTTCGGAACTTACTAGTTTTTATTGTTTACATGGCATCAAGTTAAGATTTCTGGTTTTTGGAAAATTTTCAACTTTATCCATGTGAATACACTTTTTGAAAGTGACAGACAGGGCTGCCAATGTTCCACGGATTTAATCCCCCTGGGACGGTTTTTGTGATCAATTTAAATATGTTGAGAAATTTTTTAGGGGGGTCCGATCCCCGGCAAATTGTCCTCTTTTTCATACACTTCCTTTTAACTATGTATATGTTTATGCACTATATATAATACAATGTGAGATTAGTTCCCACCCCTTTATTTTATGAATACAGATCAATTTTAACCTATTCATATTAGTTACCGTTCATTCTTATTAATTTATTATCCTTTTTCACTGTTAATACATGTTTCCTTTACCTTTTATTTTAATGCATGCTACATGACCACTAGTTGTCAATGCATCATAAGACACCATTAAACAACTGTTAAATTGTTTTGTCATGTTTTCTGACTGTGTATAGTCACAATTATTTGTCGTTTTCAGGTGTTTATTACCCAAATCAGGAAATATGCTCTAAGGTTTTCTACCAATTTAAATGGGGTGAGTAATCAATCATATTTATTTCCGTTAGTTAAATTGATTGAATTGTCTTCTCCAGATAATATTTTACTATGTGCCATTATTATTATTATTATTATTATTTTTATTATTATTATATTGATATTATTTTTTACATCAAGTGATTTGTATTGAAGGTATCTGAATGAAGTGAGGCCAATTTTTATTAATATAAATTTGTTTTCAGGATGCTCCTCCATTATCTCCCCTACCAGCAACAAGATGTCATACTACATCTCCACGTCGTGTATCCAGTAAACACTCAGTGTATATATCTCCACACAAAGTCAGAGGAACTTCACCAAAGTTACCTGATAGAAGAATGCTTTATTGTTTTAATAGAAGTCCAGCAAAGGTAAAATATCAAGTAATTGATCACAAGTTTAGTTTTGCTAATTTGATTTCTTTTGCCTCGTTCGGATAATTTAATTCATTGTTTGTAATTATCTTATTATCGGAAAATGTTGGTTGTGAAAATGTTTCTGCATGACCCGCAAGATTACCATGAGCTTTGCTAAACTTAATTACACAAGGGTAATTTTTTCTGTGGCTGATATAAATGATAATGAAAAATTAAAAAATTCTTTGTTGTTTAACTTCTACCTTCAACATGGCATGCTAAAAGGCTCTTGATGTTCAGTGCTATAACACAGTATGATGATTATATTTTGATTATATTTCTAGAGTTTAAAGGCCATTAACAATATGATTCGTTTGAAGAGTGAGAATAAGTTAGAATTTTCTGGAAAACGTACTCTACAAGTTGACTCTAATGAAGAACCTGTAGTTGCACCAAAAAGGATTAGTTTGTTTAAACGATTACAGGACGTTACTTCGGATAGACAGGAGCAAGCCACAAAAGTTGTCATAGTTAAATAATCAGGCTGTTTCTTTTTTTCATGAGCAAACTTCAGT
This sequence comes from Lutraria rhynchaena, assembly GCA_008271625.1. Lineage (NCBI taxonomy): Eukaryota > Metazoa > Mollusca > Bivalvia > Venerida > Mactridae > Lutraria > Lutraria rhynchaena. The sequence goes on along the minus strand of VIBL01000096.1, from coordinate 1,352,550 downwards.
ATACTACATACATTGTGATGTTAGCTTATGTTTGTGTGTCAAGGTACTACTTCAGTAACACTGCTTACAATCACTGCTATAATGTAAATTAAAATATATTCTCTTGATAATTCTTGAAATAGATACATATATTGTTGATCTGATTAGAAATCCTCACGAACTGCTGAAACATTGATCTGAAATACTCGTGTTAAACTACATATGGAATTGCAAGCAATTGAAATGTGTGTCATTCATGAACTATAATTTCTTTGAGGAATACAGTTTCTGTACTAATGTCATAGCATGACATTGTTATTGTTTCATTTTGTTATATTTCCAATATGCTCTGGTTTAATTGGTAACACTGTGTAATTACTAAATAGAATTTTAAGTTTCACTGTTGGTGAAGTATTACTTAGATTGACAATGTGTCTTTTTTACACATGGTTGAAAATTGTGATTTTTGTCAATATATATGTTTCATGTATTATCATTATGAAATATAAGGATGAAGGTATTTGTATATTCAGGGATCCAGCTGATTGGTATGTTAGAGCTATAAGTATATTATGACTACCTGCACTGTATTGTGTATTGAGACATGTGTGTACAGTATTCATTAGGATATTGTTAACTGCTTATGTTGGAATTTAACGCTCTTTTGAACTATTTTACTGATTTTATATATATAGTTCAGTCAATGATTTTTATATCCAGGTCAGTGTTAGTTTGGACAGGTAGCTCTACTGATGTTAATGTCATTGAGTTATGACACGTATGGGAACATGCTTGGTCTGTAGTTGTCATGTACTTTTTACGCTTTAAATCATCCAACTTAGCTGGTGTTGCTAGAAGAATGATCTCAACAGGCTGAAAATGGCCATCTTTCAACATTTTTACATATTTTTCTGCATATTTTTTATTGTAATCGTCAGTTGTTAGTTGTATTTAATCATCCACAATAAATGTTTTAGCATAGACTTCTGGGTAGGCAGCACTTCTCTTTTTTCTGTGTATTGTTACTTCAATATCATTTTTTGTATATACACATACATGTATTTGAACCACTCCAGGGCTTTGTGTGAAGAATGAAATGTTCTGTTTGTATCAATATTTGAAGCCCAAATTGCAGTTTTATGCAGAAAGGTGATTATTTTGTGGAAAATGAAATATGAACAAAAGGTTATGTGGATAGATTTTCTCTTGTTGTTTTATGAAGATACTGAGGAAAAACAGAGCTTGTTTGTTAGAACTGTTGATTAATATTGTTATACTAATAATTATACTGACAGTTACAATGTACTTTTTGTGTGATCTAGGATGCTTTCATAAAGTCCTTAAATGGTCTTCATTCACTGCTTTGTTTTGTGTAAATAATTCATCCTTAACATTCATTTGAAATGTGTGCCCCTGTAATGTATTGTTACAGTAATATGTGTCAACCTTCACTTTAGGAAGATATCCCATGTATATTTAATGAACTTTACAGGGTTATTAAAGTTTAATGATGTATTTTGTTATCACTCATGATGAATATTTACTGCTTAATCTGAATTGTCATTTTAGTGGATCTGCATATACCTATCACTCTTCATCGATGTGTACATTTGTAGTGAGCAAAATGTTTCAGTCAGATGTTTATCCTGATGGAAGAATAATATTGTAATTTCATTCACTGAGATAATGTTATTTAATTTGTACTTTGTTGGAAATTTGTGTGTTGGGGCTTTATATCAACTAATGACTTTATCTGTTTCAAAGAAGACAAATTTATTGTATGTGCTTGAAATTCACTATTGAAGTTCTTTCATTTGACCATTGTCTAGTGTTATAATGATAAATGTGCTTGAATCAATGCGCTTACAGTAACATTGTTTATATGGTACAGGAGTGCATGATTTAAATAGGGGTATTATTATCCTGTTGATTTCAATGAAATAACCATATTTACTAAGCTAATGCCTGCTTGAGTATTGGATCGGGTGCAGACATGCAGCCTAAGTTTGTTTGTATGCTTGTTTATTTTGGGCCGGTATCCTGTTTTATTTCATGATAAACCTGTTCTTTCTTCCTAGTCATTGTATATAATATTATTGGCATTTCATGTTTGATTCTACATATGATAATTCTTGCAAAAAGCTCCTCTGATATTCAATTATTTTTATCCTTATGGTGGGTGATTTTTGATAATGTTTTAGCAACAGTTTTACTTTTTGTATATTGTACATAACTTTTATTTTTGGAACTTTATGTTATGCAGCTTGATTCTGCAATATTTTATAGTTTGCTGAACTGCAGTTTATACTGTAAATGAAGAAATTGTACAATAGAATGGTGGGTAGAAGATGTTGATTGTCTTATTATGTGTTAGAATCAGGATGGTTAATGAACTGTTTGCATACTCTTCATCGCAGAAATTTCAATGTCGTGTGGAAAATGATGTATCTATCTCAGATAATATAATAATCTAGATTGATGGTTGAAGAATTATACATATAATGAAAGATCTACTTGTATTGATCAGTGTATTTGTCTATGTTTAAGTTACTTGTGACTGAAGTTCTTCAAATACATACTAAGAATGCTTAATAAGGACACAGTACTGATTGGTGTTGTTGCTGCTGATTCTGAAGTACCTACATGTTCATAAACTTTTCTCAGTGGTGTATGATTCTAGGATTCTTATACTGTTTTTATGCTGAAACTCATGAAATGAAATAGTCATTATTATTACTTATATTTTTTATTACCTGGTACATTTGATTTTCTTATAGAATTTTATTTTCCTGGATGGTTGCTTCAGGTAAACTGAAAGTGCTTTTAATCTTTGTAGTTTAAACTACAAAAATGTGAACATATTTTGAAAATCTGATTATCACAATCTTACCTATGAAAATTTTGGTGTTCTAAAATCTTTTTTGTAGCATTTTGCATGTTTATGTTATGTGAAATTAGTTAATTCTGTACATAATTTAATGCTTACAAACCTTAAGTTAACATTCATGTAATTCAATAAGGAACCAGTTCTGAAAAAATCTGGTTGATAATTATTTTACTTTTGTTGTACATATTAATGTTATATAGATTATCTAAATACAGCTGTATATAAACTGAAAAATTAATTAAGAATGTCATTGTTATATGAGAATTCATAAAATCATGATTACATCAATTTTTAAAAAAGATTAAAAAATATATATATTGCCGATTTGGTTTGGTTGTCTTTTACTTACAGTGGATGTTGGCCTCATTCAAACAAATCTAAAGTTGTTGCTTTAGTACAAAATCAATGAACAGAATGTCCACCAATTAGCCCAAACCTAAATCCTAGCAGAAGTTATTACCCATATGAACCAGTGAAAGGTGTATACATTTATCTCAACACACAATGATGTATAATTTATTTTAATGAATGACTGCCATACTGATTGATAAAATTTTATTTAAAGTCTTATTTCAGTGTCCTTTCATTTTTATTAGTTCGCCTGAACACAAAGTGCTCTGAGTTAGCTATATTGATGGATCTTTATCCCACGTCATGATTCTTGTGGTGTCCGCATTCACTTTGTGAACACTGTAGAGGTCACGTTTGGTCAAAGATTATGAAAATTTGTCAGTGGCTTAGCCTTGACAAAGTCTCGGACAAGTTCAAAAAAGGTTTATGTTGGGTCATTAACTAGGTCACTAGGTCAAATGGAAGAAACGCCTTGTGAACACTCGAGAGGCCACATATTTTTGTTGAAGGGTCTTTAAAATTGGTCAGTGCCCTTGTCTTGATGATATCTCTGACAAGGTCCAAAAAGGGCTATGTGGGGTCAAGATATCTTGTTATAAGTTTGAGTATGGGTCATCTTGCGTCAAAAACTAGGTCACCAAGTTATATCACTGGAAAACTTGTGAACACTTATGGTCATGGTTGTGATTGGATGTTTACCATATCTTGTCAGAATGTTTGTCTAAATGATATCGTTAGCAAGTTTGAACATGGGTCATATGGGGTCAAACAAAAAGCAGGTCATCAGTTTCAATCTTTACTCAAGCGAGCAAAAAAAGGGCCATCTTGTTTCAGGTATTCAACTGCAAAAAAAATATTAACAATATCAATATTGATATTGTGTTGTATAAAGACCAGAAAATCAGGCAGCACATTGCAGTGGTTACGGGGATAATTCATGGCATTGTTCCATTTAACAAGTCCTCGTGTACTTGGACCTTGAACCAAACAGAAATTCTTAGCTACAAGTTTAAGGTTGTAACAACAAACCAACTTATTTCTGTTGAGCCTTTTTCTTGTGTTTGTCATATTATGTGTTAACTTCTAGTAGTTCTTGCTTAGTAATTTCCGTAATTTCCGTGCAAGGTTCATGATTGATGCACATGGGTTTGTATTAAGAAGCATGATTACTTGGATCATATTAGAGCCATTCTTCTTGAATAGTATAGCTAAAGTTATTTTGCAAATTACATCTCTTCCAACTGTTTCCATCCTGTCAAATAAGCTGGAGTCAAGGTATGTCACAATTTAGAAATTTGGATTGGTTATAAACAAAGTACCAAGTAAAAAATATAACAGTTTATTTGTCATGATAAATTAACAGATTACAGCAGTAAATCAAGCAGAAGAGAGCAGAATTAAATTAAAAATAAAATATTACTAATGAAGTTGTATTAATGAAGAGTATTTCTAAACACAACAAATCGACAAAAACGAACAGATATGATCAACTTAAACACGAGACATTAACAATTAAAATTGTAGGTTCCACAAAGACTATAACACAGATGTATGCATTAACTGATAACACTTCAATTTTGTTTTTACAAGAAACTATTACTCACTTCATTTTCTGTTTTAAGGTGTAAAATAAGCTATCAGATTGAAAAGCAAACTTTTAATGCAGATTTGACTTAAATATCAAACCCTGTGATATGTTACTAAGAACGGTCAGCACAACTTGAATGGAGTTACAGCAGAATTTTCCCACACCATGTTACACAACTCAAGTTCTTGCCATCGTCTTACAACAGGAAAGACAAGTTCATGGTTTTAAAAGCTTCTGCTAGCCCTCAGGAGCGCTAATTCCACAGCCTAAAATTGCCCCTAGGCCCCAGCCAGGGCATTGCCCTGGACCCACCAGCATTCTAATAGCCCCGAGCTTCATTTTTCAGTATTTTCACTCATGTAAATCAAGAAATACTTTCTTACATAATAGTCAGCTCAGTTTTACAAATACAGTCAGTGATAACGGATGGAATGAGATCACTCTTAGTTAGGAAGGATTTCAACACAATGAAGCAACAATGGCACTTAAATATTACATACAAAAAGACTAGTTAGCATAATAAATGTGCAGAAATTGGTTACATCAAAGCATACATCATTTGGTGCGTTTTTAAATAGTTTATTAACGAAAATGCTGCAAAATTCTGCTAGGATGGTGCAACAATAAAAAAATATGTTTCCAAGACTTAATCTTCCTAAGCTAGAATAATTAGATAGAAGACAACATACTCCTATATTTCGGAGTTCAAATAATTAGTAAAAGCCATCATCATGTTAGAACAAAAACAATACAAGTATTACACCGAAAATCCCTAATTATCAGATCAAGTAATAACTATACTGGTTTATATTAACATCAATGAGTGTTATGCATAAAAAAACTAATTGATGATTTCATACCAGTATAAAGAATTCAACTCAATAATTTGCCATTAAACAGTTGATGTATAAAAAATCTTAAAAAATCTTATGCAAATCATTTTAGTAACATGATATGTGATGCCGTAAACACGAACTTCAAACTTAAGTCCACAAACTTGGTTTAAACATACAATTAACAACTGAGACATTTATGTTTAAGAAGCTAAATGTAACTTTTAAAATATGACAATGTAGACAATTTAACAAATGAGCTATTATTTGACTACTTTCTCCATAGGTAAAGACTACATATATTTGCCTCCAGATAAAAATACAAATGGATAACAAAATAACAATACTTAATTTGTGAATGAAATATTGCCTTTTAAGTTGTGACATTAATGTTGAACTAAAAAAGTTGTATTCACTATAAAGTAAAAAACGTGGAATGTATAATCACAATGATACACAATTTTAAGTGGGAATCTAATTTGAATATTATTTTAACACTTGAAAAGACTGGTTTAAAAATCAATATTTAAAATTGAAGTTTAAAAGGTAAACTTAGTTTAAATGTTCAACAGAATATTTATTTACACATAACATTATCCACAATTTTACCTCAAGACTTTAAAAGTTGGTTCTGACTACTATAAATTAACATAAAGGTGCATTCCATTGGTTTGGTATAATGCATTAGTTTGGTGGAATTTCTGTAAAAACATTTTACAAAAAAAACAACAACAAAGAAGTGAGGACAAAAACAGTTTATCACAGACTGATAACCCTATCAAAAAACAACATATAGCCAGTGTCTGACCCATAAATGTATAATGATAAGGCACTTAAAATTGAAAAATTCTAGATTTCACCTCACAATTCTCAGCACCACAAACTTGCATCATTTTTGAATTTAGAAGTGATAATACTTCAGTTACTTTCTTCTTTTTACTTAAAAACAGCTCAGATCTTAGAATATCGTGCGATCCTGAAATATCACCTTGAGAAATTAGTATATCCTTGGTTTCTAGTACCCACAATTATCAAACAGATGGTCGTCTTTCGAAATTCAGATTAATTGATTCTATTGTTTGTTTGGCACCTTGTTGTAACTGAACAGTTTCCTGTTTGATTGTGTGCATTACATGTTCCATTGCTTGTCTACCCTGAAATAAAATAATGAATAAATAAAAATCCTTCAGAAATAAAGGCTCAAGTCTACCTGTGGAAAGCCAGGTTTGCATGAATAAACTTACACAATCTAATTTACACAACAGTCAAATCAATAAATAAAGGCCATCAAGGACAGGGAATATGGCCATAAGGTACAGTTAGCCTTTATTTGGAAGATTTTAGGTGTGTTTTATCAACAAGTTTCAGTTAAAGAATGGCTGATATTGACAGGTGACAATTGTTTACAGGTGGCTGCTAACCAAGGCAGACTGTGTATCCCATTTCTTTTAAGCAAGAGAGCTTAATACCCATTGTACCAAGTTCTACAGCTATTTCAGTCAACACACCAAGAGAGTAACAAGCTCAAAGAATACTGTACCTCAGTGGAATTTAAATGTCTTAGTAAGTTAGTTCTAAAAGAAGCTAACTAAATCTGAGATCAGCCAATGTTCTGGAATATTTAACAAAATGACCATTAAGTCTGAGTAACCTACCTTTGATGCATTTTTTGATATAGAGTCACAAACGTAAGACTCTAAATAGCTGCCCAATGGTACACCTTGAACATTGATAACTGCTTCTTGTTTTAAAGTAGTTCTAAAAAATAAAACAAACTGGTATAAACCATTCTTTCAAGTACTTTATGTTAATTCAGTACACATTAAAACAAAATCTAAGACCTATTTTATCTGCCTACACTGTCAACAAACAATTATTCTGACAAGTAAATTTGACACAAAATCGAGACATACACAATGTATTAAAGTTTGTCAGGCGATCAAGCGTAAATCTTTATAAATCAATATGAACAGACTATTCAAAAAAACTGACTAGTTGAATAGTTATTTTCAATATAATCTATACAAACTATTGAATAGGAAAGATGAAAAGAAGGCAACCTATCAATAACTACAGGTGTTATGTAACCAGAGATCAACCCATGCATACTTAATTATAAATTATTCAATGTAAAATTCTGAAGTTTTTCAACCTCCCCTTATATTAATTTTCTCTCATATAGAAGAACTTACTTATTCTTGTCTGTGGGATGTGGGCTGTAGACTAACTTTTCATCAATTGTAATCATATTACAGAAAGTTATCTGAAAATTGAATATTTGATAATAAATTAACATATTTAACATAATCTAACAACACAAAAATATTAATCACATGGCTCATGCAATATAATCAAAACCAGTCAAATGTAGAAAGTTTAACATTTTATGAAAGTCACGGTTGACAATTCTGAATACTGATTTAATATCAGCAGTTATTACATACAGATTGTATTTTAAGTAGAATATAAACACAAGGATAGGTTAGATTTTCTGAAGAGCATGAAGAAAACATGTTCAATTTAAAATCAATATTGCCTCATTGTATAACAGATAAGGAACAATGTAAAACATAAATACTTCAATATACATTCATACTGACAATATCACAGTGGAAATAAGGCCAGCAAAGTATGCATTACATAAAAAGCATAACTGAGGTTTTTAAAAGCTGATACTCCAGACAAGATTTTTTTTGGACAAGGTCTACTTAATGTTGAAGCAAATATCAATTGGTTTAAACCAAGCTGTGTCAGTTTAACATATAGTGACAAATATTAATATATCAACATAAATAAACAGTATCACTCAAACACAACACTTAGGTAAAATACAAAGAAACATAAATATAATTAATAAGCCAACAAAATACACAGCACAACATACATTCCGTGTCTTCAATTCCATAGATTTGTTCTTTGGGTCGACAGAAGAGTGTTCACTAGCATGCCCGATGCCATCACTTCCTACAAGCTGTGATGATAAAATAAAACCAAAAGTGAAATAAATGATACACGGAGTATAAAAAAGAAGAATGAAAGATAACAGGCAACACCAACAGGAAGATGCTCTAGGTATACACTGGAATGCTGATCCCAGACTCATGAACAACACTAAATACAACTGGAAATGAAAACCAGCCACATAAAGGTCTGTACATGAATACCACACATAAACCTGTGATTGATTCATTGGGACTGGATCTATCTACACATATCCTTAACTATAATACTTCAGAAAGGATGAAACACACTGATACATTGCAGTCATAAATGAACCATGCAGAAAGTGTACAAATTTCAACAGCAGATATGTTGACAAAATTGTGGTCTGATAAGATAAATGAGGAATATATGAATGTAATTGACTTTTGGTAAATCTGAACACTAAGAAAACACTAATTTTACAGTTGACACAAAACCTGTCATCAATATCTTTCACAATTTGAATGAATGCATGTACTAAATAAATCAAACATGCATTTGACTGAGGAACATGACAAAAAATCACTCAATAAAAAACACAATTTTGTCAACAACTACATAAAGAAATCCTGTAGTACACTTAATCACTCACATTGCGGGATTTGATGATCATATACCTATTTCTAGGTGCAACCAAAGATACCTCACTGGCAAAACAATGGCCAGATGTACCTAAAATCTATAATGCTGAATGTGTAAAACAACCATTTTCAAAGCAGCTCTATATTTACAACTCTTAAACCTGCATGAAATCACACTCTCAAGTCTTACACTCTAATCAGAACTTGCTTAGTAAAAATATCACAAAAAAAAAATACAGCTCTTGCACATGTGGCAAGTTTCTAGCAATCAATAATAAGAGTTTCTTCACCATTTTTTTCTGATCATCAAAATGAATAATATTTAGTATGACATTAAACTCTCCAAAATGACAAATCAACAAAATCAATTCCAACTAAGTAATACAGCAAAAGATTATGTCTAATTCTTGGAAGGATGTCAAAGAATACCCCCATTTAACCAATCTAACTCACATCAAACAAAAATCAACTTTACCTTGGTAGCCCAATCAGGAATTCCCCAACGTGTACTAAGTAATCTGTGACTTCGCAGTACACCTTTAGAATCAACATAACGGTCAACAACATCAACTCCTTCAACTGCTTGATTGAATTTGTTTGGGTATTTTCTCCATTGAGCTCTGACAACCAGTTCCCATGGATTTCTGTAAAATAAACAACCATTAGAAATGTAGTTAATAAAAAACATTCTTATCACTTACAACACAATTACATGGGGAATTCAAAAAGGTCACATACTCATAGAAACAGGTCACTACTAGTACCAAATCCAAGATTAAAGCAAATTAAAGTAGAAGAGAGCACAAAGAAATTGGGCAAGTCAACTATTTGATATACAGCACAAGAATGTTTGAACATCACTGCCTATCATTTTGACAAAAGGAATATTTTATTTACACACTACAGAGTGAATACCCCAACATATTTGGTTGATATCTCCCCCCCCCCTAAGAGAAAACACTTAGAAGACAAAAAAGTCATTATTGATAAATGTTCAATTTACTAAAAAGGGCAAATGTAACAAGAACTTAATGGAGCAAATACAATCATATATCCCTCGATATAAACCTGTTCTCTGGTAAGAATTTTCCAATTATTCCATATGTTAGTTTTCCAGAAATTCAAACTGTTATTATTTTGACTTTAAAGAAATTTCAACAAATAAGGGAGTGTATACAAATAAATTACTATTTGAAGAGAGTAAAGGTGTCCTTATTCAGCCAAAAATTGGCCAAACAAATGTCCCGAGTCATGGGATTTTAAATCTGAAATTAGCCAGTACTGGTGTACCTTAGTCACCATTAATTAGCAGGAACTGCCCACTTTATACGATACAAGGACTAAGAGAGTTTCTTATTCCATATATATTCATTACCCAATTTAGAAACATTTTTCATTCTATTCCACTTCAATTATAATAGAAAAGAACAGGTCGATGGTGAGAAAATGACCATGCACTCAATCAACTCAATAGGAAATGACATTACAACCAATATGTCGACAGGTTAGGACATGATTGTATGCAATCAGGCATGTAAATCTAAGTTTAATATCTTAATTACACATAAATGTGTTTTCTATCCGTCAACATCAAAACTCGCCCATTTCTAGAGTGATATTTGGTTTTGACACAGTCACCAAATCGTCAATCTGCTACTACCTGAATCACCAACCTCGCATTTTCACTTAAATCAGGCAGATTAATGAATGATATGCAAAATAATTGTGTTGGACAAAGGAATGGGACATTTTTATGCAATATGGTACCTAAGTTAGACAATATTTGCATTTCAGTTTTAATGACAGGTTATTGCGTGCATGAAAAGTAAACATCCAGTGATCTCATTCGGAACTACATGGTTTTGTAGACTTACCCAGAATCACAACATTTTCAAATACGTGAATTTGTGTGGAATGCAATCTGGTTGATGACTGAATATTTCTTTCATTTATATATCATAAACAGACCAGGTAGTTTTTAAAAGACCAAGCATGTAATCCATTATTGCCCGAAATCTGCTACTGCCTGAACTAGATACAATTTATAAATGGAATAAGCTGCTGTATGAACTATTTCAGTGTTAACATTATAATGTAGTTGATCTCTCTTTCAACCCTCGAGTGGTTTCCATTTCAATTCATTCAGTATGTAAGTGACTCTACACCTGCGTCTATAGACATTACAGACAACAAGCTCTCCACCTTTGAACACCTTCCTATCAATGTCTTTCTGACGTGGGGGTCCCATTAAAAAGCACCTTAAGCTAAACAGCCACTGAGAAAGCTAAATTCCACTCAATGAAAACCAAGGCCTTTGAAACAACATAATCACATTCAATGACTAATGCTTTATTAACTTTTCAAAATTTCCTGCAATTGGGCTCATAATGAATAATTAAATGAAACTTTATCAGTATTTATATTAACAGAGGATAAGAATTATCAATGATAAAAATGTATGTTTGTTTTTGTAACTGATGATCACCGTTTAGATTTTCACAGACCAGGCACATGTCAACTTTATGCAACAGTTCATAATATTTCGACATTGACTGTCGAGCACAAACATGAAATGAGCAAATTAGATCTAGTTCTATTCAATATAAGCGAGACAGGTAATAATTAATTCAAAATCAACAGATATAAATCATAGACAGAAATCAATGAACATAGGATTCGATATGTTACATAAACGATTACGCCGGGTAAATGCTGGACATATCCACACTTCCGTACATTCCGGTCATAATTTGTAACGCGAACAGGATCTTTCAATCAGACCAATGAATCAAATTAATCACGATCTAAATGAAAAGACGAAAGACTTACTCAAAAATGTGTTCCGAACTCCAAATTCGCATGATGATTATCAACTGAATGACAATTTAAGTTCCCTTCCGTAGTTTCGTCAGTCACGTTGCCAGCACGTTCTCAAACGACCTCTTATGCAAAAGGGCGAACTGAGCGCGACCGCAATAAACTGCAGTCGCATAGAAAATAGTTCTGATATATCATATATATCTATGTGTCCTAAAATGCAACTATCAACTTATTATAGTGCAAATTACAATGAACAAAAAATATAATCGAATCGCTGCTCTAATAATGCAGTAAAAAAGCAAATCTTTTTAATGCTGTAATAACTGGACTACTTTCTTCGAACTAAATCGCAACATCTCGGTCTAAAAAATCAAGGGCATAGATAACAGAAACAATCCGAATACGTTTGTCCGAAGCAATCACGACATAGAACTTAGTTTTAATGGATATTCAGTAGCGCGGTCTGAATGTATCAGAGAACTTTACTTTATAAGTCCAGTACTGTGTTAAATCATAAGAATGCGGGTCCACTACATATATTTTTATGCAATCAAAGCTCCAATATTACTGGCAGCAGTAGCTCCAGTTTTTTTTCAGAGTTTTCAGAAGTTATTAATACACAATTTCATCCGATCCTTTCAATGCTAAAATTGGCAAATGCCAAAAAAAAAAAAAAAACGATGGACAGATTGATAATTTTATGGCAATGTGGCAGCCTTCAATATTTCATATTTAATGTATTTGTAATACTTACGGTGTCATAATCAAAATTCTAGCAAAATGAACAGTATACAGGCAAGCTGTCGACTGCCTGCCGCATGATCTCCTAGTCTTTAATTTAAGCGCGTATGGGTCGTCTGACAGTGCTTAAGTTTGTTTTACTATTCTTAGTTATCTAACTGATACAAAACAACAAACTTGGACAAACTCACAGCTCTAGGCTTGAATTTTCTAAAGGTGTGCCACCAGGCTCTATTCTTGGACGCTTATTATTTGATGTTTTTTACATAGGGGACTAGCATGTTGAAGGGATGGTGTATAAACCTAAAATGGCCACATGGACCAAAAACACATACATCATATGTATACAAATACACATGTTACAACTTCCAAAATGACTGTTTCTGCACCAAGTTTGTTTAACACTACCTAACTTTTTCAGAAATCGCTCAAATTTCTAATAACTGGTTTCTACAGATAGCTAATACATTATAATACACATAACAAATAAACATTTTGTCCAGTCCAAAATAATGAAGCAGGTACTTCATCTTATTCCTCCGAAAAATCGTCAATTTCGTTTAGTCAAATGTGACCTCGCAACACCAAATTAATCAGAATCACCATACTACAGTGTATTTTAGAGATATTTATGGTTAGCACGTGTTGTCATTCCTCTACCTGTTGTTTTAAGGTGTATTTAGTATTAGTATTTGCAATCAGTATCTTCAAAATATCCGCCAGATACATTACCTGTTGAAGATCAATTAAAACACACAATTTTTAGTTTGCGCAACTAGGTCTTGTTCTTGTTGAATTCTACCAAGAGTTAGAGAGTGTCCCAATAAGAAAATGTTCACAGACTCTCATGCTGACAATACAATTGGTGTGATTGATATTAAATAAAAAGATAGCTTTAATAGTGATCTAAAAAGTCTCTATCCCTACAACACAGCTATCTTTTTATTTAATATCAATCACATCAATATGATAAGCACAATTCTGATGGCCCGATGTGACAAAATCATATATAAAACTAAAGGGTTTAGAAACAAAAAAGGTTTATTGACAAGAAAGGCATACAAAATACACTGGTGTAAAAAGTCACAAAGGAACAATAAAGATTGCACCAAAGTCATATTACGTTATACTTAAAATATTCCCCATAAGAACACATAATTCCCTATAAAACAGTTTAATGGGTAACAAGTAACTTGACTACTTATTACTAAATAAAGAGTTACTAAAAATATCTGCATCAGATATGACAATACAGTCCAAACTAAAATTATAAGTGTTTTACCATGATAATTAAAAAGATGGCACAAGAATTAATACTTGATTTGACATACAAATTTAAAACCCTTGATTTAAACGAGGATTTTGTTTTTGCGTTGTAGTTTTCTGATTAATGATATAAGGTTGGGTATTATACACCACAAACCTCAATAAAACTACAAAAAAATGCGGCAGGAGAGAAAATGAGAGCAAGTTCTTCCAGAGGATGGTCCACTAAGTTTTGACACAATAATCATTTTTTTTTCAAAAAATCATGGCACACCATTTTTTCATAAAATATCAAGCACCCAATGATATCTTAACAAAAAATATCATAAAGAATGGTTTCGATTAGCAATAAACTTGGAAGCAATGATTGAAATATTCTGGTAAAGAAATTACAGAAAAAAATATTAACAGCTACTTAACTAAGACATTGTAAGTATTAACAAATACAATATATATCAAAATGCATGATATAATGATGCACTGATAATGGAAACTGGAATGTTAATTTCTGTAGTAATCATAACAATAATAACAACATTTGTTAAGTTCAATAGCTGAGCAAAAATATCTCATGATTGTTTAGGATTCAGGACAAACATATAAATGGCAATGAGCAACATGAGCATAGGATAAAAAACTTGATTTGTATTCAATGGATAGATCAGCTGAACTGCTGTGAGGAGATAACCAGATGTAGAACATGTTCAGGGGGATGGAGATGACAATAATTATGGTATACATTTTGAACATAACTGTAAAAAAATCAACTAGACAGTAAAATAAACAAAATAGTACTAGTACGTGCAAAATGGACATTAATTTCACTATGATACAAGATGAGACAAACCTAACTAATTAGCGAAATGTCTTTTCTCAGGTAAATATTTCAAAACTTTTATGGTTTTACAAAATTTTTTATGCATTTCAATTGTTAGAAGGAATAAAATCATATGATTAGTCCTCAAGATAAAACTTAGGATTTACTAATCTTTACATTTGCGTCTCAACATCAATAATGCAAGTGGAAATATTCATACTCCGTAAAAATGAAAAAATAAGCATTGCACAAAATAAGCATAAGAATGCAACAATAGGAATTAAGGCAGTCATAGTTAAAATATAAAACATATTTTTGTAGATGGAATACTAAAACTAATAAAAAATTAACACTACCTGTGCAAGAAACAAAATAACTACATAATACTACTGTACAAAATGATCAACTGTAGCAAGTATACCCTGTACATGGTGTATATACATGTATATAATAAAATAAAGTCTCAGATGACATACAATGTATATTGTACACAAACAAATGCCCTAACAAATTGGTCCCACTATATAGATGTATCACTATTAAAGCTGCAGAGTACCTCAATTAATCAAGCCAGGTATGCATGAAAAACACTAACTGAAATATTTTTTCATATTAGCCAGTTTAAACAGAAATCCAATTCTAATGCAACTTTCAACACATCTTCAGATGAAATATTCTTTGACACATTATGAGTTTTCCATTAAATGACTAAAATTTGACAGGCTAATTTTGGTTTGAAAACTTATCTAGTACATAATTATACCCTAAATAATTGACATATAAGTGTAGAAGTTCATTTATTTAAGTATAAATGGTGGTGATAAGAAAAAAAGTTCTGCAGCTTTAAGCATGAATATAACAAATTGTGTAAGAAAATATAAATAACATGACAAACAGTTTATGAGGTCATAAAACATTACTACTGCTACATGTTGAAATCAAATGCCTGCTATGTATATGTGAAATAAATATGACAAAAATAATATAGCAACCTAATAATTACAGATGAGATTTATAATCAATCAATAACAAAAAAAATGCTCTTTGCATTGACTTGAGAGATTTGTGTTTACATCACTACCCCAAGAGTTGTATGCAGCTGTAAACTGATGCTATTCTACAACATTCTTTTTTCTGCAAATTGGCAAATTCATTATTGCACAAACCATTTTATTTTTTGGTTCCCAAAATTTGAATAAGAGGCTTTAGCTGTGTTGGGATTTTTGAGCATATACTACAGACTTTTTGCATATTTTGATCAATGAGAATAGCAAATAATACTTCATTCGTTCAGTTATTAATGAATGCAAGTACTGTTTACATAAAAAATATTGGAATTCAAAGTCAATATCCAAATGAAAAGTTTACACAACTCCATTTCAAAAGCAAGCTTGTTTGTAGTCTTGCAATATAGACAATAATAAGGATGTCTCAATTTAAAATAATCCTGTATTTAAACAATTAATCATTGCTGAAAATGTAAAGTTAAAGATATTAAAATGTAATCATTTTTTAACAACTAAGACTATCTTAAAAAGATATTCTAAAAGTAAAGAAAAAAATCACAGACTCATCAAAAAAAGAAGGTAAAAAAGCAAAATTTACCCAGACATACATGTTCACAAAATCCAAGACTTCAAACAACATCATCAGTGAAAGTCAACACACATTGTACAGGTTACAAAATAAACAATTAATTGTATAAGTTGAGATTATTTCTCACTGATTTCAGATTCCCTCAACACGTGTTCAGGCACATGAATGCCACAACTAGCATGTTCCCAAATTTCCTGAGTTGGACTTTCTGCTGAGCTGGTAGTGTCTGGTCTTACATCCCAAGTCAAACAGTTGATATCAAAAACCTCAACAGTACTACATTTCTTCTGGCAGTCTCCATTTAACCATCCACCAGTCATGACTATTTTGCTTCCATTCAAAGCATATGCAGCATACAATCTTGGAGAATGTAGCTGAGCAACTGTCTTCCAGCAACCATCCTTGAAATCAAAACAGTCAACATTTGACACCATAATTCTGTCATGAGTCATGTCATCTTCATACCATCCACCAATGACATAAATTTTCCCACCATAACTGAACATTCCATGATCAGCTCGGGCAGAAAGCATAGATGGTAGTTGCGACCACATGTCTGTCTGTGTATCATACTTGAAAAATGAGTTGAACACTGGTCCATCTAAATCTTGTAGACCACCTGATATGTAAACATCTCCATCTATTGTTGTACCTGCATGTTCCATCCTGTTGCCAGGCAATGGGGATATATGCTTCCATTCCTTTTCGTCCACATCATAGCATTCACATAAAGCATAGTCAGCAGTTTCCTGTGATGCACCTGGATCACCACCTATTGCATACAGTTTGTTTCTAACACAGCCTAGGTAAAACCTACACCTTTCTGTCAGCATAGGAGGAATAGTTCTCCATGTCTGGGTACTTGCTGAAAAGCAAAACCCATAACTATGAATGATTTCCTCCATATGTGTATTATTGTAACAACCTCCAATGATGTAGAGTTCATTTTTCATCACATTCATACCAAAGTTACATTGTTCAACATGAGGAACACAGGTCAAATATTGCATTTTACCAGACTCATAATCATAACAATGGATCTTATTGTTCATACCAACTTCAGGACGAAAACCTCCACAGACAACAATACATTCTTTAAACCCTCTCACGTTGATCAATCCAGGTACTGTTTTTGGACAGCGTGATATTGTACTAATGAGCGATTTCAGACCACTGTCATTTGTTTCATTATCTAACATTTTATTCAGGTGCGAGACATTCTGAAGACTTTCAATATCTTTTAAAGATATACTGCTGAAGTTGATTAGTGACAAATACATTAAAGCATGGCTTGAACTGTGACCATGATGTTGGACAATCCAGCCAATTACAGCAGACAACACTTCACTTTCTGTACAGTCAACAGGATAATTCAATTGTAACAGTTTTTTTAATTGGCTCTCAGAAAGTTTGTGAAACTCTTCACCAGAGGCAAGTGTAGATAAGTGCTTCGAAATATATTTGTAGACAAATAAGGCGAAATCATGTAGAGTAAACAATTCAGCAACACTAAGCACATCTACACAATTAGAAAGTACTATGTGGGATTTCATGAAGTTTACACAAGCATCTATTACTGGGGTCAATTGTATATGGTTTGCAGCACACAAAACATCCTCGACATTTTCTGAAATAAACATTACAGTTTTATTAAGAATGAAAAGAAATGTAGTGTTTAAAATAATGACAGAGTTTAAATAATACATCATTTAATTATAATCAAGGAATTCATCCAGACTGATAAGATATCAATATAACGAGGGTCAATAACAAAACACAAGTCGAAGATTGTGGGAGACACCTCTATTCTGAGTGTAGATGTCATAATATAATTTGCCTCACTACATTTTCCCATTAAATTCATTTCTTACGTTAATGATGTCATGAGGATGTCAACAGAACTGTTTGATTTTAATGCAAATGAGACAAATACATAAAATGGACAGTTAGTATAGATTTCAGAATGGAATTGATGGTCAAAAGAGTGATATTAAGATAAAATAAACGAAGTCCACAATTTTTTCCATTTTAGCAAAAAAGCACAGTTTTCTAGATCAGTTGACAAAATTACTATTGGGTTGGCAGTGAACAATCTATAAGAGGCACAACATGGGAAATACATGACGAGATATGTGTTGCAGTGTTGCACCAGTATTACAAGGTTCTCTTATAGTTTAACAGCTCCATTAAAATTGATAGCTTAACAGTATTTGATTTATAATTATGTATTTTTCAATGATACATACCAGCATTGATGTCAATTTTTGAAGAATAGGCAAAATCTATGAGACTTCTCATTCCAACAGCAGTCACACCATTCATAGGGATTTCATTCAATCTGCATTCCAACAAACCGTCAGTGAACATAGCTCTATAATAGAACCATCCAACACATAATCAGACCTCAGTCATAAGGACACAAAACACAACCTTTGTGCACACTTGACCTATATTTCAGAGTTATTTTGTTATGTTATATCAATAAATGTAAACTGAAGAGTGATCATAGTTCACAGGTCAATGTTACTCATGTTTTATCAATAGACAATGGTTATAAAACTTGCAGCTATGTACAAGAACCATTCACTTGATAGCGAGTGAAGTAGACATGTGTTAATGTAGGTTAACTTTTAGAACTGATGTCAATTTGTATGTCTTTATGTGACTCATTGTCACTGGAGTTTAACGCCATTTTTCAACAATTTCTCTGTTATATACAGTGACTGGTTCACCTAACCAGTTTTCCTGGACTGTACACTATTACTAACCAGTACTAATTTTATTCTTCCACAAGGAGCTAACAACTTCTCCACATATGGAGGAAAATTGACATTTTTGTCAAATCTTCATAGAAGGGTATGACCTGCTGAGACCAGGATTCCAACCCGGAATCTTCAGGTTACAAGTCCAGTGCACTAACCACTGGACAAGACCAGAACTAAAGTCAAACCTGTGAACAAAAACAACACCAGGGTAAGAAGAAAATTTCTGAAATTAGGCTTTTGTATACAGTCAGCCATTATTCAGATGTTTGTTTGGAATTTTACATCATTGAAGGTGAAATAAAATGTGGCTGCTTTTCAAATATTCACATATTAGCTCATTAGCTCACTTAGGTTTGACTGTAGTTAGGTAAAACGTAAACAATCTTTACCTGAAATAGTCACTACATGAAGCTAACACAACTCGATGTGCTGATAGTCTTTCATTTTCAATAATAAAAACAACATCAAATAACTGTTTCATTTCTCTGAGTTTTGTAAGGCCAGCCAACACCACCTCACCATGGTCAGAAGCTTCAAATCTCATCTGAGGATCAGCAAATGACTGCTGCAGTGCAGCCTGTATAACCATGGTGTCTGAAAAAATAAGAGTTGTTTTGAAGTTTTTAGTTGTCCAGTAGATAGTTCTACAAAACTGCTTGGTAACAAAGTCCAGTTTGTGTATGACTATAATCTTCTTTAAAGAACACAGAATGGTGAATCAAATTCTAGGCTTGTAAATGAACACCTACTCTAATGCACCCCAAATAATTCAATATTATAAAGATACAAATTCCATTGAACAGATATTAAAGGACCATAACACATTGAACGTTAACATACTTTTTGTATTTGGTTTAATGTTGTTTTTTTTTGTGAAAGTATTGAATGACAAAATTAACACTCTTCATATAATAATACACACAACAACTAAGAGTTTATATCATTAAATCATAGTTTTACAGCAAAAATATAAAAGCATGATTGTGCAAGCAATTAACAAAACACATAAAACTATGGTAATAGGATTAATTTAACTTCAATCAACAACCATTAATGATTTCAGCATATTTTAATCCCTGGTCACTTTTGATTAATATGATTATCTTATTTACATCAAATATCCACTTACTAACTGTCAACATCTTCAGCCCCCCCCCCCACATTTACAATATTTTCTCAATTATACAGATATCAATACATGTCTAATTAATTCAAGCCACTTAATAAGATGAAACAATTAGTATGAAAAATATACATGCAGAATATATATATATATATATAAGCATCATTACCAAGAAATGACCTCACACATATGTCCTTTATGTCTGGAACAACAAATGGATAATTTTACACACTAAGCACTGGCTGTTGCTGTGTTTCTCTTGATAGGTTCTTGATAGTTGAGGCACAATGGTATAAGTGTAAAATCAAGTTTGGTGATCAAAGTAGTCCGTCTGTTCTGTTTAAAGTTAGCACAGAAAAATATTTGCGGTCTTTCTGATAACATCCGAATAAAAATTCGGATTTTAACGCGACCTCGTTCATGACTGCAGACTCATACAAACAATCAATGACTCATGATTTCGTGACTGAAAGTTTCGTCATAGCAACATAAATCAGGATATGATTAACAATTAAACATTCAAATATATAATATACGAATGGTTGTCATTTACGTTTCAATTTATTTTAATGTTTGTAATTCAAAAAACAAACAAAATAAACAATTGACCTCATACCTTTGTTTACGTCGTCAGCTTCAATAATATTCACGAAGTGTTATTTTCACGGCGCACCAATTTTTATAAAGCGGTCGAAGAAGTTGAAAGTATGAAAAAGGACCTTAAAGACAAGCAAGATGAATATGTCCACACAACCGATATGTTAGATATCATCTATGACACAAATATTTGGATACCAAACGTATTAGGTGTTTTGTTATATAGTTTTTTTTATAAGATATAAGAACTACTGTGATGTGTTCTAACTTTTATTATTAGCAACTATATTAACTGAACATTGATGAGTTGTTAACCTTATGGAAGCTGGTAGTAAAAAGCGCTGGGCTTATCAGTGATTTCCTATTATACTGGACACAGGAATAGACTGGCAATAATGCAACATAAGGTTATATGAAATGTATTTTAAAGAATAACATGTATTTCAGTAGTAGTTTTCTGTAGTTTTTCTGGGGTGACTCTATTTAAAATAAAGTCAGACAATCTGGATGCTTTCGAACAATACTTTTCCGTTTGACTGCAGTTAATATTAGTCTCCCTTTAATATTTACATGTGGATTTTTCCTTTAGTCATGTCAAGTCAGATATTAGCCCCATTTGAAAGATACTATTTTTAGAACCATGTATACCACTAACTAACCACTAGCTGGTACATTCATTGATAAGCTTGCCCGCAGTCTTCATATAAACCCGATCTTACATATCCAGATGTCACAGATTGCTCTTTCGGTTTATCGGGCGAGGCTCTGTTGCTATAACCAGTGGAAAAAAATAACTGGAAAAACAAGTTAAAACTATATTTTCACAGACAACGTGTCTGAGTCGTGGCACCGTCTGGGCAGATGTGAAATTCAATTGACTATCACGTGACAAATTAGTTGGTTAGTGGACCATAAATATTAAGTTGGGCTATGGGATATTGGGTTGAACACATGTAAATTCGGAAGAATGGACAAAAGAGTTATTTATCCTATTTAATTATTATATGGTTATGAATATGTATTTATTTGAGAAATTATTTTAATGAAGGTTAATTACAGTTTACTGATATATCAATGATAAATGATTATACTTCATTATTAGTTTTAAATATATAAATATATATATAATTAATATAAGATCACAGGATCACAGTTACTTAGGAGTCCTGTGACACAGATATATAAACTTAAGAAAAAAAACTTTCAATTCCACAAAGAAAGCCAGCCCAAAACAGTCATTTCAGTGTTTTGATTATTTATCCCAGTTAACGTTTCGCTAAACCAAAGACTGCTAAACCAAACCTACCAAAGACTTGTTCTCTAAATATTTAAATATATTGATACAAATTATTGCAATTATCCCAGCGTGCACATAATGTAAATCATAATTTAACATGTGTAATGAAGGAAGATTAATATTTACAGATCTAAGCAACATTTGCATGTATTTGCATTGTTATTTATTGCATACGAATGTTAGAAACATTTGTTATTGTATAGTATAGGTCTTTGCCCATATTTACATATCAACCATAAGGAACTGGTAAACGTAATTCTCTGGGTTTTCTCACAAGAAACCTAAAAGTAGAATCAGAAACACTTAAAAGCACCAATTACAATTAAATTAAAAATTACAAATCCTTGGTACGATCCAAACCAGAATACTGTTCTGAGATCTGGTCACCATACTTCCAAATTCTCGTCAGTCAGATAGATAATGTACAAAGAAGGACAGTCAGATTATGTCAGAATACCAAAACATATTTAGTGTCACAGAAATGCTTCATTCTTTACACCAAAGACATCTTGATCAGAACGTATTGACCGCAAATCTACTGTCTCTCCTGTAAAAAAATCACATAATTCAGCTGCAATTTCCGCCACCCCAAATGTTGGGTTATCATAGGCTTCAGGGGTTTCGTCAAATACCAAGTTTGACGAATTGGATATATAGTGGAGTGGTAAGGTTGTTTCGTCAAATATACTTGGGCTCAGAGATCATCGATAACGCCCAATTGAAGGAGTGAAAACACTGTAATGTATTTGTATTTTTTGCCATTAACAGGTTATATATATGCTTGATGTTTGACTTCAAAAACAAAATGAATTTAGGCATTTTTGAGGGAAAAGTCGTCTTTGGATGTCCGTGACATAATTACATATACAAGAGGAACGTACATGTTTCTCGTCGTCTCCCTTCTTGACAAACACATGGACGGTAAGAAGTTTAGTGATAAAATCTAGGGATCCTTGACCACTTTGAATGTACCGTCCAGGAACCAGCACCGACTCCCCCGAGACTATTTGAGGAGAGTCAATTGCTGTTCGATGGCAAACATGATATGTCGTATCCCCTCCATGCGAATGTCATTCAGAACAAAGTCCTCTCCGATGAAGTCGTAATCAAGCTGAAATGATAATGAACAGGCGAGTCGCACAATGTTATACATGAGAGGAAATACATTCTTTCACTATCGTTGTGTTGAAAAATTGTAAAATTTTGAAAATTAACGTGTTATACTACCATTTTAATATGTTTGAATATTTGAACAAAATATAAAATTTTATGTATGAATTAATTTAATGTCTGTATTGCTCACCTCAGAATGAAGATCAGTTGGATCGTCTGGTCTGAGACATCTGTCACCGGTGACTGCTCTCTGAAGCATTGAACATATATCTCCATAGATCTACCAATATCTGATTTTTTATGTTTTGTTTTCTTCCTAGATCATTTAAAAGCATTCATTTCTGTATTCTACTAATACTCTTGGTTTTCAGTGAAGCACAAATTCTGTCTTCGCGATGGTTGTGATATCATTGAAAGATGAGTATTGTGATTGATTTTTACAGTATAGTAACCTATTATATATTATATATATTATATATTTTGGTATTAATTACTTCATACAGTAAGATTTCAATGCATTGTTAGTGAGCTTATATATATTTCAATCTTTTCTTGATTGATTTTTTTCAGTTACAATTTGTAAAATTAGAAGGATGAAGATAAGTGACAGAACTTTGTCAAAACAAGAATCAACCCTTTGTAGTTGATGCTGATTTTTAAACTCTTGTAAAGTATATGCTTAACACAAAGACCCATATACTATACACATATATAATTATAGTTCTTTACTTAACATGTACATGTATAATTGGAGGCATTTGTTCTAAGCTTCACACAGATACATTTAACTCATTCCCTGATAAAGCGAGAAATGATATATTTACAACACAGTTCCATAGTTCCGCGTATTGTTTTAATTAATTCAGACGTTCAGTTAGTTTTAGCATAAAAACGAAAAATGGGTTCATCAAAACGTTTTGAAATTTACAATCTAATATAATCGTTTTTTAACTCGGAATGTATCTACATTCATTTACTTCAATTTATGAACTATGCATCGTGTTTAAATGCTTTTTAATGGCTTTCTGGCTCGCGTAAAAAAATGCGAGTTTTTGTGTCTTGACCGCATAAATATTCACTCGCGTCGTTCTTCAAACAAATCATTGTTTTCTTCAATCTCTATCCAGAGTTGTCGTTCGTTACCCATCACATACATGTATGAGAGAGATGACGAACGACAACTCTGGATAGAGATTGTTTTGCTTGGCTTAGTGGAAAAGCGCTGTAAAAAGCTGCACGGAGGACGCTTACTTTCACTTCCAGTGTTCGTATTTTAATATGTGACATTTATTTTGATTTCAATAACCTGCTCAGGTTATCATTACAGAGTAATGTTCACAATATTGATTGAGTTAAATATAGATTTGAGTTTCGAAATAAAACAAAAACAGGTGAAAAACGAAGGTAAACAATGACAACAAGTTGTTAGTTTAATGTTTGTTCACCAATTTTGAACCAACATTAAACTCTAGCGGCTAGGTTAGTTTTGGTTTCCTTGATTAACATGTTATGTATTATATCTGACACATTGTGTATGTTGGTCTCAGATTATATGATAGGTAAAATCTCGGTTGAGAAAATAGTCTTGGTGACATAATCTAGACTTGCACATCGATATATTATGCTGTAATCAACTTGATTGACATTTTTATGAAACTTTGTTATTCTCCAAGCTTTATTAATACGCTTATTTGGGTAGTTCATTTCATACTAAGTTCGGAAGAACCAATTCCTAGCCTGACTTTGGGTATGTTATGGCAGACCCGATCACTCAGTTGAAAGGCCTTGCTAAGGCCCTACTTAATTAACACTGTGTCAGTCTGTGTATGCCTTATATTGATTCCTCTGAATATAATTACAATGAAAATTAAATTCAAATTGTATCAAGTATTGATAAATGCAATTTTTGTATGAAATAACATTATGACTCTGCTGGAGCTGATAATTCTGACTGTCACGTTTACACAACTTTTATTTTTAAGTAATATTGCATCAAATGTCAACTTTATGGTTTGGAAGATTCAGTTTCAACATTTATGGAATGTGTTTAAATTTAGGGTGATTTTTCCTACTACCTTTACTCCCAACAGAATTAGTAACTTCAGTGAAACTTCCAAACTTCTATGTATTTGCTTTGTTCTATGATAGCAGTTATGGAAAGAGAGAAAGTTTAGGGAAGTTATTGATTTAATTGTGCCATTGTTGTAAAAAAGATGATGACAAAATATCATGTTGTATAGTATGCAGGACATTTAAATGGCTGCTCGATTTTGTACACATTTACTGACTTTAACGGAAATGGCATCATTAAATTGTATACATGTGACAGCTCTACCAATAATTAAGTTTACTATAAAATTATATGAATAAATATCACAAAATTAACATTTATCATTTATCAGAGCAATAGATAAGCTGCGTATTTGCGTATTTACTCATTAAATTTACAAAATATGCAATTGAAACTATTTTAGATACGTATCAAAAAGCAATTACAAAAGCAAAATACCCAATTAAAATATTTATGATGCGTATCAAAATCAATTTTCATGAATATACATGCATGTAGTTATTTTCGTCTGTCAGTCGTTCCTCATAGTCTTGGACAAACGTTGTAGTGATGGGGTTCAAAAACAACCAAATGTGTACAGTTTAGACTTGATGAGTAAGAGCATGTATTCCCAATTGATATAAAAATCATAGACTAACAGGTTTCAGGAAACCCAATTACATTTAGCAAATACCCAATTCAAAATGAAATGATGGAGTAATACTCAATTCACTGAGAAATCTTATCTGTTGCTCTGCATTTATAATATTAACCCATTAAGTGCCTCTGCATGGTTTTTTTATTAGTAGTATTTTCTGAGGTCATTCTAGACTTCAGTAATCCTGGAATGAAATCTGTGATAAGTAATTATGTTATAAATGTTTACAGATGTTGCTGTTGATTGGTACGTTGTTCTTTCTCGTGTGTGGATCTTCTACAGAAGATGTCACCATCAAGCATGTACATCTAATCTACATGAATCATCTTGGTTTGTATATTTACTTAACTGGTTGTATAATACTCTGCAATGTTGTGTCTCATCAATGCATCTGTTCTGATTATAGAATATGTCAATTGTTATTAACTTATTCATTTACATTTTTCTATGAAATTTAGCTTTTACTCCTTATTTGTACATCTCGTTCTAAAGTAGTTAGTGTATCAGTTCTCACAACTAGTTTATTGAGGAAGTTGACTGAAGGAATGTGTATAGTACCTACTTCTGCCTGCTTATTTAGTGTTAATGAATATTATACCAGTAAATATAATATAACAGTATATAAATAATAAAGTAAAACAAAATACTATGATCATGTAAGTGATAACATCGAGAGGTAAAATAAAAGTCTTGTTAAGAATGGTGACTTGATTTTTCACTGCCCTTTAGAATAAAATTACTTTTGACTGTGGTTTCATTTGTAGTCTGTCTACTGGTATGTATTTAATCAACTTATTTTACGTTCAGTTATTTAAAATTTTTAGATGTTGGATTCTCTTGTCCATCAGAGATGGGATTTCTAATGAATGTCATAAATAAATACTTTGTGGAATATTTTCCTCGTGCTATGGAGATTGCGAGTAATCTTACAGCTTTTGGATACAGTGAGAGATTTATATACACAACACATCCTTGGTTGGTCAGTCTGTATTTAGATTGTCCACCAAATTTTTCATTTGCTGGTCGTCAGCTACAGGTATGTTTAACATATAAATGCATATAAAGTTAAAGCTTGTTTATCTGTATCGACAGGACCTAATCTGAATTTAGCAACACATGAAAATTGAGTTAATTCCTCTCTTTTAAGTAGAGATGCTCTATGGTCAACATATATTTCCTCAGCGATTCACATTTATGAATGAAAGAAAACAAAACACAGATTTGATTATTATCTTGTGTTGTATAGGTCTCTGTACATTAACACATAGTCACATGCAAACATTAAAGACACAGCTAAATAAATAAAGTTTATATTACCAGAACACAATTGTTAATGAAACCACTTTATATAAACGGCTACAAACAAAATGACTTGCAATAACAATCATCAAAACTATTTAATCTTCAAGTAGTTGTTTTCACACCTTCAGAGAAAAAATGCTAGACCAACTCCAGAATTTTGAATAATCAGTTTGGTTGAGCCTGGTTTTTTTCATTTAATTGTATAAGCCCGCAATGAGGACCAGAAGTCTATTTCAGATTATACCAGGTTTTTGAATAAAGCAGGATTGGAATATGAGGTTTAACTGTATCTATTTATTCCATTTAATTGTAATACTTGGGTGAGTTACTGTTTATTTAAACAGTTGTTTTAAAACAGTTTGAACTGATTTTTCTTTGATATAATATATCCTGCTTTTCTGAGCAAGTTATGTTGAATGAAAAAATTACTATTTATAGTGTCCCAGTGCTCAAAACAGGAGCAGATTTATTGATGCTGTAAATAGTGGTGTCATCACATGGCATGCTGGTCCTATGAATATGGAATTTGAGATGATGGATCAATTGATGAGTGAGTTTGGGATACAACTTAGCATTGATCTAGATAAGAAATTGGGAATTAATCGAAAATTCCGAACTGTGAGTCAGAGAGATGTTCCAGGTAAACATTTTTTTTCTAAAATACTACTCAGTTTCCTTCTGTCACACTTCACACTTGAGATTTTCCTGGAAGGTACATTTACCAAATTTGTACTTTAGATCATTATACTCTGGTATTAGGGCTTCATGATTATAGATTTGTCTGAAATAAATTCCATTTGTTTTAGCCATGGGCAGTAAAGTGATTGATTATTTATGATTTAAATTGTAAAACTATCTCCACGGCAAAATTTTAATTAATTGTGAGTGATTTTTGCCCTTGCCAAAAATATAGACACATGTACTAGAGCCACAATGATTATAATATTGACTTTTGTCAAAGGTTATCATTAATTAGACTTGACTGTATATTTGATTTTATTTCAGGAACAACTGTAGCTATGGTGCCAGTACTGAAGAAGATGGGTATATCAGCATTATCTATAGGTGTGAATGGGGCGACCACTCCAGCAGCTGTACCTCCTGTGTTCATGTGGAACAATGGAAATAATTCCTTGTTGACTTTCTATCATCCAGGTTTGGACAGTTCTGTGATATTTGACTTGTACTCATTTGTGTTATTCGTGTTATTGCTATCTTGGACCATATAACACAGTGTACCATATTTGTTTTCTTTTCACTGGAGTTTAACTTTTCACCAAAAGCCGGGGTCATTTGGTGACTTTTTAGATTTAACAGTGGAGGAAGACCCCAGCTTACATCTTGGTAGAACCACCGACCTTCTGTAACCTAGCTAGACAGTTTCCTCACATGTGAGGATGGGATTCGAATTCTCCGCAATGAAAAGCTGATGATAACAAGTCAGAGACCATAACCACTTGACCACTGAGGCTCCTATATTTGTTTTATAGGTGGTTATAACATTGATCATATAACCCAATATACTATTTGTTATATAGGTGGTTATAACATTGATCATATAACCCAATATACTATTTGTTTTATAGGTGGTTATAACATTGATCATATAACCCAATATACTATTTGTTATATAGGTGGTCATAACATTGATCATATAACCCAATATACCATTTGTTATATAGGTGATTATAACATTGACTGTATAACCCAATGTACTATTTGTTTTATAGGTGATTATAACATTGATCATATAACACAATGTACTGTTTGTTTTATAGGTGATTATAACATTGATCATATAACCCAATGTACTATTTGTTATATAGGTGGTTATCCTCGGCCCTATTACTCTCCATCAAATCCTGGTGGTATGTCCAAACATGATTGTGCTGTTATAGCTGGACTTGATCATGCATTGTGTTTTGCTTTCCGTGTTGACAACATGGGACCTCCTGATGATTACAAGGTAAGCTTTGTACAGTCAAACCCCAGAATATTAGTACTGACAGCCTTATATAGAGTTTTATGTAATTAAATGTGTCTTAAAGGATGTTTTTATGGCTGCGGCCATGGTCCAGTGATTAGTGTGTTGGACTTGTAAGCCAGAGATCTGGGTTCGAATCTTGGTTGTGGCAAGTCATACCCTTCTATGAAAATTTGACAAAAATGTCGATCTTCCTCCATATGTGGAGAAGCTGCCAGCACCTTGTGGAAGGGTAAGTTAGAACTAGTTAGTATACAGTCCAGGAAAACTGGTTAGGTGAACTGGTCGCAGTATATAACTGAAAAATTGTTGAAAAATGGCGTTAAATCCCGGTGAAATAAGTCACATAAAAACAACAGCAAAAAAAAAGGATATTTTTTGTTCACAGTGGATCTTTTTTTTACAAGTGGCCATTAATTCATGTTTAGCTGCATTTGTGTCTAACAATGACTAAATTATCTTTTCCAAACTTAAGAAGGATGCATAAAATTAGAAAATACCTGTTGAAAATGAAAACTTCAGCCTACTTAAACTAATACTTTTGAAAATGTATGAATGTGTGATTTAAGAATGTTTTTGTTTGCGAAGAATAGTTGAACTAAAATATTTCTTTCTATTGTCTCAAAAGTTGCAGAAAACGAAATGACTTTAGATTATGTATATTTAACTTTGAGAATAACAACATGAGAATTTATTGTAGATGTAAGAAGTACATCCTCTGATGATAATGTGGAAATTAATTAATTGTGTTTAGTTGTTGCACTCACAGATTGATGATCATGATTAAGCTTTAGATTAGAGAGTTATTTTGTTTTATTCTTTCTGATTTTATCTAGTTCATGTAATAATCGTCTCTTATATTTCGACATGAAACTAAATGTATATATGACTAATATAATCTTTACCATAAGGGTCTGTTTGTAAAGAATGACTTGGTTGGTTGTTTAAAACCAGCAGGACTTTATTTATTTATTCAATTATAACATGTAGTGGTATGGTATCTCTTGTTCTTATGTATAATAGGAGGTATTGCTGACATATGAGATTGCAAGATCACAGTTCCCAGGGGCATTAGTGAATACTTCAACATTTGAGGAGTTTGTCGCGCTGGCCATGCCATATATTGACAAGTTACCTATTGTCACGCAGGAGATGGGTGATGTATGGATACAGGGGTCTGCATCTGACCCCTTAAAAACAGCAGAACTAAGGGCTTTATATAGAGCTAGAACAAAATGCTTCAGAGAAGGTATGGGCTTTTATTGTCTATATATGTCATCTCGGGTATCTGTCAAAACAAAATTTAGGTTATTTGATGTTTCAAATGTTATTGAAAACATACTGTATGTTATCATTTGAGTGGGTCATTTGTGGGGAAATTTTTGCACTGTGACCTAAATATAGCTGATCTTCAATATGTGCATGTATTTCTGCATTGTAACAAGAATCAAATTTGATGTCTGCATGTATCTTTGTGTATGACATTTGTTAATGATTGATGTTGTTGTTGCAATATATTAATTCTTATGAATAAAAATAAGATTTGTAAAC
The DNA here is from genome assembly GCA_008271625.1 of Lutraria rhynchaena. Taxonomy (NCBI): domain Eukaryota; kingdom Metazoa; phylum Mollusca; class Bivalvia; order Venerida; family Mactridae; genus Lutraria; species Lutraria rhynchaena. The sequence continues at coordinate 1,321,669 of VIBL01000096.1, read as the reverse complement.
ATGATGACATAGTAAAGTATAGTTGTATACATTTTTGTGAACAGTTGAATTTTGTTACAAGAGACATCTGCAAAATTTGTTGAATTATAGTCCAAACGTAAATACATGTAGACCCTGGAAGTGTCAATTCTTTTCTACACATTTGTCTAAGGTATACTTTGAAACCTGGATAAAGAAGTGTTACGTCATATTCTTGTATTTTATAGATAGATGTTCTTTGGATGACCCTAGAGTTTACAATTCCAGTAGATTTATGTTGAAATTAGCTGAACATACATGGGGTTCAAATTGGGGCATTCTGGAAAACATACATTGGACAAATGTAGAATTCTACAAAATACTGGGACTGCGCGGTAATTAGATTGTAATATTGATTATAGTGGTAGAAAAACTTGTGTTGAAAAAGCTGTACTGAATTTTTTCCTGTGATATCCTGTGGAAAAATAAAATCAATAAGTATCATGTCATTGTATGACTATATCTCAATTTTAAATCCTAATTTTAGCTCCCTGGTACCTTTTTGTGATGAAAAAAGATGTTTTAGCTTTGACCTTTTGAAAAAATATGATAAAATGACTGTAAATTGCTTTATTTCAAATTTCAGCCCTCTCATTTCCATCAGTTAATTGAAGAACTTACTTTTATAGTAACTTATGATATAAATGTAGTTTCTAATATGAATTAATTTGCAGATAATGAGTTTTACAAAGCCACTGTGTATTGGGATGAACAAAGATATATCATAGATGTTGCAATAGAAGCACTGGGTAACCATTCATTAGTTCAAGATATACATGAAGAATTCAGCAAGATAATGCCTCAGTTTCCTGATGTTGATGGTAAGGTCACTGTTGTTTGTATCGGTAATCCAATAATCCACTTCAATTTTTCATTAAAATTGGTAGAATGCAATGTATTCATAGAACTTCATATTGCATAAATTGTCGGGTGAGGTCACTGGTCTTGTTTGACCATATTAAACTTCTCATATCTATTGTCAAACTTATGCTTATTCAAGATTAGAGATTACCTGCTATTTTATTTTTAATGCAAGCATATGCAGATCATATTTTACTCTCTGAATGAAGACCAGGTCCTCATTAGACCATATTTCATTTTCCTAAAGTTTCATTTTCCTAAAGATGTTTATAGATTGGTTTGGTTTTTGTCTTGTTTTAGTTCTATAGAACATGCACATTCGTCAATAAATATAGATCATGTAGAAGATACAATTTTTGAATATCTGTTGTAGTTACATTTAGTGAAGTTGTTCATAAGTTGTACTACTTATTAGCTGTAGTTGGCTGAATTCAATTTAAATTTGTATGCCCCTTCATGGGTATATTGGTTGGTATGTCGGTCTATCTGTCTGTCCGTAGACCAGACCTTGTCCGATCATTAACTAGTGAATGCTTGGGCATACGATCCACAGATTTGGTATAGAGATTAGTGTGTCTTGTAGTTGACCCTTATTGATTTTATGGTCAGTTGGTCAAAGGTCACCTTGCTTATGAAATAATGTAAATATGTACTTCCATATTTTATCAATTGATAAAGTTTGGGCAATTGTTCAGCTGCAGATCATTAAAACATGCATGATTTAATTCTTGCACTGTCAAGTTCCTGCATTGTACTCATTATATAATTATTGCACTGTCGAATTCCTATTCATATTTTATCATCAACTTTTTTCTATACACAAAAAATAGCATTACCCCAAAATGGCAGGAATCACTTTCTCATGTAATTCTCTCATCTGTATTAAAGCATTTAACTTCTGACCATGATTGCAATTGAATCGGTGAAGTGGAACAGCCATCAGTGTTTTGTTGTATATTGATGTATGGATTTATTTCTGTAGGTTTACATTAGCAATGCTGCAGAGCATGTTAGAGTTACCCATAACACTCTGATTGAAAGATTAATCACAGATAATTCATCAAATCAAAGTGCTGCAATAATTTACATTATGTTTCAGTTGTATATTGTTAAGATGATCCATAGAATATTATGCCTGCATGTTTAATATATGTGGTCAATATGATTATAAACTAAATCCTCTCAATCTAGCAATAGTATTCATTTAGTCTAAGGATTTTACTGATAATGAAGTTAGTATGAATAATCCTATTTATTTTAATGTTGTTTTCATCATTTGAAGTACTGTTAGTGTTGATAACTCAGTCCTTCTTCATACAATGTAGAAATTGTTTTAGCTCTATAAATGGAGTATAATCCAACTGATAGGTCTTTATCTAAAGTTGTATGTAATTGTATTGCAGACATGAAGACTGTGGATATGACCTCACCTCATCAGTGTGGAGATTTTCTGCTCAAGTTTGACACTGATGGATCACTTATTCAGCTTAAAGATCCCTCTGGAAAAGTACAGTACTTTACACACACTCTAACAATATTTTCTCAGTGATTATCTCCCTTGATAAGCTATTATTGGTATCTTTCAGATCCTTGTTTAGACTGCAGCTATGTTAAACTTTTACATTGATGTTACTTCTTTTCTTTACTCCTAATGTGCCAATGGTGTTTTTATCATTTTAATTGATATGAAAGTATAAAAAAATCAGATTTTTACAGAGCTGACTTAGCTTGAATTCAAGTACCTGGCACTTAAAATATCCACTTCATCAAATCGTAACCTGTCAGTAATGATTAGCTTTATTGTATATAAAATATCACCTTTGTGATCATAATTTAAGTTTTTATCTTATACCCGTGTAGTTAAATCATTGATTGTAAATTCTAACTCAGCCTGCAGTATTCCCAATATAGTCATGTTGGAATCCAACCCATACATTAGTTTACCATAAAACATATAATGACTGTCTGTTATGTTTTACCTATCTGATTTAAACCTTGCATTTTCGTGATGTTGTCACTAATGGCTGATAAAGTAAAAGTGAGTGAGTGCAAGTAATAATAAAAATTTGCTTATATTTTAGTGGTTGATAAAAAGTTTGGGCAGAGGTTTGACTGCCACAAATTAAATCATGCGGTGTGGAACTATACTATGAATTATTTCTTAAACAGTACCTACACCTTGACATAGTGTAATGTCTTATTTTTGTTACAGAACTGGGCATCTGCCAAACACCCAATGGGGAAGTTTGTGTATCGTACCTACAATGATTCTGATTTTGATGTTTTCTTTAATGCAACAAAACCATACAGTGACCTCTTTTTCCTTGGTATTGGAAAACCCAACATGACTAAAAATTCATCCCCTGAAAGTAAATTCTGGAAAGTTGCAATGGAAAGTTTGTATGCAAGTTCAGGTCAGTCTCTGTTCAGGCTGTTTTTGGTTCAATGTTCATATCATCAATAGGAATACTACCAGTACTTGTATTGTATTTTATACAATGCTTTACAGAAATGATTGTGATAATCTAAGTTTGCTGCAGATTTTGCCTATTGACCTTTTAACGTTGTCAAATCACTGTTTATTATTGTTTTCAATGGTGCTACATTTCTAAATAGCCTTAATACATGTATCTTTATAACATGACAAAATTTGGTTTAAATATTGCTTTGGATATTAGTGTACTACTAAATTATATATTGTGATAGCAGATTGTTATCTTTATTTTACTAACAAAAAAGTAATTTATTGTAATAAATAGTATGGTTCATACTACGTTGAACTTTCATTGATTCATGTTCATGTCATTTTAATTTTTGAATATGTTTTACTTGTAATATTAGAAATGGATTATGTAGAACAATTTTGTGTTTTAACAGATTCAAAGAAGATGGTGGCCATCTTATCTATGGTTGATGAAAGGTCAAGGTTTTATTACGGTGCTCCTGGAACTGTGACCATAGAATACATTTGTTCTCTGACAGGTAACTCTGTTCTCTTGATTGAATATTGGATTTTGAGAGTACCTGAAGGCTGTACTGTTAACTGAACAGGAAAGATACATTTAATAACTGAGTTGTGTAGAAATATATCCATCATGTTTGTCACATAGTAGATATATGCCATAGTTCTGTTTAACTTTAACTGTACAATTAAACTAATAACTGTATAAAATAACTGTATAAAATGGCCTTAATATTAAGATGGTCCATTAACAAGCTGTCAGATTTTTAAAAACAATGATTTTCTTTTAAATGATTTAAAGTGAATATTTTAATTTGAGATGAAACACTTTTCTTTCAGAGCTCAAGTCTTTACTGTCATAATACAGATATATCACAGTTATATCATTTAATTAACCTGTGTGACATCCTTGTCTAGGTCTAGATGTTACTGTACAGTGGTTTGACAAGTTACCTACACGGTTACCTGAAGGACTGGACTTTGTGTTCATGCCCGTACACCAACCAGGACACAAATGGTTCATGAACAAGATAGAAAACCTTGTTGATCCACTTGATGTTGTATTGAATGGTAGTCAGAGACTTCACGGTAATGTTCTAATGTACAGTCTTGATTATTTTTGTACTTTGAAGAAAAATTAATTTGTAATTACTGTATGGGACTAGCACGTTGAAGTGGAGACGTCTAATGGTAAATTAACCCTAAATTCCACATGGACCAAACGCACATCTATAATTAAATGATTTCAATTATGTGTCTGCCATTTTTCGAATTATTTATGTACACAATAATATGATTGAGTTGTTACAATGAGTTATGAAATGGCCCCCATCAGTTATTGAATACAAGTGAGGGGACCATGAAATCACTCATTGACAAATGTTTGTTAACCAGTATTAATACAAACAAAATGAAGCAAACAAACTCAACATTCCGTAATAGATTTTTATAAAAACTCAGCAAAAAATACAAATAAACACTATTAAGGAACAGTGCACATCAAGTGGCTTGTATAATCAAACTACTTATTACTATGGTCATCAGCATCATCATCAACGTCTGTGTTTTGCTAATAAGACCAAAATTAAGACCACTTTATGGCTGTTTGAAGGATGGTCTTAATATCAGACTTTTACTGTATTTGTTTGCTGGTTGAGACAGTGTGTGTGTGTGTGTGTCTGACCAAGCATAATAACATTATATTATGAAATGCTTACGTAGAATGTGCTCCATGAAGTCAAGAAGGAGTATGCATGTTTGTTGATTGTTTAAATTTATTCATGAGCATATTTGTGTTTTCATTTGGAATATTGTCATGTCCGAAAATCGTGTTACATGCAGTAACACATCTTAGTTTCACCACATGAAACGTGTATCAAAGAAAAGAGAAAGGAACCAGTAGTTTACATACTTTATTAATGACATAATTGCTTTACAAAAGATAATCATCTCAAAATGGTTTGCAAATACACATAAGATTAAGTAGCAAGGTACAAGTCTTCATCAACACAATGCTTATGGTTCTGTCACTCATAATTAAATTTGCATAATAAGTTTTAAACATAAATCTTTGATAACAGAAGTTGACAGCAAACATGCTACAAATGATTAACAATTGACAATTTCATTGTCACGATGTGTGAAAAAAGTTCTTCCAGTCTTAAAAATTCCAGTCTTTTATTATGTAACTTGCTCTCATCAGCATGTGCAAATCATTGTATTAGGAGCGAACTTGATACAACATGACACTCCTCGAGATAATCAAGTTGATCAGCACTTGAAGTTAAGTCATGGGACAACCATCTGTGCTTGAGATATCGAGATAATGATTCTTGTGATGAACAGGAAAAATTATGTACAACTAAGAACAAAAAATGTTGGGCCTTTAAAATTCCTTTAAATTAGATGGGTTTCCGTGATATTGATGCTCATAATAACAAAGTTTACTGTACCTGTTTTTTGGACAGATTTTTACTGATCTGGACTTCCTTAGTCTACACCTGATTACATTTTGAGATTTCGTAACAATTCAAATTCATTGAAATCCTGAATTCCCTTAGAAGAGACAATTTCTGTCAATAAATTTCAATTCAGTTTCTTGCAGTTTTTTCATTTATAATTTTTGCAATGTCTGTATTGTTTACTGATAATTTTGTTTGCCCCTGTTACAAGGCACACATTGATTGCTTTCAAAATTGTTTTAATTTTCAATTGTTACACTTCAAAAATAAATTTTCTTGTATTTGTTTTGACTTTCAGCTATCAATCGAGGCATGTACTACATGGATGATTCAGCAAAAGGTTTAGAGATTATCTCCCCTGATGTAGCAGTTGTTAACATTCTCACAGAGTCAGATTATGTGTCTGTTATACCATCCACACTGAAACCAATCAGTAACATGAATGGTTTTGCTTTCAACTTGTTTAACAATGTATGGGAGACTAACTTCATCTTCTGGTACCCGTACAAGCAGGAGGATGTGCATAGAAAGTACAGATTTACTCTGAACTTCAAATAAATATCACATTACCTAAAGTGTTTATTAAAGTGCTTATTGAAGTGTTTACTAAAGTGTTTACTAAAGTGTTAACTAAAGTGTTTATTAAAGTGTTTGTTCTGTGCTAATTATTTTGTCTAACTTTCAAGATCTTCTTAGACGCTCTGTCAATCAGGGAATTATTGTTGTGGAATTTAGATCTTGGTATTATCGTGTTCTTTGAGAGGGTAGAAAATGAATTATCTGCAGGTACTGTGTATAATTTCACTATCATGTCATAAAAGAACATTGATACTTACGCAGCCAGGATTATAATTCTGTAACAAATCAAAATAATAAAAATAACAACGTTTATAAAATTACTATAGCCATTAACAAATAGTTTGATAGTAAAAATGATGATGGTCCAACTCTTTGAATAGTGCCTTTTCTTATTATATTGGATATATTTATTTGTGTAGCATCATGTTATTTTTATCATTTTAATCAAATGTTTTGTCTTGTTGGATATGATTGTTTGTTCTGTTAACAAGCTTTGACTATAGATTTTACAAATATTTCCCCCGGGATGAATGAAATAGTTTATACTGGGGTGTTTAATGTACTGTGATATTTATATGATCTTTTATTGTATTCTACTATGACAATTTTTATACTTCTCCTCTCCTGCACAACAAAGTTGTAAGTGTATACTGGTATATACTGGTTTCAGGTTGTCTGTTCATCTATCTGTCAGTCTGTCAAAATCGTGTGCATGCATCTCCGAAATGGCTTGTTGGATTTTTATAAAACTTCACCAACACATTAGGCATAAGGTCTACTTGTGCATATTGTAAAAAAATATTCAAATTTATTTTTGCAGAGTTATTCCCCTTTTTCATTATTTGTCTGTAGACAAAATCTTGTGTGTGTATCTGCTCCTAAACAGCTTATTGAATTTTTATTAAACTTTACCAACACATTAGGCATTAGGTCTACTTGCACATACGATAAAAAACATTAGGATTTATTCTCATGGAGTTATGCACCTTTTTTATGAATTGTCTGTAGACAAAATCTTGTGTGCACCTCTTCTAAATAGCTTGTTCTAATTTATTAAAGTTTTAAAAAAGGGCTCTGAGGGGGTATTTTATCACCTTCCGTGATAGTTCTAGTTTTATGTATATATTAAAATATTCTTTTTGTCTGTTATATATTTTATTCACCCTGCTTGAATATAATTCAGCCTTAGTTTAGTTAAACTGAATTTACTGATAATCATTCTGAATTTTGTTTTGTTCAGCCATACTTGTGAACGCACATAAAAATCTGATTTTGTTGTTTTTTAGCTCACCTGAGCACGTAAAGCTCAGTGAGCTTTAGTGATCAATCAGTATCCAGCATCCAGTGTCGACACCTGGGGTTGTTAACACTCTAGAGGTCACACTTCTGATTGAATTTTCATCAAACCTTGTCAGAATGATTGTCTTAATTATAACTTGGACAAGTTCATCTGGGGTGAAAAAATTAGGTCAACTGGTCAAATCATAGGAAAACCTTACAAGTTATAATGTTTATTTTGGTGAGCAAAAAAGGGCCATCATGGCCCCCTTGTTTGGTTGTCTTTTGATACAGTATAATTACTGTTGTGTCAAATACTAGTAGTTACTTTACACATTTTTGAAATGTATAATTTAAAACCTACGAAAAAATGTGATGATTTTAATTCTTGTCTGTCATGCTCTATAAAATGGTAAAACCTCAATAATGAGACCACCTTTGGAGTCAAAGAAAAATTGTCTTATATTGAGGTGGTCTCATTATCAAGGTGAGATATATGAGAAATATGGATGTGGTCTTAATACAAGTGGTCTGTGTAATGAGGTGGTTGTAATAGTGAAGTTGTTGCTAAGTAAGGTTTATGCTGCCTAAAATACTCATTTAATTTATTTATACTGAAATATGCAAAGGATCTAAAACTATAGCTTAGTTTGATATGCAAACATTTAATATTGATGCATTTATTTTTTATATTGTTCTTTTTTATTTTACTTAATTGTTATGCCCGCCCTTCAAAGAAGTGGGAGTATATTGCTTTGCACATAAGGTCAAGGTCAATGTGTCCTTGACCACTAAAAAGCTTTTCTGATCAATTTGCTAGAGAATGCTTGGGCATGTGACTCACAGATTAATACTGAGTTTGGTTGTGTCTTGTAGATGACCCCTATTGATTTTGTGGTCTGTTGGTGAAAGTTCAAGATCAATAACTAGAGAACACTTTGGCCTACAGCCCACAGAATCGGCAGCTTCGGAGCCCAGAATGAAACCAACAAAGTAAAATAGCAGACCCAGCTTGGTTTCATTTGATATGTTAATGGGTTTTAAGTTAATCAGTCATTGGAAATTGATTTATTTGGTTGATGTTTGGGGGGCATACATGTTTCACAAACATCACTTGTTTTACTCATTTAGCTTATGCAAGGGTCAATTTCAATTGAATATTTGTTTGTCTTTCATTCACTGGCATTACTGTTTATTTTAAGAGTAGTGAAGTGATACTACGCAATGCACTAAGTTGAGAAATTACTGATTTTTTTTTTCAAATGAAACAGAAACACATCTTGAAGAATTTATTTTTTGTTTATATTTATGTATGTTATATACTTAATGACTGTAACATATTTTTTACATTGTGAGTTGATGATTGCTTTTCATACAATTTTATTCATGCATATAGTGAACAAGTCTGTAAAGAAGTTAACTTGACTGTTTTATTGTTTTTATTGTTTATACATATATATATATATATATAAACATGTGCGTAAAAACATTCCTGTTTCAAGAATTCTGTTTTATGCAGTGGCTGGAATACCATGTATATGATTGCTTGTTTTTGTTAATGATGTAAAAGGTCTGATAAATAAACCAAATGCTGTTTTTAAATGTATTTTGTCTTGTATTTAGTGAAGTTGACCTAGCGAGGCATTGAGATCATCTACAATATTCACTGTCCATAAGACGCATTCATTATCAATTCTGCCTTGTTAAACAGATTATACAACTTATGCCAAAAATTGTCATGCAATGTCAATAAACCAGCCGTCTGAATACAAAACTGTCTTGATACACTTTTAGTGGACTAAATATACTCAGGTCAGTATTTACATAATGCAATATACCATTCAGACATAATTCTGCATCATTAACATTACATCACTATAGTATACGATCATAGTTAGGGTGTAAAATTACTGATGAGAGTTAATACACCAGCAAATATAAAAATATAATTTTCCAAATTAAAAAATTAACAATTGTATATTTTTTCAGATATCAATGTAAACCTTGTGAAAATGGGGACATATATACGCATAAATAATTTCCTAATTGATAACACTGATATTGTATATATCATTTTACCCCCAACAAGTGAATGTCATCTACAATTTTAGTATTTCACTACATCTTATTCACTATATATTGTTCACTGATCTAATATCCTATTATATATCTGCGTTTTATTGTCTGTGTAATGTGTCTGCATTTATACCCACCCATTATCAATAAAGCCGCAGTGAAAAGAGTAAAAAAATGGATTAATATTATTTTGATGCTTTTGGAGTTTGATTGCTTATGTTGAAGGGTCATTTAGTACAATAAATACATATATTAACTCATTTCTCCATTACGTTACGGGCATAATGTAATTTAGACTTGAATAATACTGGTTCCTGCTAGTATATTTGATGATACCAATGGAACGAGTACCAGTTGTGATAAGTCACTCGGAACTACTCGGATGTCTCTCGACATTGGGGGCGAAGCTGAGTTAGCCAAGGATTGCCGATTGGTGATAAGTCGGAGTTTGTTGGACGATTTATCGCGAGTTATTCAAGCGTTTATAGAGATGTAAACAAAGCCGGTACGGTAAACTGTCACTTATGAAACAGAAAGTAAGCTGAACAGATGACATTTAATTTTCATTAAATTTTGAATTGAAATATATCGTGGATATTCGTACAAATGGCACTCTCCACCACTTCAGATACAAATAAGGACGATTCAGTTGTGATAGAACAAGTACGCATGAAAAAATCGTTGAACTTATTCAACTGTGTTGCAATTGTGTGTTCTATAACGGGACATGTTTCTGTTTTCGTTGCTCCCACTGCTATCCTGCAATACACAGGATCCGTTGGACTGTCCATCATCATTTGGATTCTGGGTGGGATAATGAACCTGTTTCTATCACTTTGCTTCACGGAGTTAGCATGCATGTTCCCTAAGGCAGGTGGTCCCTATGCCTGGGTTAAACAAACGTTTGGTTCTCTACCAGGATTCATGATTCTTTGGGGATATGTTGTTCTCATAACTGGCCCTTTCTGGGCATTTCAAGCTTATTGTGCCTCATTATATATCATACAGCCTTTCTATGCAGGATGTAAACCACCAGATGCAGCTGTTAAATTATTAGCAGCCTGGATTATTGGTAAGTTCATTGTTGATTGAAATATCTGCTTTATAAACCACAAACTGAAGAATGAATATCTCAACAACACATTGACACTGTCCCAGATTTATATTGTCGAGTGTTGCTGATGAAGCAAAAAATACAATGTATGATATATTTTACATCCATAATATTGTACTTCTTTAAATATCTGCTGTAATGATACTTTAAAATGTAAATATCATAAAAAGAGAATAGCCCAGTTGTCGATAGTTTTTCAACAGTTATCCTTAGGCTAGATATTTTATTTTATTGCACATTTGACAATTTTGTAAGAACTTTTGCCCTTGAAGCAAGATTTTGATCTCAAGACTTTTTGACCTCAGGTCATTTGTTGCGCCTTTGACCCCTGGACATCGACACCAATTTTAAGACCCCAGTTTTATAATTTTTTTTGACCCCAGAATTTTGCATATCAGAAATATTACACACATGTGTATTCAATGTCAAAAACTAGGGTCAACAACTCAACAATGCAGCTTCATATGTTTCAACAATTGTCTTTAAAATTCATACTTGTTGGATTAATTTATCCATGTAATAATTACAATAACAAATTGGGTTGAAGTCTTGGATTTGAAAAGCCCTGGGGTTGAAAAGTTCAACATTCTTTGAAGAATTTGCTTGCCAGTGGTGACCTATATTTATCTTTATTGAAATAGATTGATGCTGTGTTTTTTGTCTTTTTATTTTAAGTTTTCATTTAAATGGATCTTTTTTTTAACCTTTAAAAATGGCTTCTCCTATAGACCTCAGTGCAAAATCAAAGGGACAATAAGTCAAAGGATGGTCTTTGTTTTTGAAAATCTCATGGTAAATTAATTTCTATCATAGAAACTTATAGAACAATGAAGGTTCCCAAAACCTTTCCATTTCATTTTAGGTAATAATTCATGGCATTATGGGTAAAAAAATTAATGTACTTTTATAATATAATACACACCATCATGAAGTATTTTGATAGAGCATATGTGGCAGTAACTGATATCACTACCCTTGTAAGTTGTAATGACAGAGTAGTGAATGCTATTTTTCCAGAGATTACCATTAGAATTGTTTGATTAAAATGGTCTGGATTCCCTGGCTTGATCACTATTTCATGTAAGGCCTAAACTAAAAAAGGTTTGTATCTGGTTACATGCCAAAAAATATGGGTTGGTAGGTGGGGATTTTTTCTTGTATGTTTTCTTTTACATATATCAGCGACACTGTTGTGAAAATTACAATATAGCACTAAGATTTGGATGCCCTAAAAACTTATGAGTCAGCAGGTAAAAGATGGGTTGGTCGGGTAACTGGAAACAAACCTTTTTTTAGACCTAATTGATATAAGGAATCAAGGAACAGGTTGTTTTAATTAAAACAGTCCTGATGGTGTTTGTGTGGGCAGTATGTATACTTGTTTTTTATAATTAAATTAATTATGCTAGGCATTCAACTGTGTCAAATCAGTATTAATGACAGAAATTATCATAATCATAATAATCCATGAATTGTCAAAATAACAAGTATTTAATTTACAGCAATATCTACTAGTGTGCATAAAACTCGAACTTCTGTGTTACGCTGCTCTCTTTGAGAAAGAAATCCTGATTTTGACTAATGCCTGAAAATTTGTTTATCACATTTTTTTGATAGTAAGCTTAATTATGACATGAGTTTTTATTGGAAAGGAAAAATGAACTGGCATTTTTGTGGTGATCGTTTACAATTGATAATCAAAACATACAGATACACACTCATGAAATAGTTAATAATACTTTAGCTTTTTGTGAATGTAATTTGTACTAATTTATGTTAGCTCAATTGTGAAACAAGCAACTGGGCTTATATTAATCATGCTTGAGCCTGCTTCCTGGATATAACGCCAGTACTGCATCCGAAAAATGGGATTGTGAAGTTCATGAACGAAGGCGGTCCGAAGCTGGGATTCAGACTCAGGACCTTCGGATCAGAGATGCCTCCATGAAAGTGAATGTAAAATCTGCTTTCATTAGATGGTTGTCCTGGCTACATGGATTGCTCTTCAAACTTACCCCGTGCTTCAGTCTCTCTCATGTTGATAGAATATACTAGTAGTATAAATAAAAAATTCAATATTTTTTAATAATTTGTGTGCTACGTACCAATATGTAATGCAACATTATCTGGTTATGAAGTAAACTTTAATATGAAGACAACATTGACCTATCTCTGATTTATATCCATAGTGGTAATACCTGTAAATTTAGGGTTTTAAATTGCTTGCATAAGTCACATAGAATAATTCTATTTATGTGATGCAAATCTTGTTTACAAGCTGCTAGTATACACAATCTGTATAGAATACCAAGATGATAACAGTATCTGTAAATACTTGGACAAGATGTCCATTTTCACTCTAGATTAGTAACTGAAGTATTTGGGTTCTACATGTACCTCATTGAAAATGTGCAATTTTGTTGAATTTGAAACTTCATGAATTATTTGTTTCCTTGATTCTATAAATTAGCCGAGAAGAACACTCAAATAGCCAGTTGATTTTTCCGGCTTCTGGCTCATTTATGTACCCCTGAATGTTGTATAATTTTTCCTGCATTATATTTGCATACCTTAATTGTGTAACTTATGAATCTTTTGTGTCGTTAAATTCAACTTTATAGTTAATATTCTTACGTTTTGAAATAATTATCTAATGAATTAGCACATGCATTAGGATTGTACATACATTAAGACTGTACATGCATTAAAACTGTACATATAATAAGATTGTACATAAATTAAGACTGTACATACATTAAGATTGTACATACATTAAGACTGTACATGCATTAAGACTGTACATAAATTAAGATTGTACATACATTAAGACTGTACATACTTTAAGACTGTACATACATTAAGACTGTACATACACTAAAACTGTTCAAACTGTTACTTGTCTTACTAAACTGTGCAAACTGTCTTTGAAGAAAATCCTAAATTTAAGATTTGAAATTTTATATTGTGTTATGAACCATGACATTGACTTATTATGATTTTGTATAATAACATATTTTTTATGGATTACTTGAAGATGAGGTTTATCACTTAAATATATCTTAACTCTTATGTGTTACCTTTCACATTTATTCTGTGAAACATGTTTAAAGCTCACTTGATTGGAGGTATATACTGTCAATGAAAACTTATCTTAACCCAGACTATAAGTGTGGCTGTAATCTCATGTATTTATGATGTTGTACAAGGGTCGATAAGTAATCATGTTTTTCTATAGTTTTTCATGCTTAAATGTTTTCTCATTGTTTATAAAGTATCCAACTTTACCCCAAAACTTTGCTTGCTTCATGTAGAATGGATTCTCGCTCTACATAATCATTCTGTACACAAAACACCAAACTATATTCTAAAATCACCCTCAGCTTCTTCATAACACAGATAATGAATAGATACATGATGCTTTATTCACACATTTGCTTTAGGTTTTGAAGTTGATGTATTACCTTACCTGTAAAACTTTGATCAATTGAGCAATTATTAGTTTGAAACATGTGGTCGTTTATCAAGAGACTACTCAACACTGCTTTTATTTTACTGTATTTTCCTAGTGAGAGCGTTAAGTTAATAAGCCCACTTCCCTAAAGTTTAAAACTCATGATAGTAAATGCAGAACTAGGAGGTTCTTGCTCTGTTGTAGGTAACAGAAATAAAATAACTGTGTTTGGTTTGTCTCTGTTTAGTTCCTTCTTTGTTAAAATACAAGTACAGGCACTTCAGATCGTGTAAACTGGTAATTATCATGAAACTGGAAGAAAAAGGTCTGGAGCCTGGATGAGAGAGCTTGAACTTATCTCTCAGTTTTTGAGTATATATAAAAGTAAAACGTGCCCCACGCATGTTATTTTTTCCTAAAAACATTTGTATTAGAGAATAAAAAATCAAATTTCCGTATCCTTCATGAAATTACTAATCATTCACTCATATATCTTTGCATGAAACTTCAATGACAGTTGATTTATCATATCTTGTATAATTACAACAACAATGTGTCTTTTTTATGTGCAATGACAGGCAGGCACCAGTATCTGATTTTTACATCCTTGTGTAGTTGGAAACATATAATTTTGGTTTGGTACAACAAATTCAATATAAATTTCAAATTAGTTTAAAATACCCTTGAGGTTCATTAAGTAACACATATTATCATCATATTAATTCTGGTTTAACGCCATTGGTTTATAGCAATATGAGATTTGTAAGCAGTAATCATATATCTTGACTGTAGTTAGAATAAAGAACTTGCACTTTGACGACATTCTGTTTACAGAGAGAAAAAATCATATCAGGGTTTTTAAGCACTGTGACTGTAACTCTTATTTATTTTAAAGTATTCTTCAAACTGTGTATGGAAAATGATTGTTGACAGTAATTGTTACCAATATGCTTCATTGTACTTGTATTTATTTCAGGTTTTTCCTAAGGACATGTAAAAAAATATAATTTGCCTGGTAATTGATGAATTTTAGGTGTGTTAATTTGTATGTTTAATTATATACAGTAAAACATTGTTATTACGAGCATCGATATCACGAGCACCCCACTTATCTCGAGGAGTATTTAAAGTCCCGTCAATATTTGTTCTTAGTTATGTGAAATTTTCAACCAACAAACAAATACCTCATTATTACGAGCACCACGTTTGTCTCGAGCATTCATTTTGTTCCGATGACCCCTCGAGATAACAAGGTTTTAGTGTATCTGTTTCTTCCAGTGTCCTTTGTTGCATTGAATTGTGTGTACGTGAAGTTTGTCACCAAGGTTCAGTCAATTCTGTCTTTGACAAAGTTACTCAGTCTGTTGATTATAATTGTGTGTGGAATCATCAGTGCTTGTACAGGTAAGATTGTTTTTATAAAACTTTGAACTGTTAGATATATTTTTGTAGTGATGTTATCATATACATGACATAATTTATGCTTGTACTTTTTGGAGTATAAATTATTTTGAAATTTCTGTACAAATATATTTAGGGCGTGATAAATGCACCATTTTGTGCTTATCACTTTTTTTCACTGGGTTTAATGTTGTTTTTCAATAATTTTTCAGTTTTATATAGCTGCCAGTTCACATAACCAGTTTTTCTGGACTGATAACTAACCAGTACTAACTTAACCTTCCACAAGGAGTCGGCAACTTCTTTATGGAGGAAAATTGACATTTTTGTTAAATTTTCATAGAAGATTATTACCTGCTGTGACTGGGATTTGAACCTAGATCACCAGGTTACAAGTCCAGCGTACTAACCACTGGACCACAGTCACAACTGTGTTTATCAAAATGTATGAGTAACATAAGTGGAAATGGCTGTATGGCTATTTCGGATATTATTTTATAGGTTATATTATTACAGTGCAGTGACTGATACATCAAACTTCAAACAATCTGCACAATTTTTATATTGTGTATAGAAGATACATGTACAATTTTATTATATGTATATTTTAGATGGCTATGAGAACATGTCTGAACCATTTGATGGGACGATACAAGATCCTTTAATTGTTGCCATGTCTTTCTTCTACTCTGTGTTTACATATGGTGGATGGTAGGTTCTATGTACCTAGTTTATATTTATTAAACTTAGCCCACACATGTATTGCACTAAATATTTCCTAATTAACACCACCAGGGGTGTTACGTTTTCCTGATTTGTTTTTCAGAGTATCGAGGAATTATTTGAATGTTTTTTCAATGCTTTCAAAGATTATAAAAGCATTTTTGGTAATTATTGTTGCCTTCTCAAAATTGATGGTTAGTGTTAAAAAAGAGTTTGGCATCTATCAGGAATAATTTGTTGTCAGGAGAGGTCAGTGGTGTTAGCTCACCTGTGCAAGAAGTGCTAATGGTGAGCTATAATGATTGTTCTGTTGATCATATGATATGTGTCGTCAACAATTGTTTCAAATGACATCTCCACTGAAACCACTGGGCCAATTTCTATCAAATTTCTCAGGAATCCTTGGATGGTCCTCTACCAAGATTTTAAGAATGATTCCTTGGGTCAAAATTTATCCTGCCTCAGGATCACTTGTTTCATAGATTATATAGGAAAAACTTTTAAGTCTTCTTGGACAAAACGAAACAGCCATCAGGTGAAATGCATCCCCTAGTGCTTAGTCATTTACTATGTACATGTATTATTGTCCAATGGTCCACTACCAAAATTGTTCAGATTATGTCCCTGGGGTTAGAATTGGTCCTGCCCCAGGGTCACTTATTGTACATAGATTGTATATGGAAAAACCTTTAAAAACTGTTTTGGCCAAAACCCCCTGGCCTAGAACTTAGATGTTTGGTGTGTATTGCTTTGCCTTGTGGTCCTCTACAGAGAATGTTCCAATTATGCCCCTGGTGTCAAATTGGCCCCATCATGGGGGTTCACTTATTTTACATGGATTATATAGGGAAAAAATAAAATCTTTGTCATAAGGAAATGGTATAGGCCTTTTTAGAAAGTAGGTTATCTCCCTTGCAAAAATCTGTCACATTTGGATTCCTTTGGACACTGGGCAGCATTTGTGATAATAGTGTCTTGAGACTAAGAAAATCGATATATCGAAATTGACTATGTGCTGAGATATCAAGAAATGCGTTTATCGAGAATAATTGATAATCACATTAATCAACTGTTTATAAAAGGTGTAAAAAAACTGGTAATGATTGGTGATTACTGTAAAATTAGTTGGTGATATCCATTGAATGCAGAAATGTTGAATAATATACCCATTAGTCCCAGATAACATTTATTTTTTTTTAAAAAATGACAATACTATTAAACTTTAAAAAATCAAAGAGCGGTTCGAAATTTGTTTTAAATTATCAGAGGATTGAAGTTTAAGATGACCATTTTTTAGAATTTTTTTCATTTAAAGCGTATAAACCAGTCATTTTATTTTATTTTTATGCTTACGTTTCTCAACACACCTTAACAAAAATTTAATAAAAAGTGTAAAATGATAATTATTGAATGACTGATTAAATATAGAACATATTTGACTCCCAGACAGCTGTAAAAACAATGTAGATCCATAAAACAATGGGTGGTATAAATATATATGACTGCATACTGTTTTTTCTAGTTTAATTAATTGCTATCATTAGGATCATGTCACCCAGACAATGATTTTGATGACTTGCTGATATTAAACCTGCAGATTTTACTAATATATAAATAAAGAGACAATGTGCCGATTTTGCAAATTTGTGACAACAGCCATCAAGACAGTTCTCAAGGATAAACATTTTCATTTATCAAATTAAAATGCAAATCAATATATATATTTTTAATTTAGCATAAACTCTTTAGTACGAATTAGTTTTGGTAAAACAAAATTTAACATGTAGCCGGATGTGCGTCTTTTTACCTCAATGAATGTAAATGAGGATACATGCATATTAAGTATTGTTGTATCTTTCATCATTTTTTAAAGATTCGTTCTTTTCATGAATTAGAAGGAGGAAAACGAATGAACACAAATTAACACATTTGAGTAACTAATACAATTATCTTAACCCTTGCATTTGTATCTTCAATCTAATTTTTAGCTGAGACCAGTATACACATAAAAACTTTAACACACATTAAAGGTAATCCAAAACCTATACTAAGCAATAGTACCACTGATTTCTATTGAAATGCAAAGATGAGCAAAGTATTAAATTTGTATTCAGATTGTAGTGTGTCAATTTTACAGTCACGTTTCAAATGAAATATTTTATACACTATTTTTTGACAATCAATTGAAAAAATAGTCCTCTGAAATACAACATCATTTTGTTTGATTGCTATTTGTGAGATAACTTTAATTAGTATATTCTAGCAAATATTTTGGATTTTAAATATTTGGTACCAAAAAACACTATGCCGCAACATTTTTTCGTCAACTAGTTTCCCAACAAACTTTCTTCTTTTATGCACAATTATACCATTGGTGATATGACATAGCTATTTTGTCTATTAAATTAGAATGTTCGAACACATTTAATATTCAGTTTGATTACCCCTGCCTCTGGGATAATAAGACTTTCATAGCTATTATAGCTTTTTAAGGCTTTTTTTAATTTGTTTTTTAGCTCACCTGAGCACATATGCTCAGTGAGCTATAGTGATCAGTTAGTCTACTCTGTCGTCTGTCGTCCACACCAGGGGGTTGTTAACTCTCTAGTGGTCACACTTTTGACCAAATCTTGATCAGACCTGGTCCGAATGTTCATCTCAATGATGTCTTGGACCAGTTTGAACATGGGCCATCTTTGGTCCAAAACTGGGTCACCAAGCAAAAAAGAATAGAAATTTTGTTAACACTCTAAAAGTCACAGTTTTGATTGAATCTTCGTGAAACTTTGTCAGAATGTTTGTATTATTGATCTTGTATAATTGTGCAAATATAGGTCATCTCCAATCAAAAACTAGGGCACTAGGTCAATGCACCCAAAAACCTTGTTAATGCTCTAGAGGTCATAATTTTGATTGAAACTTTGTCAGAACGTTTTTTTTTATTAATATCTTGGACAATTTAGAACATGGGTCATCTGGGGTCAAAAACTAGGTCACCAGGTCAAATCACTGGGAAACCTTGTTAACCATCTAGAGGTCACAGTGTTGATTGAATCTTCATGAAACCTTGTCACTAGGTCAAATCACAGGAAAACCATAGATGTTGCAATCTTTACTCTGGTGAGCAAAAAAGGGCCATCTTGGCCCTCTTGTTTATAATATAACTGGGATTGGAAACTACTATATTATTATACATACATTAATTTAGGCATTAGTTACCAGTCAGATATGTATTTAATTAGGATATGATATCTATGAAGTGTGAAAAATGATACTTCTGTGCAACCTGTAAGTAGCAGGTGCATGTTTTTTATCTCCTAATGAAGAGCTATCAAGGGCAGATAAATCATGTTTCTGAAAAGGCCTATACAGCTGAGATATTTAGCATGTAGCATTGTCCAGTTGTTCTCCACTAAGAAAGATCAAATTATGCTCCTGTGGTTGAAATTGGTTCTGCGCTTAGAGTCACTTGTTTACCGAGTTATCTATTCATCAGATCATTGAGATGAGTGATAAAGGGTCATTTTGGTCCCCTGATCTGTATTACATATTATCATTTATCATCTATCTTATGCTTAGAATTATTTGTGCACCTATGTTTGATGGTTGTTTTGATAGCTCAGCCAGTAGAATAATGTAATTATAAACATGTAATAGAAGACACTACTTTCTGTGTTGTTATGATAGAATTCCACATTTCCGTCTTGTTATTTTTCAAACTGCATAAACTTGGGGAGAAACCTATTTAGTGGGTAATCCTGTTTGCCAATTCCTGTTGAAATGGGAATAAGCTGATTAGATGCTATAGTTCTTGGTCTTTGAGTTGCCTCTATCTTTACGACTGGGGCTACAAGTTTTCATTTTTTAAATATTCAACCGCTTTCATGTGTGCATGTATATCCTTAGGTTATTGAAAAATATGTATATAATTGTGTTATTTTAGTTCTCTGTTTATTGTTACATATTGCAGGCAGATTGTTTCAAACCTGATGGAGGAAGTTAAAGATCCTGGAAGGTAATTATTTATTCTATACAGAATATAGAAGGAACAAATAGATTTTCAAAAAAGTTGGCATACAATAAAACCTGTCTTTTTTATATGCCTTACTAGTTAGTGGTTTATCATTTGATGAACCAGTGGTCTTAATCTCTCTTATCAAGTAATTCAATTTTTTGGGATGCAAATCAAGATAATCATTGTAGTACCGTACGAGTCCAATAATCATTGTAGTACCATACAAATCAAATAATTATTGCAGTGCCATACAAATCAAATAATCATTGTAGTACCATACAAATCAAATAATCATTGTAATATCATGCAAATCAAATAATCATTGTAGTACCATACAAATCAAATAATTATTGTAATATCATACAAATCAAATAATCATTGTAGTACCATGCAAATCAAATAATCATTGTAGTACCATACAAATCAAATAATTATTGTAGTACTGTACAAATCAAATAATCATTGTCGTACCTTACTGAAACACTGAAAGGTTAACAAACTTGTTTAATAATTTCATGTTTCCGTTTTTCAACAATATCATTGACTTATCATCATCAATTTGTTTCTGGCGATTTTGAATTATCTTTATGAATGTTTTATTGGTAAATATTTTTTAGCTACATTGTATTATAATTATTGTCCTGTCCTTGAATTTTGTAATTCATGCATATAGTGACTACAAACAGTTGAGTACAAATTATTGCTGGACAAATTCATGATATTAAATTCTAGATAAAAATGTTTTGTATGATATTTTTACAAATAAAAATTATCCATGTGTGGTAAACTTCTATTCAGACCCTGGGATTATTACCTTGAACATCATGCTTATATATTCTATCAATTAAAACATATTGAAAATACATTTAATTAGTGATACAAGGCAGTGAAACATCTGAACACTGAACCCACTGAAAACCAGGCACTTCCAAAAAATCCAACAAGTTTTGTAGTCCCATTTTTTTCTCTAATTTCTATAGTAGTGGTCTGTACTTCTGAGTACAAAAACTTCCAAATTCCATAAACTAAACAGTTATATGATAAGTTTTAGACCATTCTCATATAAATTGATTTTTTACATTTTAACATTTAGTGTTTATTCTGGCATGCATTAGAATCACTATAATTATGTCAAATGAATTAAAGTTAGGTTTGTTTAAATACATTTAAATGAAGTAATTATTGGAAAATGTAATTTTGCATTTAGCAGTATTATATGATGAAATGACAAGGGCTTATGTTTTTGTGTGAATGTCAATGTGTTCATGGATTTTTAAATTTAATTGACCAATCATTGACATATGCTCTAGATACTAATTTAGTTACTCTTTAGCAGTATACTATAGAGAGACTGTTGTAACTTCAAAGTTTAGTGCAGTAACAGTTGTATAATTTAGATGCCGAAGATCTTTAGAAGAATGTTATTTTATGAAAATACAAAATAAATGAATGAAACATCATCAAAATGCGAAGGATTGACCTGTCCTTCGAAAACAAGTTAATATAATTCATCAGTCATTTTATATTGTGTTCATGTAGAACAACTAATGGTATTGAGTATAAGCAGCTAATGTTCAGTTGAAGTAATAATGCATAAAACACTTTCAAGTGTTTACACACTGAAAATTTTGGTAAACCAGGAACTTCTGAAAACCGAACTTTATAGCCTACCAGAACTGAAACTATTTGTCAGATTTACTTCAAATTTGCTTTGTGAAATCCTTTTGACATTCTCACTGCAAGTTGCTCATATTATACCAGTTGACCCCTTTAAGGGTGTGTTCAGTATGCAGAAGTTACACTGTATTTGTCTAACTAATGTTCAATAAACTCAAACCTGTGATTAGAGGGCACCTGTTAATATGTTTGAAAATTGATGTATGCAACGGAATTAGTGAATTTATTATTTTCATCCATCTTCTACTTTTCAGAGATTTACCCCAAGCCATGTATGTTAGCTTTGTCATCATCATCCTTGAGTTTGTTATGGTAAATCTTGCTTATTATGTTGTTCTAACTAAGCAAGAAATTCTACAGTCAGCAACTGTTGCTGTGGTAAGTTCCCAGTAGATTTTATATACTGTAAACTCTATTTACAATGAACAGATTGGTACATAAAAAATGTTTGGTTTGCATCTGTTTGTATTAGAGAGGTTTTAATTTCTTATTTCTTACTTCATGTAAATACGTACAGTACCTCGTGTATATATTTAATACATCTTACTTCATGTAAATACGTACAGTACCTCGTGTATATATTTAATACATCTTACTTCATGTAAATACGTACAGTACCTCGTGTATATATTTAATACATCTTACTTCATGTAAATACGTACAGTACCTCGTGTATATATTTAATACATCTTACTTCATGTAAATACGTACAGTACCTCGTGTATATATTTAATACATCTTACTTCATGTAAATACGTACAGTACCTCGTGTATATATTTAATACATCTTACTTCATGTAAATACGTACAGTACCTCGTGTATATATTTAATACATCTTACTTCATGTAAATACGTACAGTACCTCGTGTATATATTTAATACATCTTACTTTATGTAAATACGTACAGTACCTCGTGTATATATTTAATACATCTTACTTCATGTAAATACGTACAGTACCTCGTGTATATATTTAATACATCTTACTTCATGTAAATACGTACAGTACCTCGTGTATATATGTAATGCATCTTACTTCATGTAAATACGTACAGTACCTCGTGTATATATTTAATGCATCTTACTTCATGTAAATATGTACAGTACCTCGTGTATGTATTTAATACATCTTACTTCATGTATATACGTACAGTACCTCGTGTATATATTTAATACATCTTACTTCATGTATATACGTACAGTACCTCGTGTATATATTTAAAACATGTTACTTCATGTATATACATACAGTACCTCGTGTATATATTTAAAACACAAAAAAGCAGAACCATGTATGAAAATTATGAACAGAGTAAAAACTTAGATGCTGACACTCTGAACACAATGTAATATAAGTTAAAATTGGTTTCTATGTTTTTGAGTTCACTAAATTCCTTTTTAACCAATTTTTCTGAAGGAAAATATGGTTATTAGATTGCTGCATGTCAGCAGGTAGGCACGCATCAGGCGTAAACAATTTGTTTCCGCTAGACAACTTATGTTTTAATTGATTCTCACCAATTTTTTATGTAGCATGCTTATATGAAGACCTAGTTTGGGTTTGTATTTGGTGGTTCTAGGTCAAAGGTCAAGGTCATTGTTACACAAAAGTAAAATAAAAACTTCTCTTGCATTTCTCTAGGGATTTCAACTAAACTTTCTCATGACTATAGTCAGCAAGTACCCCAGCACACATATTCCAGGTTTTGTGATTCGATCATTTTTGGCAGAATTATGGCCCTTTGTTTATTTTGACCATGTAATTTTCTATGGGCAACTCCTACATTTCTCTAAGGATTTTGACCTAACTTTCACAGACATATTGTCACTAAGTACCCCAGGGCATATAGTTGGGGTTTTGTGATTCAATAATTTTTGTCAGAATTATGGCCCTTTTTGTATTTTGTGCACATGTAATATATAGAAAAATACTGTTCTGCTTACAACTCCTCCTACATTTCTCTAGGGATTTCAATCAAACTTTCATAGAACTATTGCCATCAAGTGACCCAACTCCTGTTTTCAGGGTTTTGTGATTTGATTATTTTTGGTGGATTTATGACCCTTCGTTTATTTTGTACATATGCAATATATGGAGAAATTCTTATCTGTACACAACTCCTCCTTTACTTCTCAAGGGATTTTTATCAAACTTTCATGGAACTGTTTTCATCAAGTGACCCTATACTTATTGTTGAGGTTTTGTGATTTGATCATTTTTAGCAGAATTATGGCCCTTTGTTTATTTTGCCTGTATAAGCTGTTCAAATCAAACTTGTGCATGTCATAAGCAAAATGTTTCCACCCTATGGCTGAAGGTAGGAATGGGGTAGGAGAAGGAAAACCTGGTTTTGTGACAGTACCTGTCATTTCTTGTCTTAATTTTAATATAAAAAAATCTTTCTTGCCATGTTTTTGTAAGCCATGTTATGTCCATTACCTGCAAATACTATTACACTTCTCTTATATCACATAATATGGATACCTGTTGGGTACTGAACCAAATACAAATAATCATCACCATACTAACCATGGCTTTACACATATTTTTCTATTTACAGTACACACATATGAATAAAAACATACATCCGTAATTGGCATGTAAATCCAATTTTATATGTAACCAAGCTTTAAATGTTCAACATGTGATGACTTACCATGCCATCTGAAGAATTATTTCTAATTTCTAATTATTTCTTAACTTAATTTATTGACATTTTATAGATAACATACGTAGAACATTGTTATTTGAAAATCTGGGGACCTTAATAATTATTTTATGGTGTCGTTATGTTTGGATCTGAAAACATCAGATCTGAACGCAGTAGACAGACCAGAAATTTGTGTACATACTTGGCTGAATTGAACAAAAAATGGTACTACAAAAATCCTCTCCAAACTGAACATATTGTGTGGGAGGAACATACTTATGTCCATGTTAAATAGATTTCACTGCATGTCTTTCATTTGTAAAGCTTGTGGCCACCTTATTGATCTTTTATTTATATCCGTGTACATTCTATTTACTGAATAACGATGGAATTTTAACATTTATAAAATGTCACATTTACTTTGATATTTTCCTTTTTAGCTTTTCTTTGAATATTTTTACTCACCACTGAAGACTCTGATATCATTTTTGGTTGCCGTCACTGCTATTGGAGTTCTGAATGCATCTATCCTCGGACATTCCAGGTGGGTTATGATGCATGTACATTGTTAACAGTGCTGCCAGTAATTTGTCTTATTTACTGACTGAGTTTTCTCTTTGAATTTATGTGATTTGGTTGGTTTTATAATTCTATGTTACATTAGCGCAAAATAATTAGTCTGGTTGATAATTAGGCTGACTTTGGAGATATAGGTCCTTTAGTTTTACTGTAGATATTGTATTGATATCAATTATGTTGTGTGTTTTACTTGATGATTTTGTTTATGTTTTCACAGAGTATTGTTTGCTGGAGCACGGAGTGATCAAGCCCCCATATTTTTGTCGATGATTACTTTAAAGTTTTTCACACCATGGCCAGCTATTATAACCATAGTTAGTAACACTACTTTTTAACTCAAGTTTAAATATACTTATCTTAAAATATAAGGAATCTATGGATGTGTACAAACATTTTCAAGGTATTGGTGTTATAACACTAAAAAGTTACCTTGGAAACTATAGAAGTGTCCAAAATTTTAGATGTGGTTTTCAGAGAACAATTATGAAAATATTACTTATTTGCTACTGTGTGTACTGTATTGTTAATTCGAAACTTGAACATATTCTTAAGTCTGCTGTCTGGCAATTTGTAATGATGTCTTATGATATGATGAGATTTTTAGCTCACCAGAACCAAAGGTTCCAGGTGAGCTGTTAGGATGGGTAGGGGTATATTCTGTCGTCCGGCTTCAACAATGGTCTTTTCCTCTGAAACTAGTGGTCAGGTTTACTTCAACTTTTCTGTGTAAAATCCTTCTGACGTTCTCACTGCAATTTTTTCATATTATACCATTTGACCTCTTTTAGGGGTCACAAGAACTAAAAACATCTTCTTATGGACCAGTGGATGGATCAGTGCCGCTGGAGCTAAAAATAGAAATACCTTTAAACATCATTTTCTCATGAATCAATGAATGTTTCATCACTAAATTTGGTTTGTAGCATCCTTAGATGGTCCTCTGTAAAGTTTTAGGGGCTGCCAGAGCTAAAAATAGTAATACAATAAAATGACTTTTGTCATGAATTAATGGATGAATCATTACCAAAACTGGTTTGTAGCATCCTTATATGGTCCACTATTAAGTTTGATGAAATAAAAATGGTTGGCCCCTTTAAAGAGCCGCTAGAGCCAAAAATAGAAATACCTGTAAATATCTTCTTCTGATGAACCATTGGATGTATCATCACTAAACTTGGTTTGTAGCATCCTTAGTTGGTCCTCTATCAAGTTGGCTGAAATAAAAATGGTCAGCCCCTTTAGGGACTGCCAAAGCTAAAAATAGAAATACCTTAAATTACTTCTATTCATGGACTAATGGTTGGATCAACATCGAATTTGGTCTGTAGCATCCTCTGATCATCACAAATATTCCTTTGTAGTATCCTTTGATTGTTCTTATTTAAGTGTATTATCGTTTTCCTTTATCTGCCCTGATGTTTACTTTTATAACCTTTTTAGTAACACCTTAACATACATTTATTCTGGAGAATGATGCAGGGCCATCATGGTCGTCTTGTACTGTAAATTTTGTAAAGCTCTGATTCACAATCTTTAAGTTTGCATCCAAATTTATGTTTTATACCACTACTGGTAATCCTCTTTACTACCGATCCTCCTTACCAGTCTGTGCTACCAATCCTCTTCATATCGGGAGTATCAATACACTAATTATAAAACATTGTGATTCCCTGAGTTTGTAGCAGTTTTATCTGTCCTTTTCAGATGCTGTGGTCACTGATAATGTTGTTATCTGGAGAATTGTTTACATTGATAGAGCTGATAAGCCTCTTCTCCATTTTACTCAGTTTTTGTGTTGTTGTACTGGTATTGTATTTGAGATGGACCTCTCCTAATGCTAACAGACCATATAAGGTAAATTCTCGGCATAATTGATTACTATTGCCCATTGAACAGTGTAACCTCTTCTAGAACTGTAGTACAGAAATCACATCTTACTAGCTAAATAGGGCGAGCATTAGATGCGCAAACTTTTTTGAGGTCAAAACCTTCCATTGAAGATATTGTATTCAAGATCAGTTGTCCTTCTCTGCTGATTCATGTATGATTCATGTAGAGAAGTTGGCTGTTACTTACTGAGAGTAAGGATGGTACCTTTACAGAATCCAAGAACTCTATGTAAGTGAACAGTAACAGGCATAAACTAGAAACTTCTTATTTCTCTCATATTAATCTCTCTAATGCAAAAAGTTTCATCAAAAGTCATATAAATCGTCAAGGCATATTATAATATTATCACTTGTTATGGCATATTTCATCTTCATATTTCATTGTTATGTTTGTTATTTGTGAATTTCAGACTTATTTATTTCTACCAATATCGCAACTAGTGGTGGTAGTGTTGATAGTGATATTGTGTGTATATCAAGAACCCGGAAAGTTAGGGCTTGGTTTGATTATTCTGGCTGCAGGAGTACCTGTGTATTTGATTGGTGTAAAATGGAAGGCTAAGCCACACATGTATACAAGGTTTAGGAGTAAGTTTGGTTTTATTCAAGCCAGATTAACAACACACATAGAGGCAGAAGTTTTTGGTCTTGTAAAAAAATCCTGTGAATCCAAAAAAAAAAAAAAAACAGTTGATCAGAACATTATTTTGTTGTCAAGAAAATATGGTATAACATGTTCAATAAAGCGATGTTAAAATGTCAATCAAACTTGAATTGTTTCTATGACTTGGTAAGCATTTGTAACCTTCATAATTTTGTAAAAGCTCAGTTAGAAAGCAGTGAGGTTTATTAAACTGTTAAAACATTTTCAGTAAATGTATTGAGAAGTTGTACTTCCAATTCATGATTAAGGCAAAAAATATTATTTTAGACTGTGATAATGTTAATAAATTACTGCAGGTGATAGTAGGGGCTTAGGGGATACTTTGTTTTATTTTTGGAAATTTTGGGAAGAGATCAATTATGATATTAATATAAATAAATTCACCAAACATTCTGATGCTGTAGAATAAAAAGGTGGTGAATGGTACACAAATGTTTATCATAAAAGATCACAATTTTTATCATTAGGCGTCAAATTTTATGCTGAAACTTTGGACTTATTGTAATTTTGTCTTTTGATATTTATGTACTTTTAGCATTTATACTACGATGATATTCAATATAACTGATGAACACCAATTTTATACAGTGTGTTATGAGCAAATGTATTTAGCTGGCTCAAATAAATCATCTTGGTGTTTTATAGGATTACTAGTCAAGCGGATTTGGTATAACTTTTCATTGTTTGTATTTTTCAGATCAGCTGACTCTGGTGATACAGAAAATCTTAGTTGTGAAGAAATCTGATTAATGACCTGTTCTCTTTTGTGTTGCTGGGAAAAATGATGTTGTGCCAACATTTCAAAATCAAAATTTACAAGTAAAATGTTTTACATTACAAGATGTAAATTTACAAGATATTTTTTTTTTAATTACAAAATGTAAGTTTGAGACTTAAATTTTTTACATTACTTAATATGAATTTGAGATATAATGTTTTACATTACTAGATGTAAATTTGAGTTATATCTTTTTAACATTACGAGATGTAAATTTGAGATATAATGTTTTACATTACAAGATATAAATTTGGGTTATATCTTTTTTACATTACATAATGTGAATTTGAGATATAATGATTTACATTGCATGATGTAAATTTGAGATATAATTTTTTTTACATTACATAATGTGAATTTTAGATATAATGTTTTACATTACATTATGTAAATTTGAGATATAATTTTTTTATTTACATTTCTTATTTGGTGTGACTGTGAACAATGAATTTAACATTGATTTATTGAATGCAAAGATATTCAAGTGAAGTCCAGCATTCTATTTTTACATTGTTTTACATGTTGATGCATTTTATACATTTTTGTACTTCCTGAATTGTTAGATGTCAAAGGACATAATTAGGTTCATTGCCTGCTGACTGGATCAGAACATAAAATTGATAAAATTGTAACCTTTGTGTCTTTGTAACTTGACTCATTGTTATGACTCTGTCTCAATGAAGGAGTTATTTATATAATTATAAAATGGATTAAAATCTCCGTATGTCACCTTCAAATGGTGGTTATTATACATGTTAATCATGGCACTGTTATTTGTTTTCTTTTTTTGCCATGTTTTTACTGGTTTTTGTTACACACATTTCAATAGTTTTGATGTATTGTAATCATAGCTTACTAACATATGTATTTGTGGTGCTAAATTGTTAAATTTGCTAACATGATATATTTGAGTTGAGCCTAAAGGTGATTTTTAGTCTTAATACTATATCTACTCTGCTTTGCCTCCACTGTCATATCCTTCAGACAATGATGAGAAATCTGGTGCATTTTGACATGTGACCTCATCTGACAATGTCTATTCAACTTGAGAAATTATCGCTTAAAAGATATCGTCTCCAAGCAGATACTAGTCCTTAGTTTGATTATTCTTTTCGAAACTGATAAAATACTGAAGATTAACAAACATTTGTGTGTGTGCTTGTATGAGCACATAAAATAATTTTGTCATGCATGATGGGATTTCTAAAAAATTTGGCATAAATGATCAGCATATAAAGATGACATATCACATGTGAGAAACGTGACCCTCACTGTAAGGTCAAGGTCATAGTGAATGCTTGAAGTTAGGTGATTATTCGTTATATGTTTATAGTGAAATAGATGTTCTTGTCCAGCTCATAACTTTGTACTGTATTGTGGGATTACGAAATAATTTGGCATAAATGATCAGTATATAAAGATGATGTGTTGCATGCAAGAATCATGCCACTAACCTCATTTACCAATTCTATGTCCACGGTTAAACCCCAATTATTTGAATATGCTTAGGTCTGAAAAAATCATTTGGATATTCCATGCTTTTGAATAATCCATTTCAGTGTAATGTACTAGTTCAGGCCTTTTTTTGTCATTTTTCAGTCTGGTATTTGACCCTGTTCTCCAAATAAAAGTATGTATTTACTCCAAAGAAAGAGAAAAATTCATATTTTATTGTAATTAACTCATCATTATAACAGACAATTAGGCAAACATATCAATAAACACACCAAACTGTTGATATGCATTGTGCATTTAAATAAATGGTATGCATTGTTTGTCACAAGCCAGCAGATTTTTGTAAGGCCATTGTCAATTGATGATCTTGAATAATAGGTGTGAAAAGGGACCAATGATTTATTCGGATAACACCAAGTATTCGTAATATCGAATTCTTACAACCAGGGTTCTTTTTACATAAAATGTATAGGGACAAAATTGGGACCATGAAAATATTGGGTGTTCGGATAATCGGTTGTCATATAACCATGGTTTTACTGTATTATTTTTGTATGGGTGTGATTGTTCACCACTGGCATAGCATAACTTCAATAAAACTCATTTATGTCTTCCTTTCATTATATTTTTAACACTGAAGTGATACTTGATAAACCCACCATCAAAGAAAAATGTTTTGTTTATACAAGCATTTGTGTGTAGGAAAATCAACTCACAAAACTAGGTTTTTAATCCTCATCACAGTATTTTATACAAGTATTGTGCCATAGATGTTTTGTGTAAGACATACGTTTATAAACATTGTTTTCTTTTTACATAGAAACTATATGATGTGTTATGTATGAGATATCGTTTATGAATAAATCAATTTTTATTGAAAGTGAGTAATGTTATCTATGTATTTACCTAACTGGAGTTACACGTTGTGCCAATGGCCAGGTTCATTCAAGATGGGGTAAGAACCACCAACCTTCTATAAGCTAGCTAGGCAGCTTCCACGTGTGAAATTTGGTCCCAGGTGTAATTTGAATTCACAGTGGTGAGGGGCTAGTGATAACCACTTAACCAAGGAAGCCCCTTCATTAACCTCAAGTGTTCTCAGTCAGATGAAACTGTAGAGAGCAGGACCATGGTATTAGAATTCTGATGTTTAAGAACAGAGCTGGCAATTTTTCCTCAACAACCCATTCCTGATCTTGTGAAAAGAATGCTGTTAGGTTGAGAGAGATGTATATATATTTTTTACCGTGTAAACATGTATATGTGGTACCTATCATACAGTAATTTGAAATAAAGTAAACGTTGCACAAAAATTCATTTTGTGGAGGGTGATTTTTTAATATCTTTGTTACAATCTTGAGTGTAAATTTAGCAAGTAAAATCTGTTTGATATGCTGATTCAATAAGTATCAGATATCTGCAATAATGATGGCATTGTCAATTATTTTCTACACATTGTTTTTGATTTGGTGGTGAAATAAATAGATTTATTTTGGTGGTTGGTTAATTAAAAGAAATAAATATACAAATTTTGCACCAAAAGAAATAGACATACTGGTAATTTTGATTGTATTAATCAATCTAAAATAGCTCACATGTGATAAATGAACATTAAAAAGTCCTGAGAAAAATCAGTTGACATAACTGTTTTAACAGTTAACATATCATTCACAAATAATGGTTCCTTCAGTGGTCTGCAGGAAATACAAGTCCATCGAAAAATAATTTTATCTGTTTACAAAACTGGCCAGTTGTTATTATCTTGGACTTGTACAACTGACATTTCTTCCTTCAATACAGTTTGTTCTTGCAGAGTGACCTCCCTTTTTAACTCTTCGCCCTGTGGTAAGTGAAACGTAATAATATGAGTTGTCTCCCCTTCTTTGGTTGAATTTGTTTCGATGGATGTCTGAATTGTGCCATTTTCTACACCCTCAATCAAACCCTGAGAGTCTATTGTATCTGTACCAGTATCTGCAGACTCTGAAATAGCATTTAGTGCTGTATAGATTAATTGGGCAGCAGTCACATCATTATGTGGTAAAGTTTCACATGGTGCTATCCTTGTGAAATCTTCCACAACAACATTTTCACCAGCTTCGTTCATTCTGATCTGTAATTGCCTGACATGGTCTCCATCAAGGACAAATGTTGATGCAGGCACAGCATGTGTCACTCCAGATTGTAAAATATGTTGAACAGTGGAACTCTGAATATCAGGAGCCTGTAAGACTTGAATAACACTATCCTGTGATGGTATGTTATCATATCGACCATCAGCCCTAGACAGAACAAAACCATCTTTACCAGGAACGTTCTTCATCACAAACAGTTGATTGTCATCAGTTTTCACGGTCTCGGTCTTAATAAGTCCATTTTTGTGATCGTTTACATGGTTTTTAAATTGTTGTTCATTTACAGTACGGTATAAACACATGTCACAACAAAAAATACCATCCATACCAGGATGTTTATTCTTTACATGAACTTTTAGGGATATGGCCTGAATACACGAGTATGGACAATGACGGCATTTATAAGGTTTGTGACCTGTATGTCTCATCTTGTGTCTGCGTAGAGAGTTGTGATCACTACAGCTGTATGAACAAACATCACACCTAGAAATTAAAATGTTACATTAGCGACAAGTTAAATTTATTAATCATCAGATTAGTTCATGAATCTATTGAGCTGCTTTGTAAAATATCCAGAATAACCAGCAGTATAATAAACAGTTATACATATGTGACTCGTACAAATACATAGCAGCTATATATAAATGATTCTTAACAATCAAGTATATTGATAATTTTTTTTTTCTTTTCTAGAGAAAACGTGTATCATGTTTTGCTATCCTATGTCTGTACACATGTACAGAAACTCAATATTTCAATTTTATCTGCTTTTAAGTTTTGTGCATTTTTCATGAGTAAAGAAATGTGGCTGACTGGTATGAAAGTTTTGTCAAGTGACAATCTTCACAATAAGCCACCGTCATGAATCAAAGATATATGAAATTAGTTTTGCCGGCTTAAATTCATAAAATTCTTTCGTACATGTTAAATTGCTTAAATAAATGAGAAAGCATAGCATCCAGGCAATATGTTAAATGTTTGTATATCATAATCATGATAATAATAATAATAATAATGCCTTTATTTTGTGTGGATAATATACTAGGTATAAAAGCAATTTTCAGTACAGTCCATGTTACTTACTTAAATGGTTTTTCTCCTGTATGCGTCCGAAGATGAAGCAACAACATAGCTTTACGTGCACAAGCGTAATTACAAAATTCACATTTAAATGGCTTATTATCTCCATGCACTGCCTGTTTATGCATCTTCATACATTTTACATTCGCAAACTTCCTCCCACATACATCACATACCTTAGGCGTGTGCCTGAAGTAAAAAACAATAAATGAAAATATACAACAATAATTCACATACAAACTGGAGTAACTGGCCAACAAGCAAACAAAAAAAAAAACAAGGAATTACTTGGTTTTAAATGGAGAGTAAATTTTGTATTTATTCTAAAGGCTAAGAAATCGCATTAAAGATGTTTGTTAATTTATTTATGGTAACATTGTGCATTCAACAAGATTAGAAAGAATAGAACAGCAACTTAAATGTCATTACAAAGTAAGGTAAACAAATAAATATACTCAGGGTTCCCACACATTTCTTCTGATAAAATTCTAGACTTTTCAGGCTTTTTTTGTAAATTCAAGGCTTTATGACAAATTCCAAGATTTTTTCTCAGAGTTATTGGGAAAATTCAAGTGTAAACATGCCTGAGTCAATTCAAACCAGGTATCATTGATATGTTACATATGCCAGGAAGGATACTTAAGAGTTTGTCCTATTTCATGACAGAAATAAAGTTATAAAATTATGATATAGACAACAGTAATTACGATCACTAAATGCTTGCAAAGCGGCGTCCTGTAATAATTATTCATCAAGAGTTTTATTACTTAATTCGTACTTGGACATTTTCATACTTTTCCCAGTTTTTTTCCCATTTTGGCCTTTTTTCGCTAAATTCAAGGTATTTTCACGGCTGGGAGCGGACTTAATAAAATTCCCAGCCATTTCCCAGTTCTGTGGGAATCCTATATAGTGATTATAAAAATTTGTATTATGAACTTAATACCAAAGTGTAACATGTCCTTTCACTAACATTTGTTTACAGATAAACTTTGAGTTTTTTTTGAATCTTAATACAAGTTAAAAGTTTATATAATGATCTTACCATCTATTAGCAAGCTCCGGTGAGCAAGATTCATCTGCTGTTGTATGACTATGTTCATGGTTCTTCATCTGTGAGAATTGTTTAAATGTTTTACCACAAACTGGACATTCATACGGCCGATCTGAACTGTGCACTTCCATATGTATCTGAAAAAATAAAACACATCAAATTGGCCATACATATAAATATATGAAAATGCAAAACCTAATGTACAGACTCTACGATACAGACTATCTGGTTTTAAATACAATCCGGCTGTAACAACAAGTGGTTATTTAAATATTGAAGATGTGGGATGAAAAAGGCAGAGGATGGAGAAAAAAGTATGAGAGTTAGACAACTTTATCTTTAATCATAGTACATCATAGTACAACCATCATTAAATCAAGATGAAAACTCACATTAGACAACAGTTCAAAGTACTCACCTTAAGCCTGGATGGAGCATCAGTTTTGAAGTTATTACACACGTCACATGATAAAAGACAACCAATATCTTCTCGATGAATTTTCCACATATGATATCTGGCTTGTTTCCATACAGGAAATGTCTCTTCACATGACAAACATCTAAAGACAATAAATTGTAGGCCAGATTTACCGATGAAACTTAGAAATAGAACTATGTTTTACACATGAAATGTAAAAAAATAGGTGTCTGACAAGATACGTCAAATAGAAACTTATTTCAAACAACAAATTGCATCAGGGCTCAACAAATTTTTTTCAAGCCACTCACCCTGCAGGATGACCCGCTTAGAATGTTAACTTGTCCTGTTCTGTAATATGCACAATTATATTTCTCCACACCCCCCCTCCCCGGAAACATGAAATAGTGTTAGTCCATCTGGCCTAGACTGTTTCTGTTTTTATTTATTCATTTTTGCCTCCCCTTTTTCAGTCACCTCCGCCCAGAATTACTTTGTTTCAAATATCCCACTGAGTTTTTTTTCATAATATTTTGATATAGTTTCATATAAAATCTAGTCAATATAGTACTTCTGGCATCTCCACAGAGTTCATAGAGGATTGAGAGAAAGCAAATGTACAGAATGAGATAGTCCGGAATGTATTTTAGCATGTCTCGCAATAGATAAATATCTGGTTTGACAGCAGAGATTATTTTGGCTTTTTGAAAATCATATTTTATGAATAATTCATTATATATTCGTAAACAAAATTAACTTGTCCCTCAGGATGACTTCCACAGCAATATCAACTTATCCTGAGTCAATTTCTACTAGTAAATACAAGTGGATGAGTGGATTTGTTGAGCCTTGTGTATTATCTATATCCATAAAATGAATAAGTACAAACTTGTGCATTATAAAATCTGTTTCTACTTCAAACTGAAATTATTGAGCATGTTGCCATATTTTCCAATACATCTATGCACAGGACAGGAACAAAAGTTGTGTATTGCACAATGATTTATTGTAACTAACAGAAATGTCCTTTAATTCAATACAACAAAATCTACCTGTACTGATGATCTGTGGGTCCAGCTCCTTCAATGTGACATTTTAAATGAGCTTCCATTGTTTCATTATCCTTGAATCTTGCAGCACAACCTGCGAGAAAAAATCATGATATTCTTATATAGAAATTCAAGATTCTCCAAACAAACGCATACATATTTAAGGCACTAAAATGATCACTCATTACAATATACTTAAAACCACTGATATTGAATAAAAGTAAGAATGATTACTAGGTATTTTTAGTACAGTTCACTCCCATTGTTCATAAAATAGAGGAATTATATGTTAAGTTTTGTTTAAGGATTATGTGTCATGCATAATTTTACTATTAAACACACATGATATGTAATTTATTATCAAAATAGCAAAAAAATAAATTTGCAATAAAAAAATTAGATTCATGATTTTTGATGTTAACTTCCACATTGTAAAGGAGGTACATAATTCAACAATCCAATACTACACAATGGTGCTGAAAATACCTCACTTGATGGTATACAGCAGACCAATATTGTGTATATATGGAATAAATATTTTGCACAATGATCATAATTTTTTAGAAGAAGCTTAACACAATCTTTTCAATGCACATTATGTTAAATGTATATGTAGTAAGAACAATTTTAATGCCATGATGGGATTTGATTACCTTTAATGGAGCACCTGACATTCAATTCCAACCTGTCTCTTTTAATTGGCTCTTTTTTCTTCGTCCTTCCAAGATAATAATCAGATCTCAAAGCATGAGGAGGCTTTCGTTTCCTTTGACTGCGTGTGGGATAAGACAACATCTGCTCGGTCCAATCTTCATCAGATTCTGACAACACGATGTCTTCATCTTCCTCATCTTCCACTTTAGCAACAGCCTTTTCAGACTTTTTTTTACGTCCAACTTTCTTCTTCGGTTCCATCTGTGTTCCAGTATCCACCTTACCAGATGTCTGGAAATCTGTAACTTCATGTATATTGGTCATGTGATCTTTACATTCCTGATGGAGAAACAAACATAACAAAACATTGGTTTAAATGACAAAGTCTTAAAATTTGATTTTGTGAAACAGTTTTTAATGCTTATTTATTCATTTCTAATTAATTGCAATCAAATGGCTATCTGATATAAAAAATTTGGCGGATGTTTTCCTGAAATAACTTGTACCAGGTCATCATGGAAACCAACATTTATTACACTACCCTCATTGAAAATTACACAGAGCTCAAGTTATATCTACATCTTGTATATTAATCAACTGTACTTCCAAACACTTCATAATAAAAAGCAGAAGTAGCCACACATCTGTGATACTTTATCTTCCTTCCCAAAAAATACAATAGTATATACCTGTATAGAACTAAAACATTCACTACAACTTCCACACAGATACAGCTCCTTGGTGACCACATCACTATCCTCTGGTTGATCTGGGTTCAATTCTTGAAGTTCTGTATCTGTAAACAGCAACAGAAAAATGTTAACGATTGATTAGACCTTGAACAAAAGAGGAACATGAATGACGCTAGATAATAGCGCACTAATAATACAGAATGATCTGTATTATTCAATTCCCAGTCATTCATCTGGTTTTAACTAAACGTACATAATGTTCAGGAATACTCTGGCTACCATAAACAGGATCTGATTAAGTTAAACATCAAGAATACTAAGTTATTGAAAAAATATTAAGTACAAAAGTACAAAGTTTTATAGCAAGACATTAATATTTATACATATTCAAACATTTCTTCATTAATTCTGTAAGAGTGTCAACTTAAAGCATTTGCTTTATGCTAGAGAATAGTTAAATTTCTAACAGGAAATACAAACCATTTTGTTCCACATGCATAATCTGTTTCTCTCCGGTTGAAGATAAGGAATTAATTTCAGATTCTGTCATGATAATTGAATTTTCATAATTATTAGTCATAGTGCCCGTTTCATCTTGCTCATTACTGCTACCCCTAACATTAGCATCCTGAACAAGCACTTGAACAGCACCATTCTTATCAAATTTGACATTTTCTGAATTTTGAATAATAAACTGACCATCAGCACTCTGTTTGATAAACTGAAAATTACTAATACTTTGTTCAGCATCCATAGGAATCGATTCTTGCGTTATATCGGACTGTGTCGAGAGAGCAACATTTTCACTATTGTTAGATAATGTTATAATTACACCCTCTGACAGAGCTTCAGTTCCAGAGTAAGGCACTTCTAAAGTTGGATGGGAAGTATTATACAGTGTATGACTGGATTCAATTATGTTTGGTGTTGAATAAAGATTGCCATTAAAATTATTCATTCCAGTCTGTATTTCTGTTGGAATCATTTGCTGGGCCTCTTGTGGAACACCGACACTTTCAGCACTCCTAATTTGACGATGAAGATTTCCTGCTTGTGAAATGCTTACATTGGTTGTCTGATCTGAATGAAAATCAAAACATGGAAGAATTAATCATGAACACTCTTTTTACAATAAAAAAATACTTAATTTCATCCTCAATCTTCTTGCTATAAAATACTACATACGTAGCCAAACTCTAATTTAACATGAAAAAGAGGTTTAAAAATTGAAATATCTTTACATGTATACAAATAATAAAAGTTAATTTCATTCATTACAAGGGCATAATAAAATACATATTTTACCTGCTACTGACTGTTTCTTCACATGAACAGTCTTCACATGTTGTGCTATTCCACTGACATTACCAGCAGTAAAATCGCAAAATTTACATTTGTATTGTGTAATCACTTCCATAAATTGATCTATGTCATCATCATCATCACCCCCAGTCATTTTGATTTAATTGTATTTTAAGAGACTGAAAAACACAAATAATAGCACAGCTGTCAAATTTTATGCACAAAGATTTCAGGGACAGTGTTTTCGATATATGTCAGTTGACAAGTTACCACACATAATATATAATTCTGAATTTTATACTATGGACATAATTTTGAATGGCTCAAAGATTTCAGGTATGCAGATAATGTGAATGACTAAATGAGTCAATAAAAATACAGTCTTATTTTTGTGAACATATTGTCCAACATATAATACTATGAAATCAGCCATAGACCTGTCTGGAAAACTGAACAGGTAAAACTATGGACCATTATTTAACAATGCAGATAAAAAATGAACATTTAAAGGTTTATTCAATGGGACTCTTGCGGTACATCAGCTTACTTGCATCACTATAACAAATGTATCACAAATATAGCATTAAAGGTGGTGAACTGCTTTAGTATACACATTAAAATAGGTCCTGTTCATACATCTTTTTTCCTTAAAAACATTTTTGATTATATGTGTTTTATATGAATTCCAACCCACCCTCAAACTTTTCCCATTTGACTACAAAACAGTCCATAAATCTGAAGTTTAGTCCGAACTGAATTTCGGTCGAGTAGAATAGGGTACGAAAAGTAACATTAGGAGCAGTTTACTTCGCATAAATCATGAAAACGTATTATGATGAATCGATCACACAATCTTTTACAAAAATAACAGGAAATGTAAATAAGATTTGTTTTTTTTTATTTTAAGATAACATTATACCAATGGACGCATGTATTATCAAATCAGTTGTTACCCCTGCACGGGCCTCATTTATTCTCGCTGACATTTTAAATTGATAAAGAAAGGAAAATGAATCCGAAAGAGAAAAAAAAGAAATATTTTTTTAATCAATCGAATAAAGGGGATAATCAAACCTTACATGACCAAATAAATGATGAAAATATCCTATTAACTTTGCAGCTCGACTTTTCTAATATTAAACAGCGACCTCTACCGGAAGCTAGTCTGGTCGGTGAGAAAATACCATCCGATCCGTAACTAATTTGATTCAGGTCTAAAATTAAACTGGTTCACGTCGACTCTGTACTTTGGTACACTGCTACCTGGAACGAGAACCAGTTTAGTCTAAAATAGTCTGCATTATTTGACCTTACTGTTTTGTTATCAGTTTTACGAAGAGAATGGTCTAATTTACTTTTTACTGCGTTTAAAGCCGTTTTTAAACAATTTTTCAGTTATACACGACAACCGGTTCAATGCTGCCAGACTGTAATTGCTATTACTTCGTAAGTGTCTGTCTGTCTGTCTGTCTGTCTGTCTGTCTGTGTCTGTCTGTCTGTCTGTCTGTCTGTCTGTCTGTCTGTCTGTCTGTCTGTCTGTCTGTCTGTCTGTCTGTCTGTCTGTCTGTCTGTCTGTCTGTCTGTCTGTCTGTCTGTCTGTCTGTCTGTCTGTCTGTCTGTCTGTCTGTCTGTCTGTCTGTCTGTCTGTCTGTCTGTCTGTCTGTCTGTCTGTCTGTCTGTCTGTCTGTCTGTCTGTCTGTCTGTCTGTCTGTCTGTCTGTCTGTCTGTCTGTCTGTCTGTCTGTCTGTCTGTCTGTCTGTCTGTCTGTCTGTCTGTCTGTCTGTCTGTCTGTCTGTCTGTCTGTCTGTCTGTCTGTCTGTCTGTCTGTCTGTCTGTCTGTCTGTCTGTCTGTCTGTCTGTCTGTCTGTCTGTCTGTCTGTCTGTCTGTCTGTCTGTCTGTCTGTCTGTCTGTCTGTCTGTCTGTCTGTCTGTCTGTCTGTCTGTCTGTCTGTCTGTCTGTCTGTCTGTCTTGATAATATCTAACCCTTGATAATATCTATAACAAATCAACATTGCACCATTAAAACAGGGCAATAAATACATGCACGCACATGCACAATAAATCAATGTTAATGAATCAATTATTTATACCAATAAATCATTTTTTTTAATATTTCAATTATATGTATCATGAAGCTTTAGCCAATATATTGTATTTATATAAATAAACAGGCGGGAAAAGAACACTCGATGCGTTAAGTACAAAACGAGCGAGTTAATCACCGGTGTGAACGAAAATGCGAAACGAGTATATGGTAAATAAGTACATTTTTACATTTGACAATTTACACTATCCGCTACGAATAAGAAATAGATGCCTTTGACATAATATAAATCCTTGCGTTACATAATGTCACAATATATGATAATTAAAAAAAAATACACGAAAAGTAGCTGTTAATATCATAGAACAAATATAACATATAATATACATATATATAGACCGTGCCCACGCCGTGCTGTATTTGTCCGTGCTACGACATGCCTACAGGCTACGAACTTGCGATATATTGACATTTGAAAATCGAAGAGACTGCGGGGCCTGTGAATCCGTATGAAAATCTCACGGCCGCTTCCCGCCTCCGCAGGGAAACCGCTCTCAACTGGAGATAAGTTTCCGTAGACCCAACGCAGGCCAATGTGAATCGGGCAATCGTTGTGTTATATTCATGCTAAATTAACTCATTTTATCCTTTATCTTTGTGTATATATACGTGTATAAGCACAGTGTTAACCCAGGCCATATGGTATGATAATATTGATATTATCGTTGCCATTAAACAATGTGATGAAGGCAATTTCTACTGATATCGTCCATCATAATTTATAAGGAATAATTCTATATGCAGGTTTGCGTAATATGATGAGGTCGTGTTGCAAAACACGTGTTAACCTCAAAGATGTACGCCACGTGAGAACGCATGATAACACGACAATCACGATGTGTTAATTAATTAGTCAAAGGAAGATTTTATCTTTGGGCTGGTTGAGAAAAGAACTGGATCAGAATGGTACACAATAGCAGATTTGTATAGTCCAATGTACAGATACATGATATAACCCTGGTCTAAGTTTGATTGTTTCAAAGTATGGTGAAACCAAGTATAGAAGCTCAAGTATTACCTGACACCATAAACTTAAATACATCAATTAATGATACAAATATTACCTGACACCATAAACTTAAATACATCAATTAATGATATGCTCCTAATCAATTATCCACACTGGAGTGCGCGTAATCTAATGAAAAGTATTCTGGTGAAATTAAACAAGAAATCAAAAATCTAAAATATTCGAAGATAAACTAGCAGTAGAGATAGTTAGAAACTCTTAACGAAAAACAAAACAAAAAAAAAACGAAAAAAACATAGTAATGTTCAATGTTACATTTTTAATACCTTAGAGCAGGGATTGCATCACATGTTATGTAGTCTCTGATTACAGATATCTTTTTTTTTTCAGAAATATTTATCAATCATTGAAACATCGAGGAAGAAATGTACGATGCGTATAATGGTGTCATCAAGAAATACTGCATACATAAATGTATGAAACGCATTTTCCAGTCAGCTGTACTGCGGCATACCGTGTTTTTAATTACAAGTCACATTGAAATGGCCACATTTAGCTTTGTCAGAGGATTAAAAATGTACCCTGTGACCCTTCTGATACAGGAGACGCTAGGGTTGTTTGTATAAGGTACTGTGTACATTTCTAACAGACCCACGCACAAAAATAATACCAAAAGTGACAAGATATCAGTTATCGATCTTTATTACGCAACGATTATTATCAAAGCTTTCTTTCACACGGATTCGATAAGGCGTTACTATTTAAATTGTTGGATTTACGTGTTGATAGGAAATATGATCTAGCAATTAAACAATTAAACCTGTCATTTTTTATTCAGTGTTTGGATAAAAGAAAAATTAATCAGTCTACCTGTTTGTCAAAAAAGATGGTGATAAACTTTAATGGTTTTCATACATCTTTTTGGAGGAAGTAATTATTAGCTTACATCGACAGTGCGATAATTTTATTATAATCAGGACCATCTTAGCAATGGCCAAACAACCCAATAAAAATACATGTCTGGCCAGATTAGATCATAATTAATTATGCACACACTAATAGACTGTGTGTGCAGTCAGCGGGTAGTCGTCTTGTAGATACGAACTATCAACTTACGGCCAGACAACATTGACCAGTGGACAGCGGACGGACCAACACAGTTTTAAGTGAATAGAAGTAGGTAACGAAACAGATTTTGTGTGATGACGGAATCGAAAGTTGTACAAATGCTGAAGTCGGAAGCGGCTGAAGCGGCGGATTCAACGGATGGATTAATAAAAAGAAAAGGTAAAGTAATTATTTCTATATCATTTTTTAGTTGTTGTATCGGACATGATTTTAAGATTGTATTCATGTTTTAATTAATTTCTAATTGGCTCTCTACAACCATCACGACCATGTTTGCTTTGAACCTATTTTTAAAATGTTTTATAATAGAACGTAACATGACTTATAACCTTTGCAAATGAGAATAAAATGAAAGTCATCTTCAACATCATTTACGTTACAAAACTGACATAACATGAAATGTTTATGTATCCTATTTCTTCCATGACCACCAATTTCAATTTTAAGTTGTGAGAAAATATTCCAAGTTTTGTCATTAGGCGTTTAAATATGTATTAGAACGCTATTAAAAGAAAAAAAATCTATGAACAATTTTCGTCTAAAACAGTTGAGAAGTCTTTGTCTGAATAAAAATATAAATGACTTCACGTCATATCTATGAGGAAACAAGGTACACCATAAAACCCATATTCCCCTAAATGGCTTTTTACTTTAGAGGTCCGATTTCTGTTACTAATTCATTAAGCATTATTATTTTTTTACACCAAACATGAAATCATTATCCATTTTTCATTAGAACGTTAACATTATTTCTAAAACGACAAAAATATCGTAAAAAGTTCACCACCAATGTAATTAATTACACTCATGAGAGTTAAAGAAATACTATTGATGTAGACATTGGTCGCTTATACATAGACAAGGAGTCACTGTGACAAAGTAATATTGTTTTATGTATGAATAATATGCGGTGCTAGCGGGTATTCAATGAAACTGGTAGATCTTCACAAACTTGTGTCTCTACTTGTGTTCTTTTCTCAACAAACTATGGTTGACAGACTGTATATGGCTTGTAGTTGTTGTCAATGAATTAAGAACCTAGGTATGTATTTACTTTACAACAATATAGTCAAACGGAAGCGTACATTTTGTTTGATTTTGGTTTGTGTAAATAATAATTTAAGATTTACGTCAGAATAAATAACGTGTGATAATCTGTATTCGTATTGAGACATGGATTAATACGAACAGGAAGGAAGTAATCATTAGGCGCATAATTAGATGTTATATTATGTATAACTTAATTGATGAAATTACGTATTTCCCCTTTATGACGTATTTTTTCCTCCACAATATACAATTTAATTATCTAAAATGCACTGTTTTGTTTAATTCAGGCTCTGGGGACAGTAATGAAACATGTAACAGTCGGGAGACCTGGGACAACAAGGCACAGTATATTCTCGCTGTTGTCGGGTTTGCCGTCGGTTTGGGAAATGTTTGGAGGTTTCCTTACCTGGCACAGAAAAATGGCGGAGGTAGATAATTAAGGTCTTGTATTAAACTGGCCGCCATAAAAATAATTCACATGGTTTAGTAGTACTCTTGTAAATTATATATATGTATGATGTCACTTAATTCAATAAAATATTTCGAAATGAAATTGTCAGTGAAATGGACCGCTGTGGACTTCACAAAACTGTCAAGAATATTTTATATAATTACATAACTTAGATCTTTATATTGTATTTGTTTATTTGAAAATAAATTTTTCAGATAAAGTAGATTTTTTATACAATTTAAAACATTTTTGTAGGTGCTTTCCTCATACCGTACACCATCATGTTGGCAATCGAAGGCATCCCGATATTCTATCTGGAACTTGCTATCGGACAAAGGTTGAGGAAGGGCGCTGTCGGTGCCTGGAATGAAATATCTCCATATCTCGGTGGTATAGGTATTGCCAGCGCTGTGATTTCATTCTGGGTTGGTTTCTACTATAACACAATCATTGCCTGGTG
Source organism: Lutraria rhynchaena (assembly GCA_008271625.1). NCBI lineage: Eukaryota > Metazoa > Mollusca > Bivalvia > Venerida > Mactridae > Lutraria > Lutraria rhynchaena. Next base: position 1,276,988 of record VIBL01000096.1, on the reverse strand, counting down.
TTTATATTACATGGTTCAGAGTTTTATGTCTCCTTTACCATGGACAGAATGTCCAACAACAACGAACACTGTCGACAATACAACAGTTGCAGTAGAAGAATGTCGGGTGAGTCACTAGATTATAAAACATTACAAAAGTTTCCAAGCTCAGATCACAATTCTATTCTTGAAATATTTTACTTGAAAAATATCTCTCTTCAATGTTTATGTACAAATTCAGCTCAATAGTGCCGGTAGAATAATATATGATTGATATAAACATAGAAACATAAAAAAGATAAAATACGAGGGCAATTCATTTAATTGTGTCACTCATGGGCTTCTGTACCACGTGACTGAAGAAAGCACGTGGAAATTGCGGTATTTTCACGTGGGAGTGATTTTGAATAATCACACAAAATTTTGTTCAAATCCGTTTAATCTTTTAAAAGTTACTGGTAGTTAAAGTAGTTGCAGTCATACATACTAGCTGTATTACTGTATACTAGTACATAATGAAAACCAAGGCAAGGTTTGAAAATAGGGCTTTTATTAAAGGTCGGGTTAGTCTGAAGATTTCGGCTTCACAGATACTCAGTGAATTGCGTCAGATACATGGGAATTCTGCGGCCTCCAAAAGGTCGGTATTCAGGTGACACAACAAATTTAGAAATGGCTAAACTGGCTTAAAATATGCCCCCCGTCCTGGTCAGCTCAAAACTGCAGCTACCAAAGCTAATATTATTACAATGGCAGATCTGACCAAACAAGATGCCAGACTAACAGTGAAAGAAATAGCTGATGGTGTTGGTATATCATCCGGGTCAGTTCATAAGATTTTGACTCAAGAGTAAAATGGTTTGAGCTGGATGGGTCCTACATCTCTCTTGAAGAACAAAATGTTAGTGTGAAAATGGCCAAATCTCTTTTAAAAAGGTACACAAATTGTGCCAAACGAAGAATATCAGAACTGCTCACGGATGGTGAAACTTTGATATATTATTTTGAGCCTCAGAGACGTGTCAGTAATAAGCAGTGGCTGCGCAAAGACCAAGTTAGACCGATAACCGCAAAAAGAGTAAAAAGTGCGGGGAAGTTTTATTTTCGACCAATGCTCAAATTCCTGTACCAAACGTCCGAACCGTTACAGATAAGTTTTATAAATATGCTATCAAAAGTAAAGACGCATTATAAAAAACAGAGACTTGCAGCCAGACTTAAAGGCTTGTGCCTTATTCATGACAATGCAGATGCTTATAATTGTGCGCTGGTTCGGAATTTCCTGGAAACGGCAAAGATGGTACACCCCCCGCTTTATTCCCCAGACCTTAGCCCATGTGACTTTAGTTGAATCCTTAGTTGAAGAAAACTCCCTCTGGGCGTCTATATGACTCTAGAAGTGTCGTGGACACTGCCATGTCAGTGTCTGCAAGGTATTCCCAGAAAAGCATACTTTTTCTGCCTTCACGGACCGAATTTCTTGACCAGAAAAATGTATTTTTGTCGAAGAATATTTCGAAGGGTTGAAATTAACGAAAATTTAAATAAAAATAAGTTTCACAATAAGACTTAAAGAACGACAATGACACATTTAAATAGACGGTCCTCGTATTTACAAATATCAGCCGTCCAATGTTTGTGGTTCACATTGGTACTCTTGTCTGAGTCGACGTTAGTTCGAATCTTTAAATAAAGTGTAATGTAAATGTAAGATGTTTCTTTTAATTTAGCTAAGTGGACCGACTACCTATTTCTGGTACCGTGAGACTCTTAATATATCCCCGGATGTGAATGAAGGTGGTGAGATGAACTGGTGGATTGTTGTCTCCTTGGTAACGGCGTGGGTAATTGTGTTCTTGTGTGTGTGTAAGGGAATCGCTTCCAGTGGCAAGGTAATGAATTACTTGTATTAAGTTTTATACGCTAACTACCATCTTTCTTGTACATTTCTTTACTCTTGCTGTTTTTATGTTGGTATAAGTTGAAATTAATTATTCGTTGCATTGTTGTAATAACCGATCCTATAATTTATAGCTGGACAAGACTACTGCCTAGTGATGTTAAGTACTTGTAATTTTAAGTGTTAATGATAGATGTGCATATATATATATATATTTATTTTTCAGGTCGTGTATTTCACCGCCACTTTTCCGTACCTGGTCTTGATCATTTTCTTTTTCCGTGGGGTAACTTTGGATGGGTTTCAGCATGGCCTTCATCGTTTCTTTGTTCCAGATGTAAGTAAAGATAACTCTGTCAGTATTATATACGTAGAATATCTGAATTACTTCTCTTGAATTATTTTATGAATTATAGCCCATAAGCTTAATGAAGATAAACCGCATCATCCTGATGTATGTTTTAATAAAAATACGAAATTTGAAATAAAACTTAATTTGTTTTACACAGGATAGTGTTATATTGAATAAATCTGAAACGTACTGTAGTACTATTTAATGTCAATCTCACATTATTCATTATACACAACAGAAACATGGTTAATGATCACATTTCAGAGAGACCACCTGGTGAGCTCAGTAGATACTCACTGGCCTACGGACCTAGCGTTTTTAAGTTCAAACGCTGGGCGCGACACACGTTCTCTGTGAGGATTTGGTTGCACACATCATGTCTTAAGGCCATTCTTCATTCGCTGTTGATCTTAGTGATTAATGTGGAGAAATTGACTGTTACATGTGGAAATACTGGTACAGAATCTTGATAAAAATAGTTAAAAGCTAACTGCCCGTCTGTATATATAACTGTAACACTGCTGAAAATATGCGTAGAGCCGGAAAATATATTTGACATTGTAGAGTATGTTAATAGGCATTTATGTTTCAGCTATCTACATGTAATACATTGTATTTCAGTTTTCGCGTTTAGCAGACCCACAAGTGTGGTTAGATGCGGCCACTCAGATATTTTTCAGTCTTGGTCTGGCGTTTGGAAGTCTAATAGCTTTCTCCTCTTACATGCCACTACGGAACAGTTGTTACCGTGACGCTGTGCTCGTATCAGTGGTGAACTGTGGCACCTCGGTGTTCGCTGGAGCCGTTGTTTTCTCTATATTAGGTAGTGTAGTAGTTTGTCTTAATACTTACATATGTTATACAATTCTTACAGTTCACAAGACTTGCAGATCCACAAGTATGGCTTGAGGCGGCAACACAAATATTTTTCAGTCTCAGTTTGGCTTTTGGTGGTCTTATAGCGTTTGCATCTTATATGCCCGTCAGAAACAATTGCTATAAAGACGCTATCTGCGTTTCTATAGTGAACAGTGGGACTTCCGTTTTCGCTGGAATCGTTATATTCTCAATTCTCGGTAATAGAAATGAAAAAAATAGAAGTGATTCGAGCATGTTGTTAACCACAATTCCCCACCTACTTCCGAGCACTCGCGACCACTTCCTTACCTCTCTATCTTTACATGATTTCTTGTATAAACCGTTATAATACCGTTATATTCTATTGTTGTTTAAACTCACAGTTGTTTAAACTTTCATTTTCGGCATGATTATGGTCATTTGAAATATAATATAAATATTAGTATGCATGTGTAATAACAAGCACCAATTCACGTTATCGAAATTGGAAGACCGTGTCTTGTACATGCCATTATTAATACTAATGATGATGATGATGATGATAATAATAATAATAATAATAATAATAATAATAATGATATGATTGCCTTAAGCTTTTTGTAACCGTTTTTGTACGAGCGATGTCGTCATAAGCGGTGTATGCATTTCTTGAATAAAACAAGTATCACATTCAAATCAGCCTGTGCTTGCCAAATATCTTAATAGCATGGAAATATTCGCATTTATTCATGTTTTTGATGATTTGTAGGTTTCAAAGCCACACAAAGTTTTAACGCTTGCATGGAAACGAGAAATTCTGAGCTCCTTCGACTGTTTAATACCACAGAGCTGATTGTACCACCAGAGGGAGCCACAATTAACTTCACCATGTATGATAGCAGTTCCCAAACATGGCATCAAGAAACTGGAGTCATGCCTGCATTACCAGAATGCGATTTACAACACGAGATAGAAAAGGTTTGTGTTGTAACTGTTTATGTTTAATGTTACCCCTGTGCCGCCCTATTAAGTCGCAAACTGTAATAAAGTTGACAGGTTTGGTCGGATGAATTACTAGTATGTGCAGGACAGGGATACGGTAAGAGTGTAGAAGATGTTAGCAGCAAACTTTGATGTTTTTGATGTGTTCTACATAAGAATATGCATTTCAGATAACGACAACGGTTTGCCTCCCATCACCACATTTGTGTAAATCTGTCCTGGTCGGCAGCGGAAAATGTTTTCAGGTTTTCGGAATATTAGTTGTTTATGAAATATCACTGTTTGGGTCATGTTAAATCATATCACACGGGGTCATGTTAAATTATATCACTCTTGGGACATGTTAAATCATATCACGTTAGGTCATGTTAAATCATTCTTGTTTATATACTACATCTCAGACATTATGTATGCGCGGAAACTTAATTTGCTTGGTAAACAACCTTTCTTTATTTCAATACAAATAAACATTATGACGTAAAGGTCAACAAAACAGTAAACAGCATTATACATTTATTATAATGTCATTCAACATTTGAATCATTTATGGATCGAATTCATTCATATCTCTGTGGGAATGTCTTGCATATTGCAATCGTTTACAAACGCACATTCATGAAGTACGATTCACAACTTGAAAATCATTCATCGACTTGAACAAGTTTGTTAATTCTAACCCTTTTTTACAAAGCTAACAGAAATTACGACACCGTATTCATTTCATCTCGTGAAAATATACATAATGAAATAAATAAAAATACTCATGGATACGCATTAAGAACACTTATGTATTTATATAATGTCATCTACGTCCCATCAATGAGTCCAAAAATGTGGATGACGGATCGCGGTCGTGGGATAATTTTACTTCATATTCAGCCCTCTAAATGAATGATTGCACTTCTAAGAGACTTAGTTCAGTGTCGTTATCTTTTTTATTTTATCAATGTTTAGTTTCAGCAATTTCCCCAAAGTATGAACCAATTTCTTCTCTCACCCCGAAGGTGATATTGCAAGTGTATGATTTTTCTTCTTTCCGCGGACTTCCTCTCTTTTAAGCTCTATAGTATACAAACAAGTGTTTAGACCCCCCATCATGGCTAAAAATGTTGTTTATACTTAGTAGGTAACATTTGTACTCCCCTCAAGTGTCCTACTCGTAACTTTCAGGAATTCGTTCCTATCCCGTAGTTAATTCATTCTATTTTTTAAACGTTTGTTTTCAGTCAGGGTCCGGAACGGGTCTGGTGTTTATCGCTTTCACAGAAGCCATCAATCAGTTTCCAGTGGCTCAGCTATGGTCTGTGTTGTTCTTTCTCATGTTATTGACCCTAGGACTGGACAGTATGTTTGGCATGGTTGAAAGTGCTGTAACTTCACTTGTAGACATGAACATGATTCCTAAAGTCAAAAAGTGGCACTACTTTAGTAAGTATTCATCCTCAGTTTTCGGAATACGGGCTAGTATGTCTATGACTCAGTACACACGCTTGTCAACAAAAACTATTAAAGAGAAGTATTATCTTTGTGCACTGTTGGCATGTGTTGATATATTCAGATAGGTAAAGTATGTCAATATACATGTATATAATCTTAAACAGTGAGTTGTTTGTGAATTGGTATTTATTTACAGTTCCGATTGCAACGTATATTTGATGGTGTTTATGTATCACAAATTCAAAGAACAAGTGAAATATCTTTGATCGGAGCACAACCTGAGCCGCTTAGTTTATTCGGTGAAGCGTTGGGCCCACGGACTTTAGGTTCGTGAGTTCGACCCTTGGTTGGAGACATTATTTCTAAGACCATTTCGTCTTCCGCCGCTGATCCAGGAAAACTTTATTTATTAACTTTCCGTGGTAAATAACTGAAACACCGTTGTAACATTCGTGGCATCGAAATTTTGCCCAAATTGTATCGGTATAAAGTTGTTCAAGTGTTTTCATGAGTAGTCATCAAGAGTAATAATTTGCATTGAAAAAAAGTTTACACATGTAAACCAGATATTCCATCTCGTGCGTACACGTGGAAATGAATATCGCATGATATCACTTGATATCGTTCGACATGAGGTGATTATCTGACCGGCTTCCTAAACTAGGACGTCAGTATTAACTACTACATATACACATTTTTCTAAAAACGTGTTGAACCTCATAAATTTAAGACTTGCTTTGCGAAAGTTTCTTTTTTTTGGTTCAGTGTAGATTTTGCCACCCTACTCTCTGCTCTATGAATATCATAACCGAACTCTTGCTACAACTTTTAGGGTATATACAGATAATGCATGTATTTGGTGAAGTAGTTAAGATAACCGTATTGATGTAACATGACTGTTCTACACCACCGAAGTTTATTACTTATTGAGAATTAATATCAATGCACATACGTTATGTTTATTACACATAAAACTTACAGTTTGATTCCGTATTTCAGGTATAATTTGTGGTGTGTCATTCATGCTGTCATTATGTTTCGCCAATCAAGCAGGCCCCTATGTGTTTGTTCTATTTGATGAATACAGCGGTAATATACCGTTACTGATTGTCGCATTGTCACAGGTCCTCGCTGTGTCTTACGTTTATGGTTTAAAAAGGTAAGTTGCGAAAACAGCAATATTACTAAATGTTTTATACTTACTGTCAATCCCGAGTTGACGATCATCTTTAAATGATGGCCAATGTGTGAACAACTGTCCCTCTTTAGCAGATAGTCGTTGATATTTTAAACCAGACAAACCTCTTGCTTCTCTCCCTTTGATGACCTTTGTTCAATGACTTCTCAGAATGTCAATGAACGTTCCGAAAAGTGAACGTCAATATAGACTTCATACAAATTTAGAGCTAACTGCTTTTGCATTCAACGCCTTGTACTGTTCAATTCAATGTATATCATGTAAAAAGAATTCAGTTAGATGG